>QLSS01000147.1:79052-227462 GCA_024372645.1 Trichomalopsis sarcophagae | reverse complement strand
CGCAAATAAACCTAATCTAATCTAATCTAATCTAATCTCTCTCTCTCGCCCGCGAACAGCTCGGCTTCGGCGAGGTCGGTAACGCCACGCGCTACCTCTCCGCGCTCGGAGAACGATTGTCGCCTCGCGCCGCGCTCTCGACTGTTCTGCCTCCCCTCTACCGTCCAAGGGACCCGGCTTCCCGGAATCGACACCGTGCGCTTCTCACCTGTCAACGCCCGCGATTTTTCCGATTTCTCGGGAACGGTTCGCGTTTTCTCTCCCGCGCCAATTCTCGACTTCTCCTCGCGCTAATCCCCGTTTCTCTATCCGCTCACATTCTCTAATCTCTCACTCACTCTCTCACTCTTTTTCTCTATCGATCACACTCTCTCAAACACTCGATCTCCTTCTCGATCCCGCACTCCTTGTTCACTCTCACCTCGTGACCGCGATTGAGTAAGAACCACTTACTCAAGACTTCCTGGCACTCTCGCTCTCGGGTGGACCTCCTCTCGACCCCTCTCGTCTGCTTCCTCTGCAACTCGGCTCCTTCTCGTCCTCTTCCTCGGTAACGCGACGAAATCTCTCGTGTCCTCGGCTCTCGTCCACTCTCTCCACTTCGCTCTTCACCGTGTCCACTCCACTCACACCCAACAACACCCACTGCACTCGTCCGCTCTTGGAAATCCCGCTCGGCGAGGATCTCCGCGAGATCCTCAAGCCTTGCGTCTAGTTTCGAGTATGCTTGGAAAAACGTAAAAGATTGCGTCGTCACAACTTGGTGTTAGCTGCTGAATGCCGCGGCGCGCGTCTTGTCTCGCAAGCCCAGTCCCGCTCGCCGCTCGCGACCAATCAGCGCGCTCTCCCCCTCGGGCCGCGACGGTGGCCGACTAGACGAGCCTCGCAGATCGCTGCGAGGCTGAAAACGAGCTGTTTTCTCGAGTTTGCCCCTACTCTTGCGGATCTCGCGCGATACGCCTGCCCGATTGACCGCACCGTTGCCGCGCGCGTCTTCACTCTCCCTCTCACACACACGGGCAAGGTTCCGGCGCTCTGTCGCAGCAGAGCTACAAGTTCGCGCCCGCGATCACGCATTCCTCGAATTCTCTTCCCTCGCTGGTCTTCTGCAAATTCCCAACTTTACCTTGCTGGTCGGCGGCTTCCTCAAATCCTCACTCTTTCTCCATGTTGATGCTCCTTTCGTCTCCACTTGCACATAAACACAAGAAATTCGCGGTTAATAATTGCAAAAGGCAATTATTAGTTAACCAGGGAAGAGTGGCCTTGCGACGGACATCGTACCGTCGCAATTCCCCTCTCCTAGATTGGATTAACCCTCGGTTAATCCCATCTAGCTTTTCTCTGGTCAACTTTATAATCAAACTGTATTCACTTACCCGGGCCCGATGGGCCTCTTCTCAGCGACTCCTGTTCTCGGCTTCTCTCGTCGCTCCGGGTGAACTGGCTCAGCTGCTCCTCCCTTGTGGCTGGTCTCTTTTCCCGGCGCTCCATCCTGTCGCTTCTACCCGTCTTCTTCCACTGCGACCCTTCTATATTCTTCCTCTTCCTCCTCACACTCCATGCGTCTACTTCTTCTGGATCTCCTTCCCCTTACTCTCCACTTCTGCCTCCTCGGCAATTAGTAACTGCCCCCATAAACTTTTCGAAGCACCAGCTCTCTCGTCCCGTTCGAGACTCCCTGAAGCCTATCCAGGATGGTGATGGCATACAAGACTGTATCTCGGGGAGGTCGGGCTCGTCCATCCTGGGCTGGAGGTAGTTGGCCGGTTCCCCAAGCCCCATTCCGCTGGATAATCCTATTTGGAATAGGAATGGGCCAGGAGTCATCGCTAGTCTTGCTTGGTTGTACGATCCCGCTCTACGCTCTTCTAGCTGCCTTAGCAACTCTGCCAGGAGGACGGCATCCTCCTGGAGCTCTAATCTCCTTCGTAGGTCTTCAGCCCAGCGCCGATCATCCTCCCTTCGAGCGGCCTCTACTGCGCGCCTTGCTTCTTCGAGGCGAACGGCTTCAGCTGTGCGACGAAGGTCTCGGTGTTGGCCAGTATCTCCCTGGGCTCTAGGCCACCGGGGAGCTCGATTGTCCCCTCGGACTGCACCACCTGGTCTCTCACACTTGAAGGTGGCGGCGCGAAGCTCGGGTGCCCGCTTGCCATTCCAGCAGTTGGTTACTGGGTGATGGCCGGTTGCATCGCCTCGGCGCAGGGCATTTCCCCCTGGACTCGTCCTCCAACTGATGCTACCGCCTCGGGGTTGTCCTCTTCGCCGTTGAGTAGCAGGTCTTCCATCTCGCTCTCCTCGACGGCTGACAGGCCACACAGGCCAAACTTCCACACCATCGGAGTGACCTGCAAACTAAAAAGAGAATCAGGCGCTACTCACGATTTGCGAGAGTTGCGGCGAGGTATCCAACGTCGTAACTCCGAAACATCCACCTTCGCTATTCTCCTACTCGCATCCTGCCCTGATCCCGGACCCAATCCCGGACCCCCCAACAGTCGGCCCCAAGACTTCCTCTATTACAAACGGTCCCTCGTACTTCGAAGCAAGCTTAGCCGAAAACTTCTTAGACGTGTCTGGTAAAGGGTGCGTCTTACGCTCCACTAAATTTCCCACGAAAAATTTCACGTCTTTCCGCCCCGTATTATATTGCCTAGCTTGTTTCTTGTGCGCGTCATCTATGTGCTTGGAAACCAGGTCCCGCAACGCATCGAGACGCTTCATCCTATCCTCCCAGTCCTTCGGCTTTATTCTACTTACTCCCGCTCTATCCGAAATTTAAGAACGCTGGCGAAACTTTGAGGGACGACTGTACGGCCGTGTTGACCGTATGCCGAAACTCATGTACGTGTTTGTCCCAATTTCGGTGATCCTCTTTAACGAAGCTAGCTATCATAGTTTTTAGCGTACGGTTGCTTCTCTCTACCGGATTAGCCTGCGGATGATACGGCGGCGTCGTTACGTGCGTAACCCCATACTCTTTCAACACGCTCTGCAGGTATTTATTATCGAACTCCTTCCCATTATCCGACAAGAAGTACTCGGGTGTCTCCCACCTGAACAATATTAACTCCTCGTCTGCTTTTCTAATCGGTTTAACCTCCACCCAACGCGTAAATAAATCTTGAAAGACTATCAAGTACTTATTTCGCGACTTGCTCGGCGGAAATTCCATTAAATCTGCAGCCACGACTACCCAAGGTCCCTCCACGATTCTTTTCCCTAACAGCCCTTGCTTTCCCGTTTGCGACACCTTATACTTCTGGCACGTTTCGCACTCCCTCACAAAATTATAAACGTCGTGATAAAACCCTTTCCAATAATACTCTCTTGCTACTCTATCGTACGTCTTTTCTACCCCTAAGTGCCCTGACGATGGTGTGCAGTGTGCCTCCTCCATACCCCTTTCGCGATGCTCTACGGGCACGACCAATCGCCAAATCTCATCTCGATCGACAATTGGGTCCAGCATCGGATCATTTCGGAATCTATACAACTTCCCGTCCTCTACTCTCCAATTCGCATATTTTCTCGGAAATTTCTCTACATCTTCTAACAATTTTAAATATCACGATTTCAAAATCCCACTGCTGTAATTCGATGGCCCATCTCGCTAATCGCCCCGTCGGATCTCGCAAATTCTGTAACCATTTCAGCGTCGCGTGATCGGTAATTACGCGAAACCTGTACCCCTCTAAGTATGGCTGCAGCTTTTTAATGGCCTAGATTACCGCTAGAGCCTCTTTTTCCGTCACCGTATAGGATAGGATGCTCGCCATCCTCTCCCTCCCGCGTTAAAACAGCTGCGATCGAGCTTGAGCTCGCGTCACACTGTAGAGTGAATGGCTTGCTAAAGTCCGGACGCGCGAGAACAGGCGCCTCCGTCAACGCGCGCTTAAAAGCCTCGAACGACTCCTGCTGCTCTTATCCCCACTGCCACGGCTAACCTTTTCTCAATAACTTTGTTAACGGTATTTTCGTCTCCGAATCACCCTCTATAAACCTCGAGTACCACCCCACCATCCTCAGGAACCTTCGCAACTGCTTAACATTCCTCGGTGCAGGAAAATTCAACACTGGCTCTACCTTTTCTGGATCCGGCCTCAACCCGTCCTTATCTAGTACGAACCCTAAATATTGAATTTTCTCTACACAAAACGAACACTTTTTCTGATTTACAACCAATCCCGCCTCATTCAATTTCCTCAACACGCGCTCCACATACTCCAAGTGCTCCTCAAAAGTTTCCGTCGCGATTACAAGATCGTCGAAGTAGCTAAAGACGTATGGCTCTAACTCCGGTCCGAAAAAGAAATCAAGTAGGCGCTGCGGGGTCATCGGCGCGTTGGTGAGTCCGAACGGCATTCTCTTAAATTGTGTACTTCCGACTCTCCTTCGCTAACGGAATTTGAAAATACGCCTGCTTTAAGTCGATTTTCGACAAGTATTGCGACTTCCTCAACCTGTCTAAAATCGTGTCCATATTTTTCATTGGGTACGCATCCTTCCTCATCCCCTTATTCATGTCTCTATAATCAACGCAAAACCTAAACGTCCCGTCATCCTTCGGCACCCGCAACGGTGGACTTAAATAATCGCTCGCGGATCTCTCAATAATATCCTCACCATATAACCGCTTAATTTCTTTTATAAACCACTCCAGGACGCTCGGCGACCGTCGGCGCCAAGGATGTAGCACTGGAGTCTGATCTATCATAAAAATGTGATGCTCGGCCATCCAGGTCATCCCTGGGCCTTTCGGCTGCTCGGCAAGCACTCTATCGACCACCCTCTGGACTCTACCCCTCGGTGCACTCCGCAAAAATCACCGTATCCTTATTTTTCGTTGCCGTCACGAAACCGTGCCACGGTCACTCGCACACTCTCCAGAGTTTCTTCCCGTGTCGCGTATCAACATCGAACTCTTCGCAAAAATCCATCCCGAGAATCGCGTCGTGATCGAGATCAGGCACCACCTTAAAATCTATGTCTCACGTATACGTATCTATCTCTACCGAAGCGCACTCCCTGTACCTTGCTAATTTTTCCGGTCGCGGTACGCACTCGCATATTGATAGGCTTTAGCTTCTCTTTATATTGCTCAGTCACGAGCGGCGAGATCAACGATAAGGTTGCACCTGGGTCTAGCATCGCGAGGATTCGATTCCCTCCTAAATTCAAAAATACGTAGTTTCGATTATCGGCTGCTACTCCGCCTACGACCACTTCTCCTTCGTCTCCATTCTCTCCAGTCTCTACTTCGCTCGCGATACTCACAGTCGGCTCTGACCCTTTCTCTCCCCTCCCCTCGTTTTTGCATAACTTTTGCTTCGCTTCACAACTCAGTTCCCCAGCTGTTACTCCTACCGTCGCACCCTTTTCTAACACATTAATAGCATTCTCAATTACCGGTAGTCTCGCGAAGGCCTGTTCTTCATCGTCACTCGAGATAATCAGCTCCGGAGCTGCCTTATTAGCTTTCTCTCGCTCAGATGCTCGCGCTCGCAAAAACTCTATCCCCTATCGCGAAAACTCATCCTCGGTCCACGCTGGAACGCCGTCGACCGCGAACACGCTATTGGAATCAAGCTGCCACAGTCCTCTTTGTTTCAACCGCTGCTTAATTTCTTAGGGGTTAGACGTTCTCTGGAGTACGTCAACCGTCGCGCTCTCTTTCCGTTCGAGCGGGACCGGCTCAGCCTCAGACGCCGAGGATGAGTCAGCTATCCAATTTCCCAGGTTAAAATGCACGGTTTTTCCATTTTTATTATATATATAAACGAAGCTTCATATACCAATTCGACTGACAATTGTATAAAATGTATAATTAAGGTAAGTTTACTCAAGTTAAACTACTTGGTAATTCTACGAGAAGCTAGCAATACACTAATCTTTCTATATTTAATTTTTTAAAGTTATATGAATGATAAATATAACTAACCATTAATACACCACACTTTATATTTAAAGTTTCCTAAAATGATTTGATATTTTTCCATGCTCTCTTCTGATGGGTTCAGATAGTACGTTTTGCCATTTTGCATGAACGTAAAGCCAGTTGCAGATGGATAAACCCTTTCAATAACTGTCAAGTCGATCACATTGTTAGAAATAATGAAGTTCAGAGGAGGCCTACCCTCGCAGTCTACTTCTATTTCCATAATTCAATTCTCTGCAATTATAATACCTCTCTGCACACAGCTAACCTCAAAACTACGAAAAACCACGCGCAATAGCTTTGCGGTGCAAGGCACCAGTGCTATGTGCTGCACTAGCGCCGCGCGCGCGCGTTGAGCCTTAGGGACTTTCCACATTGAGTGCGTTGCGACTGTGTTGTGTCTGTTCCGTGTGATGTAGTGGCGCTACGTGTCTGCAACATAACTACTGTGGAGTTCACGATCTACCAACTTCTGTTTGTCTTGTGCAGCGCTGCACAAGACAAACAGAAGTATAATGCCTAGCTATAAAGAAGAAAGAATTATAAAAAAAAATTGTGCCAATATGTTAAATTTGATGCTACTTTTGAGGATTGTCAAAAAAAATATATCAAAAGACTAGAAGATGGTGGGTAAAACCACATTTGAAAAACGAGATTCGTTCTTAATTTGGAACATATCATACAGTTTTTATATATTTCAAACTTTGTAATCATGAAGAGTTCATTGAATTTATGCACATGAACACTGATGCATTTTCAACTCTGTATGACTTGATGGAACAAAGGTTGAGAAAGCAAACAACAAATTTTCGAGAACCGCTTGATCCAGAATTAAAATTAGCATTTGTTTTATGGTAAGATTAATAACGTATTATTGATTGATTTTACGTATAGTTAATATTATATGACTCTTATATGTGTACCTTTATAGGTTTCTTGGACATGGAGGGAACCTAAAGCAGGCTGCATTAATGTTTCACATTGGAACTTCTACTGCGTACTAATTACTTAAAGATATTTGCGTCAATTTGGTCCATGTTTTAAATCCACTGTATGTTCCAAAGCCAACTAGAGCAAAATGGATTGAAATAGCTAATTTATACGAACAATTGTGGAATTTTCCCAATTGAATTGGAGCTTTATATGGCAAGCATATCGACATTGAACAACCTGCATCAGCTGGCAGTTTTTTTTTGGTCGTATAAGAAGAAACATACTTTTATACTAATGGCTATTGCTGATGCAAACAAAAGTTTTGTTTCGTACAGTTGTTGGCGAGACTTCGTGCCGCTCTAATCAGCCGTGTCCCACAGACACCATAGTAGCGCCACCTCTTGCTCTACGGCGTTACTACTACTCTTGCTGTGAGCGCGCGTGCTGCTGCGCGCTATCTCTTGACCGCCCGCCTTCGAGACAGCAACAGCTCCCGCTGATCATCACTGTGTGCTTGTGCTAAATAAAACTAAGTTAAATTAAAACAAGTGTTTTTGTGCTTTTGCGTCATCCCCTTCATCTCCAAGGAGCATCACTCCAACAGGTTGTGGGCCAGCTCGCTGAAGAAGAGGGACGACCAATATCCAGACGCATCAGAGGCAAAGAGTAAGAGTTCAGAAGACAATGTAAGTACAGCTTTTGTACGGTGCTATTCAGAGTTAGACAAATTTTTTCTTTTCAGGGGAAACAATAAGAGAGGTGTTTCGAAAAGAAACGTAAATATACAAACACCAGGAAGGAACCAGAAGCAAGGAGAAAAATTCAAAGCGATGCTAGCAGGTAACAATACACATATATCTAATACAACACCTACTAAACTAGTACTTATTGCGGACTCTGTTGCAACAGAGCATATAGTAAATAAAAGCATAATTTTAAGTAACTTCAGAAAAAGTTCAGGCGAATATATCAGAAGCGCAAACAAAAATAAGTCGGCAAACATTTCTATAGATGGTAAAGGAGATTTAATTGTAAAATCAAAATCAGATGAAAACAACAAAATAATTTTGACAAATGTAATTGCGGCTGAAAACATTTCAGACAATCTGATTTCTCTCAGACGCTTTGCAGACGTAGGTTTGAGCATTTATTTGGATAATGAAATACTTAAAATTTATGATAAAAATTCAAACGAAGAGTATCTGACCGGAACTTATGAAAAGCCAAATTGGATAATTTCTGTAAACGTAGTAAAACAAGATCAGTCAGATGAACAACAAGAAATCTATGGTAAATATTCATGCACGGCTAACATAGTGTCAGTAGACGAGTTCTTGCAACAATCTTAAGCAGACATTATAGATTTTGAAAATCAAACTGAATCAGAAGAAAATAGTGATTCAGAAACTCCTCAGATGAGTCCTGCTGAGATTGGGATGGAGAAAAAGCACGAACAAAATAGAGAAGAAAGAAGTTCATCAAACCAGAAAGAAGTCTGTGATACAAATCTAGATGAAGATATCCTGAACAGGAAAATCCTCAACTTAGACGACTATTCAGACGAGATCCTAAAATACTTACAGAAAAATATGGACAACAACTCGAACGAGCAAGAGAAAAAGCTAAGTGAAGGTATGCTCTGGCATATCAAACTAGGACATGCTTCCTTACAATATTTAATATTGTTACAAAAATCAGAAGAAACTCAAGAAGATAAAATTTGACAAGTCCGTTTCAGATTGTGAAATATGTATATTAGCAAAAATGGAAAATCTACCTTTCTCAGAAGTCAGAGTCAGAGCTACAAGACCTTTAGAAAGAATACATACAGACACAATGGGACCAATTAAGCCAGTGTCGTATCCAGGCGAAAATAAATTCATCATAGTATTTATAGATGATCACACAAGATTTGCCAAAGCATATTCTATAAAACACAAAAACGAAGCAGGAGATTGTTTAGAAAAGTTTCTAATATCCACAAGAAACTTACTGAGTAAAGAGGAAAAAGTATGCTTTATCAGAACAGACAATGGCACCGAATTTACTGGAGGAAGATTCTCAGAGATCATGAAAAAAGAAAAGATTGAAGGAGAGTTTGCACCTCCCTACACACCACAACATAATGGGACTGCTGAAAGGTTCAACAAAACCATACAGTGGAAAATCAGAGCGCTCATGATAGATTCTGGTCTACCAAACAGCATGTGGATACTCGCTTTGGAAGCGGCTATACATATCAACAACAGAACTCCACACAAAGGGATCGACTCAGAGATACCAATCAAGAAAATGGTTCCTGAGGGAAACATCCATCTAGACAAAATCAGACGTTTTGGATGTCTGGCCTATGCCAAGATACCTTATACAGAAAGCAAGTTTTCAGAAAGAGCAATCCGTACAATCATGGTAGGATACTCCCAAACTGGTTATGTTCTGTGGCATCCAGAATCTAAGAGATTCATTAAATCAAGACATGTAAGATTCAACGAAAAACTGGTTTATAAGGATGTATATAAATCAAACTTAAAAGAAAAATCAGAGATGCTAGAAATTACAACAGAAGCAGAAAAACAACCAGGAGTACCAGAAAACGTATCATCAGAGAAAGAGAAAATTCAGAAGAGAAAAACAGATGATAAAAACTCAGAAGTTTCAAAAACAAATAAACAAGAACCAGAAAAACGACCACGTCTAGAAAGAAAAGCCAAGACTAACAGACGAACTTGGACACACCTCAGAGAAGCAGTAGTCGAAATAGATAATACAAACCATGAATTGCTACCAGTATCCACTCCAACCGGAGAAACGAGTGATACACTCTCAGAAGAAGACGAACTCGGACACATCTTTATAGCACGAACGAATAGAGACCCTATCAGCTATAAAGAAGCTATCGAATCAGAAGACAGACATAAATGGTTAGAAGCTGTAAAACTAGAGTTGAAATCTATGGAAGAAAACAATGTCTGGACGTTAGTAGACAGACCCTCTTAAGATAAAGAAGGCAAAAAGATACATACTATCGATTCCAAGTGGGTGTTCAAAAAGAAAACACCAGAAGACGGTCAAACAACGTACAAAGGAAGATTAGTTATCAGAGGATTCAAAGATCGAAAAGAATATGAACTTAGAGAAACGTACGCACCTGTTTCTAGATTGCCCATAGTCAGAGTGACATTCGCAATCATCAACAAGTTCAATCTAACTGACTATCAGATGGATGTCAAGACAGCCTTTCTAAATGGAACGCTAGACGACGACATATTTATGGAGATACCAGACGGTCTTGAAGTCGACCCAAACATTAAAACAAGAAAAGTATGCAAACTCCAAAAATCCTTATACGGTCTGAGAATAAGTCCCAAACGTTGGAACAAGCGTTTTTCAGAAGTAGCCTTGGAACTTGGACTGGAAAAGGACATAAATGAACCATGCTTATTCACATGGAGACTGCAAAATCAGATGGTAATGTTATTGCTGTATGTAGACGACATCATACTAGCAGGCAACAATCAGAAGAAAACTAAAAGAAATAAAAGAAAAGCTATGCTCTACCTTTCAGATGAAAAACTTAGGAGAACCTAAAGTATTTTTAGGAATGAAAATTACAAGAGACAGAGACCAGAAGACTCTAAGCCTATCTCAATCACAGTATATAGAGAAGTGTTTAGAACGTTTCAATATGCAAACGAGCAAGCCTCAGAAAACGCCTATGGTTACTAGACAAGTCCGGAATAGAGAACTTAAAATGTCAGAAGAAATCCAAGCGACAACTCAAGCACCTTACAGAGAAGCAATTGGAAGCTTACTCTACTTAGCGGGTGCCACTAGACCTGACATTGCATTCGCAGTGAACTTCTTATCCAGAAGACAACTGTCACCAACTGAAAGTGACTGGAAAGACGTAAAAAGAATCTTCAGATATCTCAGAGGAACATCAGAAATAGGTTTATCATTCAGAGCAAAAGAAGACAGCATGCAAGCAATGACAGATGCCAGTTTTAGAGATTGTGAAGACTCATCCTCAACTGGAGGATATGTAATCAAACTTTATGGAGACACTATCATGTGGAGAAGCTATAAACAAATCTATGTCTCACTGTCTACATGCCAAGCTGAGTACTTAGCTATGAGCAATGCTTGTCAAGAAATAATTTCTTTAGACAAAGTTATCAGAGATATTACGGGAAAAACTCTGTACCCCTTCACTCTATGGTGCGACAATAAATCTGCAGGGGATTGCACTCAGATGGAAGGAAATCACAAGTTGAAAAACTTTGATGAGGACCTAGAAACAGTTCAGAGAAGGTTGCAAGATAGAGAAAAGACAGGAAGCAAAAGTCATATGGCAAACACGCATGGAGATTATATAAAACAATGTGTATCAGAAGGAAAAATTATAGTCAAGTGGGTATCAACCACAGAAAATATCGCAGACATAATGACGAAACCTCTACCCAATGAAACTCATAAATACCTCAGAAATAAAATTTTGAACACGGAAATTCACACTTAAACTTAAACTCAGAATTTTCATATATCAGATGAATAAGAATTTTAAATTATGTTTCAGATACAGAAAACCACGAAAGGAATAATTTAGACGAGTAAATGTATAAATAATTCAGATGAGAAAATACACATATCAGAAGTATTCAGATTAAGCGTCCCGAAGGGAGGGAGTGTTGGCGAGACTTCGTGCCGCTTTAATCAGCCGTGTCCCACAGACACCATAGTAGCGCCACCTCTTGCTCTACGGCATTACTACTACTCTTGCTGTGAGCGCGCGTGCTGCCGCGCGCTATCTCTTGACCGCCCGCCTTCGAGACAGCAACAGCTCCCGCTGATCATCACTGTGTGCTTGTGCTAAATAAAACTAAGTTAAATTAAAACAAGTGTTTTTGTGCTTTTGCGTCATCCCCTTCATCTCCAAGGAGCATCACTCCAACAACAGTATAGGAGACTTTGGTAAGATATTATATTTATATACATTATTAAATTGATCCAAAATAAGATAATCCATTTTATTATCATATTCTAATTAAATATAATTGTAGGTTCTCTAAATGATGCCAGTGTATTCTCTGATACAGATTTTGCTTCTCAATTAGCAAATGACGAGTTAGATATTCCTCTATCAAGGCCACTACCGAACACAGATATAGAAATGCCTTTCATGTTTATAGCCGATGAAATTTTTGCATTGAGCAAACATCTTATGAAATCTTTTAGTAAATCTGGAGAATTGACAGTAGAAGAAAAGGTTTTTAATTACAGATTTAAAAGAGCCAGATTATGTATAGAACGTGCTTTTGGAATTATAGTAAAAAAGTATCAAATTTTGCAACAGAAATTAAAATTCGATTGAAAAACAACTAGTCATTTTATAGTCGCTGCAATCATATGTTTGCATATTTTTCTGATTACAAGTGCAGAGAACAATATGGATGATGTAAATGAAGAAGTTGTAGAAGGTAATAATCAGAACGAACAGAATCAGAATCTGCGATTGACACCTGTACAACAAAGACAGCTATTAACAGCCTATTTCTCTTCAGATGCTGGCTCAGTTGATTGGCAATTAGACTATATTTAAAGTCGTTTGAATGTTACTAAAAGCTCGTGGTGATTTGCTGAACAACCAACAAAAGAACAAAATTAACGAAAGCTTTCAAATACTATTTATTGTTTATAGTTAGATAGGTGAGCGATAGATAATATTGTAAGGGTGTTATATCAAATTTTGTAAAGAATTTTGTAAAAGGACTGGTTGAAAAATAAAAAAATTACTTTTATGTGCTTGAAACATACATCTATTGATACATTTTTTTCACTACTGATACAGTTATTTGTTTACAAATAAAATACTAGTTTTGGAAATATTGAACAATAATAATGATAATGTTGTGTTAAGTATAATTACAAGTATAGTATGAAATGAACAAGGATTACAATTAATCTAATTTTGATCTTTAAATGAACTAATTATTATATGAATATCTGCAACAAAGTCAGCAATCTTATCAAATGGAACATTTCTCAATACTTCTCTGATATAGTTTTTTCGTATATGTCGTCATCATTTTCATCTTTTTTGGTGCTATTTACATTGTTTATAAACTGCATACTTGAATAAATAGCACTTTAAAGTTTATCATTCAAACTTTTAGTTTCTGCCTGCTTTCGTTTCGCAAATTCATCTTGTTCAGGTACAGTGATTTCCGTGGTTTTTTTAGTCATTACTGCATGTACTGTTGATGTTGCAGGTTTCTTAGAACTCTGAGTTATTCCTGTCAGTACATTATTCTTTGGAGTAGATGAACAGTCACTTTTAGGATTTTGTAGTTTGCGTAATGCTAATGTAAATGCACTGATATTTTCTTGCGGTTTCATTACTTCGTCATTTTGATTATTGTTTAATTATAAAGAATCATTTTCATTTTTCGTAATTAAATTTTGTGAAACGTTGGTATGTTTCGATTGCAGTTGACACCTTAAAACATCTTGAAAGTTCAAATTTTCATCATCAGCTGCGGAATTCATCATTATCTTCTTCTTTGATACTTTGTTTTGGAGGTTTACTTTTACATGAAGCATTCTCTAAATGCTTAATATGCTTCTTTAGAAATTGTAGATCAGAGGCTAGATAAAATTTCTTCCCATTTTTAGTGTCTCTCGCAAATGATTTTCTTATATTAATCCAACGATGATCCACACCACACCTGCTGCAAATAAATAACGACTATTAAATTCCCATTTTTAGTATAGTAAACATGTGACGAGTAACCTAACTATAATTAACGCAAATAAGTTTGTAAAAAATTAATTCTTACATGTCATTGATTCATTAAATTTTTTGTTTATTAGAAACGCAAAATTTTCGAAACACTCATTTCTTTTTTCATGATCTCTGTGATTGAAATCATTGTCATCATACAATAGAGGATATTGTTTCACCAACGCTATCAAGTATTTATTAATTTCAATAAAAATTAATTACAATAAAAGACCTCGAAAGCGCGCGAGATTGCAAGGTGTTGCCGAACGTCGTTGTTACAAATTAATAGGTTATGTTAATATAAACAAACGAGCATCTACGCGTTAGGAAAACGAGCACAATCAGCAGTGATAAAATACAAAATAACTACTGATATATAATTAAATAGTGAAAAATGTCGGAAAATATAGACCATATTAACGAGATTATCATTTAGATGGTTCGAGCAGAACCCATGATTTATAATAAAGGAGATCACAATTATTTATCCAGCAATATCAAAAAGGATAAGTTTAAAATTATAGCTTCTGCTATTTATCAGTATTATCTAGAGGAATGGACAGGTATGTATTGCATTTATATGATTTAAAAATTTTAATTGAAATGCTATAATTTTCTTTATAAATAAAAACTATTATTATTAGCTGCAGAGGTTGAACCGCAGTGGAATAAGCTATACTTGAAGTATAGACAATTATTCAAGCAACAAAATATGCCTGTACCTTCTGGTAGTGCTGCACGAACTGATGCAGCAGACTTTTGGCCATTTTTTAAGTCGATGCAGTTTCTCGACACTTACATTGTACATGAGTCACCGTTGGACTCTTTTTCAAAAAGAGCTGCTGATAAGCAAAGCGATGAAAATACCTCTGAACAAAAGCGTTTTAAGAAAAAGAAAACAGCTGATGAAAGCATCCCGATTGAAAGAAGAATTTTGAACATGACCGAAAAATGTATGGAAACTGAAAAAATTGATGAAACTGCAGATAGAGAAGATCATGAAAAAGAAAGAAGAATTGCAAATTTCATGCCATTGATCAAAAGGTCTTTCAGAAAACTTTCTGAAGAAGATAAAGAAAATTGCATTCTGCAAATAATTTGTTTGGCAAAGAAATTTTAATAAAAATTATTTTTTAATAGAAATGTGTAGCTTTATTTATTTATTTCCCTTTCATAATATTATGAATTACTTTTTTTATACAAAAAACTTAGAAAAGAAAAATAATTTACCCTTAAAAATAATAAATTTTGAAAATCCATTACATTGGCAACACTGTATTTATAGTTTACAAATTTATTACCATAACCACAAACAGACTAAAGTTGAACAAAGAACCATCAACAAAGAATTCAATCGAAATTAATTTGCCAAGTTTATAATTCAAACATCTCACTATGGATCGAACAGCTTTTATCAGAAGTTACGATATTGTTAATCAATATATTGTTGATTTGCTGAAATACCTAGAATCTAACCTCAATAGAGAAAATCAAAAAATGTACTTTGCCCTTCGTTACTAATTTTTGAATAGCAAGTATGAAAGTCTTGCAGTAGGACTTTATCAGTAGCATTTCATTCATAAAGATATAGCTTTTATCATGTGTGTGGACATATCACACATGAAGGAGCCTGTGAAGTTCGAAATGCCAGTGAACCCTACGAATTATGTTAATTTCTTGAAAAACAAGATCTTACCAGAGATTAAAAGTAAATTGGCACCATCACAAAATCCAATTATTTGCATCCATGAAGAGTTGAACTTGCTCACGAACAACATGGATGTTTCCGATTACTATTTGCACCAGTCAGATGTGTATCGTATATTGTGACCAACTGCTATCCATGCTACCAATCAATTCATGATTAATACAAATATGCTGCACGAATGGGAGGAGTACACCATAAAAAAACTATTGAAAAACTCACTTCAGAATTTTGGAACTTTTTAATCCCATATTCAGACCGACCATGTGATTCTCTTGGCTCCCTACAAAGGCTTGTTGATAATGAACTATATCCAAAGGTAATAATCACATTATATTGTTTAATATATCATTATATTATTTAATGGTAATATTCTAAAAATTATTTATTAAAATTATTGCAGGACTCTTATGAAGAAAGCAGTGAAGAAATTTTATTTTAAAAAATTATTATTATCTTACATTGAGATTTAAAAAAAGAATGTTTTATATACCCTTCTACGTACCTTTTGTATGTTTTTTTTTCTTGACAAACATATAAAGAAAACTCAAATTAAATATTTTCCTTTCTGCCTACTGTATAATCTTCTCATTTGTTCCTGTGGAAGATTGGCCAGTAGCACTGCGTACGATAGTGCTTGTCTTTGATTCTGGTGTTGGTCTTTGCATTCCGTTAGATAGTGATGATCTTCGAATCCATTCACTCGAGGTTCTCTGAAATACAGAAAGAAAAAATAATGTTATCATGTAGATTAAAGAACATTTTTAAACAGTTTCTAAGTTTACAAACAAAATTTTATTGTAAACGTTCTGGTATTAGGCATTGATGGCAAGACAGTTGAAAATGCGTGTGTTTTTAATTTTAATGTGTTTTATATATTAAATAATACAAAAAATATCATGTACTAACCTGTTATTTGTTGCGACTGCTGCCTTGGCATCAATTATTGACATTCAATTTCAGCTGCATTTCTATTCACTGCTGTTGGAGTGGCATAGTTTATTGTTATTACCAGGAAGACATATGTTACAATAACATTTGCTGAGATGGCACGTTTTGCTTGGAGGTATGGACTGTTGACTTATAGGTCATGGAGATGGTATGGTAATAGATACTGTCACTGAGAGGGCATCTGAAGCAAGTATATTTTTGAGTGGAAAATGGCGATGAAGTACCATTGTACTGTGCAAATAACAGGCGCATTCCGAAACTCGGGTGCCCGTTTTTCTGTCTCTCTCAGACAACCGCAACTCACATATGGCTGAGAGATACAGAAACACGGGCGCCCGAATTTCGGAGCACGTCAATCGTTTTAGACCAGCTTTGAAAGATATAAAAACTATTTTTAATTGATGTTTTATATCTCATTTAAATTCAAATAGCACATAATTGAAAAATAATCATTACAGTATCTTGAAATAATTATCACTTACCAAATAACTACGATTTGCACGAGATTTCGTCAAGCACATTTTGGAGTTTTGGAGCTGAGAAAATAACCTCCATAATGACATCCATAGCTTTAGGCAACGAAGTATCGGACGTTGGTAGATCGTGAACTCCACAGTAGTTATGTTGCGGACATGTAGCGCCACCACATCGCACGGAACAGACACAACACAGTCGCAACGCACTCAATGTGGAAAGTCCCCTATACGGAAGCCCGTAGCGGTCCGCACGCGCTATGTCAGCACGCGCATGCTTAGATGAGCGAGCTGACATCGTCGGAGCTCATTTATTTATTTCGGAGCAAAGCCGAACAAATGAAATATCTTGTTTATTTGCGTTTCGTGAAAATTTAGTAGGAAGAAAGAATTGGATTTATTTCTATTAATCTAATATTCATATTTATTGTGAAAATCTGTGAAAACGCAGCATTTTAGGTATACAAGTACGCACTTTGCTGCTCTATCTTAATATTGTAAAAACTGTGAAAACGGAGTATCTTATGAAAGTAGGCAGCTTATTTCTTGCATTGTGACAAAATGAGACTGATCAAATTCAAGGGCGAGACACGTGCTCTTTGCATTCCTGTGGAAGATGATGATTCAATCTCCATAAAATCTCTGAGTGTGTTCTTTCCTAATGTTGAAAGTTTGAGTTATGGGGATGTAGAAGATGAGGTTGGTTTATACCCACTCAACGAAGTAATCAAATTACCCAAGGATGTAACTGAATTTCGAGTCCAATGTTGAATTCCAGACAAAGGTATGCCTCTCTCACTTAAAATAGTTATTTTTTCATTAAAACTGTAAACCAAAACCATACGAATTATACTGACTTTGAGTGCATATTTTATATCTCATCAAAGAATATTTTGATCTCTTTTTTTCTCAATTCTTTTATATTTCAATAATACTTTTTATTTCCACTGAGCGCGCGGTCAAAAGAATATAAATAATGGTTCGCTAACTATGTATTGATTGATTTTATACATATTATGCTACAAACTATTGAAGAATTGGCATCAGCGTTTATAAATCGCTGTAGAAACAATTCCCTCTGTATGATGTCTAGTGGCAAGTTTTAAAATCTGTACTTCAAAGAAAATCTGTACTTCACAGGACCTTCAAATTTTTTAGCTGGTACATGTCCAGCGATCAAAACATCCAACAGAGCACACAGCTTCAAGCAGCAGCACCATTATCTCCCTCGTGAGTATCGGTCCGCTGCCTCGGCTCCTTTGTATCCTCTCTCTCTCTCTCTCTCTCTCTCTCTCTCTCTCTCTCTCTCTCTCGTTCTAAACGTCCCACTCGTTTTTGGTATTGGCCAACCATACAGTACGCCGGAGCGTTCCCAGGGCTGGAGTCCCAAGCAGCTAGTTAGAGCCCGACTAGCTTACAAGGGCCTGGGTATACTAGCTTTGATCTTCACCACCCGTGTGGTGGTCCTTCGAACACTAGACTAGTTACAGTTCGGAACATTACTGAGCCTTCCCCTTTCCTTTCGTGGGGGGTATACCGAGGCTACCGAAATCTCAGGGTTCACCCAACTGCCCAGAAATGCCACCCTCCCGGGGCTCTTCCGTTCGGAAGATGAGCCGGTGCCATAGTACACCCAGGAGTCAAACTCGGCGACCGGCGAATACGGCAACAGCTACTCCGGCGACCCATCCTCCAAGCCAAAACTCAGTTCCGCGCCTTCGGTGGCACGACTACCGGCGCCTACAGCTACGTCGACGCCTATTGCATCCTACACACCGTTAACTACATCGCCGACGAATTCGACTTCCACCCTGCCGGCACCAATATCCCCGTCGACAAAGCCGTACCCCTCGATGCACCCAACGTAGCCGCCGCCAAGGCCGCCCACCTGGCCAATGACGATTTCCTTGTGCCGGCGCACCTTCCCAAAATATATACAAAGCGCAGCATCTCCAAGAAAATGTCGTACTCTATGTCCTTGACATCCACGCTGTACAAAAAAAGACAAAATGCTGATAAAGAAATCCTTTTTGAAGTGATAACTTCTTATGGGACGGAGTGAATTGGTTGGAATGCGTTACGGCGCCGTTATGTCTGGTTATCCCCACCCTGCCGTCTCTTGCCTTCTCTCTCGCACGCATACGGCGGCTCAGCGGAGACATCCCCACTCTGCGCGCGCTTTCTTCTCTCTCTACTGGCACGTGTTCTCTCTCTCTCTCTCTCTCTCGCTCTCTCTCACTCGCTCGCGTCTACATGCCCTCTGTCTTTCGCATACTGTATATCGACGGCTGACTGGAAGATCACCGTATCTCAGCCGCGGCTTCGAGAATGCCGTATCCCGGCGGTGGCTTCGGGATCGCCGTATCTCAACCGAGGCTTCGGAAACGCCGTATCTAAGCCGCAGCTTCGGAAACGCCGTATCTCGGACGCGATTTTTTTTCCTCAAATTTTGTAGTGGCAGCACTGCGCAAATTTTAAATATGACGTAAAAATTTTTAAAATTTGCGTCAAAAATTCTGAAAAAAATCAGAATTACTTATTTGATTTATTATTTGACATTAACTACACTGTAAGTATAAAATAAGTAAATTCTTTCGTTCAAGTTGACACTGAAGAACACAGAAATTATTTACGAGCATTAAATATTCAACTTGAAGAACACGTAATTTATGAAACAAATTATGAACGTTATACACTGTAAGTATAGATAATGTAGAAATTCGAGTAGAAAAATAGCAGAGGTTTTTGTTTCATTTTACGAAACACGTAAAATTTATGGAAGAATAATATTTACTTAAAATGTTTAGCGAGGTGGAAAGAAGTAAAAAATACGAGTATAACGAAGAGTTTTAATTTTTTTCTGTTGAATTAGTAAAATATTAAATTTAAATTATCTAGGGGCGCGATAGCGCCGCTTTGGCAAGAAAAAGTACAAAGTACGATTTGTCTACGGCGCGACCCTATATACTTTGAAATTGAGGTTTCCTCTGATCCGATCCGGTCGTGGAAGGAATCAGGTTTTCCTAAAGAAATCTTGGATATTATTGACAAAGTTGGTTATAAAGATCTCACGCCTATTCAACGACAGGCCATTCCAATCGGTTTACAAAATCGCGATATTATCGGTGTAAAATGAAAAGTTTTTCTACTCGAATTTCTACATTATCTATACTTACAGTGTAGTTAATGTCAAATAATAAATCAAATAAGTAATTCTGATTTTTTTCAGAATTTTTGACGCAAATTTAAAAAATTTTCACGTCATATTTAAAATTTGCGCAGTGCTGCCACTACAAAATTTGAGAAAAAAAAATCGCGTCCGAGATACGGCGTTTCCGAAGCTGCGGCTCAGATACGGCGTTTCCGAAGCCTCGGCTGAGATACGGCGATCCCGAAGCCACCGCCGGGATACGGCGTTCTCGATGCCGCGGCTGAGATACGGCGATCCCGAAGCCACCGCCAGGATACGGCGTTCTCGAAGCCGCGGCTGAGATACGGTGATCTTCCAGTCAGCCGTCGATATGCTCCACTACAGACGCTCTCTATCTCTCCCTTTCTTTCCTCGACACTTTTCTCTTAGCGCGCGTGCACAGTAAACATAATCTCTACATTAGTAAAACTTTTGAAGTGAACATTGTGTTATTAAATTGTGTTAGTAAACAGATAGTTATTTTGATTTTTCAATTACCGAGTGTGATATTTACGTGTATATTGATAATCATATTGAAAAGTAAAAATGATTTGCCTGCAATGTTATTACCAGCCTGTTTCCATATTCTGTGTTCATTCCACAGTTCTTTCATGGATTCTAATGCTCTTCTAATTACAGGTGCAAAACAGAGTTGGAGTAAATTTTTGTGCAAATTGCTTCCATCATACAGATCTTCCTTCACCATAGTATTAAAAAGTTGCATAAAAAAGTCAGCAGAGTGTCGTCTCATCTGCCCCTAATATGATTCTATTTGCTGATTATGCACACATTGACCCTTAATAAAATTTCTTTCTCCTGATAAGTTATCTTGATGATCTCTTCTTAAGGCATTTTGTAAGCAGTTAACAAGAGTATTCTCAGTACCCTTATCAGAACGTATTACTATTGGTACAAATTTTAGTTTAAGCACTGTTTTTAAAAAATAATGTCCTATGCCTTTAGGATCATTATTCGTTGTGGCAACATCCAACCATATGATTCGCCTCGAATACCCATCGATGCAACCATGAATGGCAAAAAGTATCCTTCTCACTGTCGTTACGGACGCTTTCATTCCATGCTTTTTTAACAGCAATGTAGATATCTCTTTGTGAGTAAAATTTTGATCAAAGTATTGTTTCATTAAAACTTCTATTTTATGATGATTATTAAAACGCAATGACAAAAATTCAACTCTTCACAGAATTTCTAGCAAATCTCACTATAGAGGTTAAAATTTGAATTTTTTTGTTTTTTCCGTTGGTCCGACCATGTCAGCGTGCGCATCTGAGCATACGCGGAGTAACATAGCGGGAGCGGACCGCTACAGGCTTCCGTAGCCTTTACCAACCGCTGTAACCCAAACAGCAGAATCCCCGCGGAACTCTTTCCGAGATCCACTTATGAAAATAATAGTGTCGAGGTTTTGGGACAGGGCTGAACCCCAAGATTGTCCATGTCACAGTGAAAAGAGCTTCAATCGCTGCTACAATATCCTTTTTTGATTGTGCTTCATCATTCGTCAGTGACTACATGCATGCTACGTTACTTGGAGTTGCCCGAATGTTCTTTAATTTATGGTTTGATAGCTCATCCTATAAAAAGCCGTTTTACATTAAAAAGTCGCAAAGAGCTGAAATTTCTCCTTCCAATTTTATAATACGAACACCACATCAACTTAAAGATAGGAAGTATTGGAAAGCATCTGAAATTCGAGATTTCCTTCTTTTTTATTTTCCACTATTATTAAAGGAAACACTACCAAGTAAATATTATAAGCATTTTTTACTCTTAGTATACGGAACGCGGATATTGTTGCAAGACAAAATACACGTGGATGACATTGATACAGCTGAATCGTTGTTATCTCTATTTGCGTTAAACGTGTAATGGACGGATAGGAGACGAGTCGGGAAGCGAAAAAGAGTAGATGAGGGCTTGAACCGCGGACTCCGAGATTAACGAGTGTGAGCTCTAACCACTAAGCTAACGTAGTACGACTCAGCGGACTCTTATAGCTGACTCGTCTTTGCTGCTCGCGTTGCAGACGTATGCGTCTGTGACACCATCTCCCTTTGAGGCGAGCCGTCCTCGGCTCGCGCACTTTCTTACCGATGTGCAGTTCCTGCTTTCTTCGGCCTTGTGTCTCGGCCTTCGGCCATGTTTGGACACAAGACTGCAGGCTGCATAACTACGCAGATTAGAGGAATCCACGCATGATCTATTCAGGCTCATGACTTACAGGGGCTTGATCTGGGTCGTCTATTGGTGGAGTGTTGTCAAGGGTGAGGTAAGTATCTGTGAGTTCGAACGCTTAGTAGATCTGTTTAGCTGGGTTCTGAACCTTCGATCTACCGCTCAAAGGAATGCTACGTGTAAAGGACGGATAGGACATGAGTCAGGAAGCGAAAAAGAGTAGATACGGGCTTGAACCGTGGACCCTGAGATTTACAAGCGGGAGCTCTAACCACTGAGCTAACGTCTACGATGCATTGGGACACTGTGCATCGTAGTACGGCTCAGCGGACTCTTATCACTGACTCTTATCACGTCTATGCTGCTCCCGTTGCAGACGTGTGCGTCTGTGACAAATGTGATGGAACTTTATGGATTAGAAAAGTGTAGCTTTAACGTTCATCTACTGACGCATATGGTTAGACAAGCTCGCTCGTGGGGTCCTTTGTGGACATGGTCTGCTTTTACTTTTAAAGATGCCATAGGTTATTTCAACAAAATGAATCATGGTCCTAACAAAGTCGGCATGGAACTCGTAAATACGCTTAAGATCTTCAATGCGTACTATTTTTTGAAAACAAAATTAAACATACGTACCTTTAATATAGATCTTACAAGTTGTGACGAGACACGAGTCTCACGGTAGTATCGTGATCACACGTTACTACAAGAAAAGCAAGAGATAGACCCAAGCCAGAGATTAGTAGAGAGATCGCCGATGCCGTGTTAAAAAAGCGTGCCGAATTCGATCATGACGCCACTTGCAGCGAGCGACCGAACCATACGCATCTTTCTAGGAGCGGAGGAGAGTTAAAGTAGGGGGGGGGGGGTCATACGCATGTAGCCCGCCAGCGGCAGCGGCGGAGAGGAAAGAAGGAGAGAGCACGCATATCGCGGCGGAGGAGAAGAGCGGGAGAAACGACAATCGCGGCGACTGGCGACGGTTCGCGCTTCCGCGACGGTCTCGTAACAAACGCCAAATAAAAAATATTACATTTCTGAACAATCTCCAAACTTTAGTACAGGCTATCTCCAAACTCTAGTATAGGCTAAACCCTAAACCCCCGATGGGGCCAATGATCATATGTAAGTTTCGAGCTTCCTAACCTCATCTTATCGGTGGCTGTGATGGCTAAGGCGCGCGCATCAGCGATCCTTCTATTTTGCCAGAGTTCAAATCCCTAACTTTGAAATTTTTTTTTCATTGTTGTAATTGTGACCATTAGTCACGTTTAAAATCATTTTAATTTGGAATTATTATAATTTTAATCATGATTCATATACATATGAAAACATGTAATTTAATTTATAATTCCACGTATTAAATTTTGATTATGTGAAGTTCTCTAAATCATGTCCTCTTTTCTCCTCTATTGTTGTAATTATTACAATTACGTATAATAATTGCAAATACAAGGTAATTAGGCTTTGACATTACCGATATCAAGTATATTTTTTACAATATATTATTTATATAAAGATTATACCTTGATAAGTTTGTTATAAAAATGTTTATCTATTTGTAATTTGATTAAAATGAATGCTATATAAGCAGAACATTTTGTTAGTAAACTTTAATTGATAGGGATTTTAATTTGTAAATTTTTTTTGTACATTTTGGTGATTTAGAAGATTAATAACAATTAGAAAGCTCTATTATACATGCTAAACTCTGAGTCCCTAATGGGGCCAACGATCATATGTATAATTAAATGTTATCTTGTCGGTGGCTGTGATGGGTAAGCGCGCGCGCTCGGGCGGGCACGTTTCCCATTTTGCCAAAGTTCAAAGTGCCCTACTTTTTTTTTAAATCATTGATATAATTTTAACAACTATAGTTATGTTTAAAATTATTGTATTGCCTCGACATATTATAATATATGTATTGATTTTTTTCATCGAATTTTGTCGAAAGAAAGAAAAACTTTGAATAAATTAATGAGAAAAATAGTAATGGTATGATTCAATGAATCTACCTATTTATAATTTAATTACGTGCAGTATTGTTACATTATAATGATATCATACATTGAATTACATGTTTCTATTTTTATAGGGAACACGTTTATAACTTTCATAAATACCGCATGTAAACTTGTAAACATTTTAATTATACATAGATGAAAAAAAGTCTAGTATCGTTTTTACCAAGTTGTTTTTATTATTTACCTCGGTGTGTACGCTCATTTTATTCGTTCGCTTAATCAAGTTAGCTTGTTGAGTTGTATAAACTTTTACGGGCGGAGTTTAAATCCTTTGGTTTCTAAGACTTGACGTCACGTTGTTCACAAGCTTTGCGATCGCTATTTAATAGAATATAATCGATATAAGCCCGATACGTTACACAAATAGCCGATTTAAATAATTTAAGTATTTAGACATGCAGATGATCTCGATCTGCGAGTTTATAATGATAACTCTCTTTGGACAAAATTCGATGAAAAAAATCAATACATATAATATGTCGAGGGATTACAAAAATTTTAAACATTACTAGTTGTTAAAATTACACCAATAATTTGAAAAAAATGTAGGGGATTTTAAACTCTGGCAAAATGGGAAACGTGCCCGCCCAAGCGCGCGCGTTTACCCATCACAGCCACCGTCAAGATAACATTTAATTATACATATTATCGTTGGCCCCATTAGGGGTTCAGAGTTTAGCCTGTATAATAGAGCTTTCTGATTGTTATTAATCTTCTAAATCACCAAAATGTACAAAAAAGATTTACAAATTAAAATCCCAATCAATTAAAACTCTACTAACAAAATGCTCTGCTTAAATAACATTCATTTTAATCAAATTACAAATAAATAAACATTTTTATAACAAACTTATATACACATGCGAAACGGGAATTTTTAATGCGCGCGTGCTAAAGCAACCATACACACGTTGTAGCAAAAAGCATTCAAAATGCCGGATCGCGCATTCAAAATGCCAAAAACGGCAGAAACTATAGCAAAAAGCATTCAAAATACCCGTTTCGCCTAAATATCAAGGTATAATCTTTATATAAATAATATATTGTAAAAAGTATACTTGATATCGGTAATGTCAAAACCTAATCATCTTGTATTTACAATTATTATACGTAATTGTAATAATTACAACAATAGAGGAGAAAAGAGGACATGCTTTAGAGAACTTCACAAAATCGAAATTTAATAAGTGGAATTATAAATTAAATTACATGTTTTCATATGTATATGAATCATGATTAAACTTATAATAATTCAAAATTAAAATGATTTTAAACGTGACTAAAAAAAAATTTCAAAGTTGGGGATTTGAACTCTGGCAAAATATAGAAAGATCGCTGATGCGCGCGCCTTAGCCATCACGGCCACCGATAAGATAAGGTTACGAAGCTCGAAACTTACATATGATCATTGGCCCCATCGGGGGTTTAGGTTTAGCCTATACTAGAGTTTGGAGATAGCCTGTACTAAAATTTGGAGTTTGTTCGTTCAGAAATGTAATATTTTTTATTTGGCGTCTGTTGCGAGACCGTCGCGGAAGCGCGAACCGTCGCCAGTCGCCGCGATTGTCGTTTCTCCCGCTCTTCTCCTCCGCCGCGATATGCGTGGTCTCTCCTCCTTTCCTCTCCTCCGCTGCCGCTGGCGGGAAAGCTACATGCGTATGACCCCCCTACTTTACCTCTCCTCCGCTCCTTCTAGATGCGTATAGTTCAGAGAGAAATCCGCTCGGCGGCGCTAGCTTACGGCTGCATGTAGGATTATGCGTCTGGGATGACGATACCGAGAGTCCTACTCTCTCGAGGATGGGGTCCAGGATGAATAAAGGCCACCAGCTTCCTCTGGAATAACACTTTCTTTATTAGAATATCTCGTCAGATCAACTGTCTCGAACGTTATGCGGCTCGCAGGCCGCGACATGCGCTCGTTCGTTCTCTCTCTCTCTCGCTCTAGCCAACATGGCCGACATCCCCACTCCTGGCTTACGCAGGGCTGCCAAGGGAGCTCCCCACACACTCCCCCCCGAGATTCTTGCTGATCAACTTGCAAGCTCTGCACCAGAAGGGTTGAGACCCAAGAATCGCATGAACATATATACATTGGTTGCTTACAACTGTTAATACAAGAGTATAAAAATACAAACGCTGCTTATGAACTAAATCGCAAAGCTAAGCTTGCGCTTTGGTATCGGACGAGAATCTTATTTTTTTGGCAGGATAAGTTTTGAGTACCGGACTAGGGACAGGTGGCTGATTGCCATTCGAACTGTCGTTGGATACTCCTCCTGAATCGACTAAATTTTCCGCTATAAAGAATGCGGGCTTTAAAAGCTCTACTGAAACGGTACGAGGGGCACCGTTGACCTCGATTTTGAATACACGATCGGATTCGCGAGACAGAATCTTATATGGACCTGAGTAAGGTCGTTCGAGAGACTTCTTGGCCATGTTCCGCATGTGAACATGGGTGCAATTGTGAAGCTCTTTAAAATAGAAGATGCGTTTTTTGTAGTGATGTGCGACTGGTATGGGACGAACTAGGCGCATGTGCTCACGGAACTCCTCTACAAAGATTTGCGGATCGGGCGTAATGTCTTCCGGAATGAAGAATTCGCCAGGTAACCGTAGCGTGGTACCGTACAAGAATTCGGCCGGAGAAGCCTCGGTGTCGGCTCTCACATGGCAACGTAAGCCTAATAGAACAGTGGAGAGAGTTCTGAGCCAGTCGTCATCTTTGTGACACATCAATGCAGCTTTCAACGTGCGATGCCACCGTTCGATCATGCCGTTAGCGGCTGGGTGGTACGCGGTGGTGCGAATGCGCTCACAACCGATCAAGGATAATAATGCAGTAAAGAGTCTCGACTCAAATTGTGCTCCTTGATCCGAAGTGATGACCTTGGGTGCGCCGAAACGCGACACCCATGTGTCAAAGAATGCGCGAGCTACGGTCTGGGCTGAGGTTTCCTGAAGGGGAACAGCTTCAACCCACCTAGAGAAACGATCGATCATGGTTAGCAAATATTGGTAACCGTCGCGCACCGGTAACGGCCCAACGATATCGATATGAACGTGGTCAAAGCGGCCGTCCGGAGCAACAAAATGCTCAGGAAACGTTTTAACATGCCTGGAGATTTTGGATTGCTGACAGGCAAGACAATTTTTGCACCATGCAGCAATGTCGCGATGCATGTTTGGCCATACATATCGTTGTCGGATGAGACGATCAGACACCTTGGGACCAGGGTGAGCGGTATTGTGGAAAAATTCGAACACTGATCTACGCAAAGATTGAGGTACATACGGACGCAGGCTTTCGCCAGTCAATTCACAGTAAATGACTGTGTGTTCTGGACCAAGCTGGAGACGCTTAAGAGTAAGAGGGTAGTTCGGAGACTCACAAATCTCTTTTAGCTGTTGATCCGCTTCCTGTTTGGCTGCTAAATCGGCCAGGTCGAATTCTAGGGGGAAACGAATGGTTTCTACCCTAGAGAGAGCATCCGCCACTACGTTGTCTGAACCTTTAACGTGTTCAATGCGGGTAGTGAACTGAGAAATGTATCCTAACTGGCGCAAGCGACGCGGAGGAGCTTTCTCGTTGTTTTGTACAAGGGCGTAGATGAGTGGCTTGTGATCGGTAAGAATTGCGAAGTCACAGCCCTCAACAATGTAAGAAAAATATTTCACTGCTTCAAACATTGCAGTGAGTTCCCTGTCGTAGGTGCTGTACAACTGCTGAGCTGGGGTAAATTTTTGAGAAAAGAAAGCTAAAGGTTCCCACTCGTTCGAGAGTGATTTCTGTTCTAACACGGCGCCCATCGCTACGTCAGAAGCATCTGTCACGAGGCGAAGCTCTGCACCACAGCGAGGATGTACAAGCAAGGAAGCATTGGCAAAATCAGATTTGATTTGCTCGAAGGCTTTGCTGGTTTCTGCAGTCCATTCGATTGGACGCTTGTCATTTTTGCGTGACTCGCGAAAGTACGCATTAAGAGGGACTTGGGCCTCAGCCGCATGAGGGAGGTTGCGGTGATAAAAGTTCACCATGCCGAGAAAGCGACGCAGCTCCACTACAGTGTTGGGTTTGGGAAAGTTCAACACCGCTTTGACCTTCTCCTGAGTAGGACGAATGCCTTGCGAGTTGATTGAATATCCTAAAAATACAAGTTCCTCAACAACAAATGTACACTTATCGACATTAATGCGCAAACTAAATTTGTTTAAACGTTCGAACACTATACGCAAGTGTTCGAAGTGTTCTTCTACGGATTCTGAGGCGATCAGAATATCGTCAATATAGATGAATACAAATTTCAGATCTCCTAACACTCTGTTGATGTACCTTTGGAAAGTTTGGCTGGCATTGCGCAGACCAAAGGTCATGTACATGAATTCAAATAAACCGAAGGGCGTGATAATCGCAGTCTTTTCAATGTCTTCGGGGGCGATAGGAATCTGATTGAAAGCTTTTAAGAGATCTAGCGAAGAAAAAATTTTCTTTCCATGCAACTCACTGGTACAATCGTATAAGTGCGCTGTAGGGTATTTGTCAGGGACGGTCTGTGCGTTTAGAGCACAGTACACGCCACAAGGACGATAAGATCCATCTTTTTTTAAGGCCATGTGTAACTGGCTAGCGTAAGGACCGCTGCCAGGCCTACAGATGCCGGCATCCTGCCAGGCTTTGAATTGAGCTTTCGCTGCTCTGAGCTTTTCCGCGGAAAGTCGACGTGGAAGCTCAGAGACAGGAGGGCCTGTGGTATAGATGTGGTGAACAATGTCCGGTTTGAACTGGGGATCATGCGGACCTGAGCCAGTTATTTTCGGAAACTGGGCTAACAGCTGAGCGCATTTGGAGCTGGAAGCTACCGAATGGATTCCGAGAACTGGAACTATTTTGATTAAACCTACGGATGATAGTGACGTAACCGAGTCAACGAGACGACGGTTGCGAATATCTACAGTTAAACCGTAGTGGTATAAAATGTCAGCCCCGATGATCGCATGAGGCACGGACGCGATAACAAAATTCCACGAGATGGGACGGTTTAGACCTAAATCTAGCAATAGGAACGTTTCCCCAAATGTGTCAATAGTCGTGTCATTGGCCGCATAAAGCTTGCGAGATGAGGGTTTTGAATTGACTTTGTAACTGGCTGGCAGAACAGAGATTTCTGCGCCCGAATCTATAAGAAACCTGCGACCTGATTTTAGGTCCTTAAGGGTGAGACGTTTCGAATCGGAGGAACCATCCCCTGACGTCTCAGCAAGGAAAGGTTCATTTAGTTTTTTGAAGCCCACTTAGAGTACTCTGTACACCACTTCTTGCATGAAGTGGGACTGTCTGGATACTTTCTGTGTGCAAAACACAGTCCTGATGAATGTCGAGAACTGGAACGCGAACGTGAAGGACGTTTGGATTCGCCTGAATTGGAACCTGATCGACCCTCACCTTTGGAAGCTTTAAACGAGTTTTCTAACTTTCCTAATCTAGTGGAAACTTTGTCGAAGGAGTCAGCAAGGCGCTTGACTTCTGAAGCTAACGACGCGATGTCTGAATTGACATTGACCGCCGACAAGCGAGAATCAGACGGTGAGTTCTCAACAATTTTGTCTGCCAAGGTCGCTAATTTGTTGAGATCGCTGATGTCGGAAGCGAGAACGATTGCTCTGTGGTTGGGCTGAAGCTGTTCAAGAAAGACAGATCTGATAATTGCGTCATCGCATTTGGCGCCGTCGTCTAAGCTTCTGAGCCTGTTTAAAATGAGTGATGGTTTGCCATCATTAAGGACTTGGCCTTTGAGAAGCCTACGAAGCTTGCTCTCTGCCGAGGCCGCAAAAGAAGAAACTAATCTCTGTTTAATCTGCGTGTAAACGTCAGGAGGTTGGGGATCTGTGAGAGCAATGTCTCTAATGGCAGTCATTGCCTCATGATCTAACGCTGCGATAATGTGATCTGCTTTGGTTCCCTCAACCGTTATGTGCGCGTGACGAAACGAGGCTTCAACCTGTGTAAACCACATGGCTGGATCCGCCTTAATAAACACCGGGAGTTTTGGCGTACGGTACGCCTCAACACGACCGGGTGCCTGGTTCACAGCAGCCCTGGCCGCATCAAGCTCTGCCTGCAGGCGATCTGCTCTTTCCTCTGATGATTCCGGCATTTTATGGATTGCTACCTATATACGTCGCAGTACGTAGTACAAATTGACCTAGTGCACGCACGCAGGCGTATCACAAATGTGAGAAAAGCTAACTTAAAACTAGAACTAACCTTAAATTTACGATCAACGTGCGCAGACGAGATCGTGAACAAGAACGCACGCCCGGTTACAAATTCTTAAAATTAAAACGCCGCTGCGTGAAATTCGCGATGGTTGGGGAACCGCTACTCTAATTAAATTCCGCGAAGAGTGAGCGCTGAGCGCAACCCGCGCGAGCACGCGCCTAACAGCTGCAACCCGTGATGCACGAGCGCCGCGCCTGAACACCGCAACCCGTGAGACGCGAGCGCCACGAGAAAACCGCGCGCTAAAATCCAAGATGGCCGCCCAATTCTCGGAAGCGAACCAAATTCAATTTGAATGAATTCTTGGAATCGAACTTAAAGCTAACACTGAGATACCTTGCGAGAATGCGCTGAATGCCGCTAACGATGCTTGAAGACTCGTAGATGATGTCCAGGTCGAACTGCTGCGAGATGTGCGCCGCCGACCGACGAGAAGTAGCTGGTAGTGATGCTGCAGGAGATGGCTGCGAGGCGGTCGCCTTGAGAGGCTGACCGCGGCTGAAAAGCCGCTGAAGAGATGATCGGCGAAGCCGGAGAATGCGGTCGCCTGGAGAGGCTGACCGCGGCAAGGACGCCGACGAGACGCTGCAGTACGTTGCTGCAGGGGCGGTCGCCTTGAAAGGCTGACCGCGGCGTGAACGCCGTTGACGAGGAAGAGCTCGAAGACTGGATAAGGCGGTCGCCTGAGAGGCTGACCGCGGCAACAAGGCCGCTGAAGAAATGATGAGCACGGCAGCGGTGCACGGCGATCGCCTAGCCAGGCTGACCGCGGCAAGAAAGCCGCCGGCGTGGATGATGCAATTCCGGAAAAAGCGGTGCTCCTGGAGACGGCGGGGCGAGAGTCCACTCGCTCGTCTTCTTGAAGTCGGGGTCACCAATGTAGGATTATGCGTCTGGGATGACGATACCGAGAGTCCTACTCTCTCGAGGATGGGGTCCAGGATGAATAAAGGCCACCAGCTTCCTCTGGAATAACACTTTCTTTATTAGAATATCTCGTCAGATCAACTGTCTCGAACGTTATGCGGCTCGCAGGCCGCGACATGCGCTCGTTCGTTCTCTCTCTCTCGCTCTAGCCAACATGGCCGACATCCCCACTCCTGGCTTACGCAGGGCTGCCAAGGGAGCTCCCCACATGCATATTGCCTGGCACGCTTTTGCCTACCTCATCGGCGATCTCTCTACTAATCTCTGCCCAAGCCGACGAAATCGTCTCGTGAGCCCCCAGTTATTTGCGCCGAAGCCCGAAACCCCGGATTGCTATCATAAGCACACGAGACAATCCGAAACATCCAAACGACGCCGAGTCTCGTCTACGTCACCGTAACCACCTGACCTACGTTCCGATATATTGCTGCTCCCTCTGCCACTGTGAGCACACAGGGTTGAGGAAGCAACAATAATCCCGCCGACGATTCTCTAGGTCGTGCGCTCACGTCCTGTTGAATTTGAGTTTAACTCTTCTTAGAAGTCATTTGTGTCTTGCGCATTCTTAAATTATCGATTTTCGATATTGCCAAATGCCTCGAATATTTCAGTGACTATGTGTGAGTTCTCACACACTTTTCTGCTGTATTCTATAAATACTTGTGTTATTTATTGAAAACCAAAATCGGAGTTATAAAAGCATAACGAAGCCGTAGACTCACAAGTCGATAGTTTAAGTAGCATCTTAAGTACCTGATGACAATATGTGCAATATGTTTTGTCTTGATTTATTTTATAAGAAAAGTTTGATGTCAAAGTGCAGCAATATATATTGCGAGTTTAATTGTTTGTAGGTCCCACCAAGGGTACAATGCGAGTTTAACTGTTTGTTGATTTAATTTATACCTTACAATATTTTTTGTTGTTGTAACTTATTAAATCAATTCAAGGTTTGAATTATTTACTTGATTCTAGATTGCAAAGTATTAGATAAGTGATCAAAACGCGAAATTAGTTATACAAACAATTAAAGAATTTTATAAAAAGTGAGACTGATTTAATTATCAATAATTTATATACGGGCGCATAAGGTACTGAGTGAAGGATAGCAGGATCGGGAAAATAATCACACAAAATATTTATTATTCGATGTTATAAGGCCTTGTACCTTATTTCACTTTATTGATCCTTGAACGTAAACAAATATTTATGTATGGACTGACATGTACAGTAGCCAGTCGTTACTCTGAGCGAGGTTCTAATTTGATTCTAAAAATCGCAAGAAAACTACCGTATTTATATATGATTGAAATTAACGAGAAAGCACACACGTACGTTATCGAGCAAACGATTCATTAATACGACGACACTACTCTATTGATGCAAAGAATGATGCGATGTGAAGTTAGGTGCTGCATGAAATTATTTGAAAAGAAACACGTTTGATAAATTGACTAATGTTGCATGTATTATGAAAATAATTATTTGATAATGTCAGATTGAAATTTGATTACAATGGTTTAGTTGAATAATTGTATATTGATAAATGAGTTATTTAACCTCACCGTGACACAGGCGAATGCCTGGCTTTCGAACAGGTTTTACAGGCAAAATAACTCCTTTTGGAAACGAAAGTTAAATTTATAGCAAGACTAATAATAGATTTGACGAATAATGTTAACAAAGATCTGAATGACATAAATGTTATACTATAGAATTTGATGTATGTAAAGTTTATATGAGAATGTAAATTATTATAATGTCGCGATTGAATGAACAATAACTCGATGTGCGTTCATGAGAAAACCGGCTGGGGATCGACGTAGCCGGCCCAGTCGGACAGCGTTTAGCTGTACTTTTACTTCCCGTCAAAGGCAGTGTTAGTACGTTATTTTTGCGTGCAGAGTTTCTCTCAAGGTGAGAGAATCTCACCGGATCAGTCCGATTGGATATCCCCGGCTGCACTGTTAATGTGTTAAAAATTAATGATAAAATATACAAATATTCAGCCGCGGGGAAGACTCCATTTAGCGGCGAATCGGGTATTTGAATTTTCTCTGGCGCATGTGCTCTGTGGGTTGATTGGCATCTTGCTGGACGTGCTATTGATTCGAGGAGATGAGTAGAACTAAACTAACAGGCGAAGAGACAAACTTAGTAACGCGTTTTCATTTACGCAGTGTTAGTACCGAGTTTATTTGAACGCATGCGTACCCGAGTTTACCCGAATCTCCGAGAGAGAGAGAGAGAGAGAGAGAGAGAGAGAGAGAGAGAGAGAGAGTACCCGAACGCGAGAAAGTGGGCGTGCCCGCCTGGCCGAAGTGAGCACTGCCGAAGACACGATCGGTCGTGTGTGTCCTTATAGACAGGGCCGTGTACTACGATCAGCACGAAATAATTCCGATCGACTACGTACAAACCTGTATATTTATGTGTAAAATAAAGAATAATTCGAATTTGAAAATTCTACGTGTTCTCTAGTCTATTTTCTACAACGAAATCGACGGGTGCCTACAAGAATATACAGGTTTGTATGTAGTCAATCGGAATTATTTCATGTTGAGCGTAGTCGATCGGAATTATTTCGTGCTGATCGTAGTCGATCAGAATTATTTCGTCTTGATCGTAGTCGATCGGAATTATTTAGATAGATAGATAGATTAGCATTTATTTTGCACGAGTCAAAAAATACATGTGTATCACATATTGTCACAGACTTGATTCATCAAGGTAAACAAGAGAGCAGTAATCCAGGTGCGGGGCTGGCAAGAGATCCCACCAGCTGCTTACGCAGTTCCTCAGTGGTGCAGGATCTAAACGATCGAAGTCCATAAAGGACTTTATTAACCTTTCGGCTAATCGCATTCACCTGCGCTTTCCATGTCATCTTCGAATCCATTATAACACCGAGGTTGGTTACAGTGTCGGCAAAGGGTATGAAGACGCCATCCTCGATCTCAATGCCAGGCAACCTTAGACTTTGCACCTTATTAATATTACTGTCCGACCCGAAAATAATAGCTTTAGTCTTCCCGACATTGAGGCAAAGCGCGTTCTCAGACGCCCAGACCGCTACTGCACGTGCCACAGCTGACAGACAGTCCACACCTCCGCTCAAGTCGTCCCTCGTCACCTGCGTATAGGTTTGAAGGTCATGAGCATATAGCAAATGCAAAATGTCTCTGAGATCGTTGCTATAAAGACTAAAGAGAAGAGGACCCAGGACCGAGCCCTGTGGAACGCCAAGATTGGTTGTGAGCCAATCAGAGTTGCCTACTGTTTTCGTAATCACTTGATGGTTACGCCCTGTAATATATGACTTTATGCACAGATCTACAGACTTAGAGAAACTCATTCCTATTAGCTTTCAAAGAAGTTTAGAGGGCGAAATCGTGTCGAACGCCTTACTGAATTCAAACATCAGGAGGATAGTAAGCAGTTGCTTTTTGCTATTAATACCCGCCCTAATGTCCTCTAACAGACTCAGTAGTGCTGTTTGCGTGCTATGATACCGCCGAAAACCCGTCTGGCGTGTATCAAGAAGCCTCCCCGACTCTAAGTACTCGGATATCTGTTCGTGAACAATCTTCTCTAGAGCCTTGGCAATAAAACATAACAGAGCGATCGGACGAAAGTCTGAGACGGCTGATGGAAGAATAGATGCAAGGTATTGATCGAGGACTGGAAGGGATTTAGCAATGAGCTGCGAGAGACTGGAATTCCAACGAGAACCTCGGGTCATGGATTCTTTTGAATCTTTGCTGGACCGCATCACGTTTATCATAGAGATCCTGAAGCTCAGCGTTGATCCACGGTGAAACTTTTTTATTTTTAGGTTTAAATTTCTTTAAGGGGGCAAGTTTATCGATGACAGTCGATGTGCTCCCGACCCGCCCCACGACACTTGCGGACCCGAATCTGACGCCGATCTTTACAGACTCTATAACCCTCTGTATCAGTCGACGTGGCCTGCGCCACCATTTACATCGACAGACTCAAGATCCCTGAGCGAGACAAAAACTCAAAACACATCACAGTTATCGACACTATTATTATTTTCGTCATTATTATTACTAATACTATTACTAGAACTAAGACTATGGTGACGATGACGTGAAGACGATGGTTATGACTAGAGCTGGAGCTGGAGCTGAAACTACCATCACCACCATCCATACCACCGACCACGAGGGTTTGTACACGAGCCACTACCTTCTTCATCACTCGCATAGCGTCATCAAGACTCTCCCGAAGTGCCTTATTCTCTTGTGAGAGCAGAAGGCGATCGTTATGCAGTTCTTTCAGTTTAGAGTCCTGCTTTGCGATTTTTTCCTCAAGTGACGAAACCCTCTCCACCAGCTTGTCGATTATTCCCAGTGCTGCTGGGGTAGGGTCTGATCCCCGGCTAATGGAATCGAGCATCCTCACAAAAAGAGTCTTAACATCGCCAACTAATCTTTCAAGGAGGTAAAATTGATTGCTGAATAGGTTAAGTATGGATGACGGCAGTGAACAATAGTGAAGCGCACTGATATCCACCAGAGAAGTGGTTTGGGCGTGCTTCCCAGCTCCAGCTTTACCATTAGGGACGGCCGGCGTCGAAGCAGAAAAATCAGTCTTTTTATTTTGCTTCCTCCTAGAGGAAGCTTTGTAATAGTAAAATTTTGAGTTTCGTCCAACCTTCTAGAAAATACTCTAGAAAATCTACAAAATTAGTTTGCTCAAAATTGCGATTCAAAATTTGAGGTGCGTTTTTTCTGGCAGACCTGTATGCTCTACCGTAAGTCCGATTGAAATTTTATAAAAAGGGTTGAAAAATTACTGAGCGTATTAGTTATAATAGATCGTATTAATTAACTGATCGTAAAAGTAAAATCTTAATCAAAATTTTCAAAACGAAATTAAAAGAAAAGAGCTCTAATTTGATTCTCAGCTGGTTGAAATTGACCGCTTGGATCAAAAGTTATAAAAATTCTAAAAAAATAGAAAAATTGCTGATTTTGGCGAAAAATTGAGCATTTGTGAATGTTGGCTGTTTTCAAGCCTAGACAACTTTTGACCTAGGCAACCATTTTTAACCCACTAGTCCTCTGAATTTTTTTTTTTTTTTTTATTATGATCCTATTAATACACTTTGTTTTATTACGCCTTCAGACACTGAGAAGGTTAAGTTGAAACGTGGCCAATTTTTGCTCATTTTTCCCATTTTAAATCCCCATAAGAGAATTTAAAACGTCACCAGTGGAAATGAAAAATATGCCAATCTGTGCCAAAACTGTGCCAGAGTGTAATGCCCTGCACACGATCCATCGTGTAAGTAATTAAAATAAAAATAAAAACAAATCAAAAAACATTCGACTTCCTACTCTTGCCTATCGCTACAAAGCCAGCAGCGCAATGGATACAACTCTTCGAAAAATACGTATTTAAATAGACACAGCGTTGTTTATATTTACAAATTGGCCTTGGCATAATTACTGCAGTAAGTTAAAATGAATTATTAATGTATTTATTGATTTAACATGGGATCTAATTTTTAATACTTAATTTTTATTCAAGAAATGAATAATGAAAATTATATGGAAATCGGAGTACTACTAGTTGAGTTAAGTCAACAAGTGATTGAATTGAAGCAATACCTTGCTCGAAGAAGAAAGAAGTTCAGGAGATGGTGGAGCAAACCACTGATTCGACAAAACTATCTAACAGGATATGGTGGTTACGCAATGACCTTCCAGTATTTTCAACTTCATGATGAGGAGCAATTTATAAATTTCACCAGGATGAATGTACAGACATACATGTATATTTACGATCTTGTCAGAGAAAGATTGGTCAAAAGAAGTCGAAGACCACCTTTGCCACCAGAGTTGAGATTTTCTTTAACTTTAAAGTAAACAAAATAATTTCTCCCATCAATTTGTCCTTATGTGATTATTTGTAACATAAAAATATAAAATATGTTTCTTTTAGCTATTTGGCGCATGGTGATTCCATTAGAAAAAATGAATGGTTCTATAATATTGGATTGTCTACTGTCAAACAAATAATACCAGAAGTATGCACTATTTTATGCGATGTACTCATGCCACTATTCCTCTCATTTCCTTCACGTCAACAATTTCAAGTCATAGCACATGAATTTATGGAAGATTTACATTTCCCAAATTGCATAGGAGCTCTTGACGGAAAACACTGTAAGATCAGGAAGCCTAGAGGTAGCGGTAGCTTATTTTATAACTTCAAAAATTTCCATAGCATTGTTCTGATGGCATGTTGTGATTCGAAAAAAAGTTTTATCTGGGCAAATATTGGAGATTATGGTGAGACATATTAACATGAATATATATTTACAAGACTTATATCATTACTTTATATTTTAATTGTAATACGTTTACATGCAGGATCTTGCAATGATGCAAGCGTATTTGCTGAGAGTGATTTTGGACATGCTTTATTAAACAACCAGATCCAGCTACCACCTTCACAACCATTGCCAAACACTCAAATCCAAAGTCCATATGTGTTGATTGGAGATGGAGGATTTCCATTAAAAGATTATTTAATGAAGCCTTTTCTTAGAAATGATAACATAACTATGCCACACCGAGTTTTTAATTACAGACTGAGTCATGCACGTAGGATAGTTGAAAGTGCTTTTGGAGAAGTGACTGAAAGGTGGTTAGTCAATGAATCAAGTTTAAAATGGAAGCTAACAACATCAGAAAAGATAATTATAAGCTCACTATGTCTTCATAATGTCATAAAAGACTTTCAGTACAACGAGGTAGGAAATAGATGGAATAATAATCATGGAGTCGTACCCATCTTTCAACACCAGGATATTAACAGAGATCCCCTTGGAGCACACAGAATACGTGAACAGTTATGTGACTATTTTATTTCTCCTGCTGGGTCTGTTCCATGGCAGTGGGCAAGAATCTAAAAAAGAACCACAAAAGAAGAGTAAAGTAGATACAATCTTTTGTGTAGCTGAAGAATACAAGAGGGTAAACTTTGAGAAAGGACAATTATTAGCAGTATTCCACGAATCATTTTTAACATCTTAGCAAGAAAATGTATTGTAATAAAATAAAAGTTTTCAATCAATGTGAATAAAATTTTGTACTAAATTTGTATTTGATTATTTTTTAATTAATACAGATAAATAATAATTTTAAAATTTTCAAAAATATGTAACTTTCAAATTATTGCAATTTCAAAATAAAATGGTAAAAATCATGTTTTTGTATTAAAATTAAATATGTATTCTTTTTTTATAGTTTTTATTGAAAAATTACATAGTCAAATAGGTAATCGTTTATAAAGAATCTTATATTCTGTAAAATACATTTTTTATCATTAAAGCCTTTTTTCTGATTTGATATTAAGTGCATAGAAGTCGTTTTTATGATTTGATATAAAGTAATGGTAGTACAAATAAACTTTTCTAATTAGTAATTTGAATATGAGAAACTGAATTAATAAAATTATTCACAGCATCAATTATAAAATGGAAACGAATTGCTCTCAATGTTTTGCTTGTTGATTCCATTAATGCTGAATAAATAATATTAACAGCTTCTTCGACTAAATCATTTTTAATTTTGAAGTTCAATTTGTCATTGTTTAAGCGGACAGAAGAAATTTGAAATTCATGTCTATGAACTGTATCGATACAAGATGGAAGTAAATTGTTGTTTCCTGGTATTTCAACGCTGACATTGATTGCTGGATTAGATAGTACTTGTTTATTAGCTTGTCTACTGTCAATATCTTGCTTTTGAACAATTGGCTCTTGAAAAAGAAATTGATTTTGCGTTGGTTGCACTTGAGAAGTAGACAGTATCTGGTTTTCATTCATATTTGATACTAAATTCATGATGACAACATCTTCGTAACCCTCAAGAATTTCTAATTCTGAAGTTTCTTCTATGTTTTTGGAAGCAGCTGCTTCTTCGTGTACCTCTTCACATACTTTATCGCCTTCTGGAGCAGTAAGATCCGGAGTTTCACGGTTGTTATCATGAAATATGTGATTTACATCTGGATAATCTTGCAAATCAAACTCACTATTATCACTATTATCATCAACATCAGCCTCTTCAACCACTTCAACCTGTTCATGCGGTTCTTCAAATGTATGTCCTGTTACAATATCATACACTCTTTGTTGGACTGCCTTTTTATTAAGGGACTTGTAGACAGGTTCATTTTTGTGTGATATGTAATCTTCTAAAAAAATAAGATATTCATAAAACGTTTCTTGAGCAGCTGAGATCTTTTGTCGTCGAGACTTTTTCAAGTTGATATCCACAAATTTCCTGCGCATGTTGTACCACTTACTTTTGAGTTTGTCAACTACAAAGAACGAAATAATATTTATTAATTTAATTCGAAATTTAAGATTTTAGATATTTACAAACAAATATAAATGTTAATAAATTATTCTTACCATCAACGTCAACATTTTCTTTCTCTTTGATTTCTTTTTTCACTATTTCGAAAAAATTGTTTATGCTGTCTTGGTCTCCGTGTTTAATTTGCCCCACATCGAACATGAAATCATAATAATGACTGCTCAACAAATGCTTCACAATAATTTTTTGTGTACTGTCCATTTTTAATTAATGCTTGTCAAAATAACTATCGAGTGTAGCACTTCACGAACTTGCGTCTCGTACCAATCGTCCAAATCGACTGACCAAGAAAAGCGAGAGCGGGCAACAGAAGCGACTGAAGACTTGACAGTTGCTAGTCCAGACCAGTTCAAAATTTCCTTGAAATTCTTCGCGCTTCAAAATCGCAAGAGCTATGCAGTGGTAACTTCCCGATTGTGATTATTCGTTTTTATTCGTTTAATCTGTAAGTAATGTTGTATTATTATTAACTATTATTCGTATGCGTAAAATATTACTAAATTGTTTAATAGACTCGTAAAAACTACATCCTTCTAACTTATCGTTTGATGTTTATGAATAATGGAGGTTATGTCGAAGATTTTAAGTGATTGATTTTTTTCTTTTTAAGTCCTAAAGTAAATTTTAATTGAATGAAAATGGCCAATTTGGAAGAATATCAACAACAAATTGTACATGACCTTGTTATCAATTATTATATGAATAATCCTGATCTATATGATAAGATGGATGATGGCTATATATACACAATTGACAAAATAGAAAAAGTTAAGATACTTACAAACTATTTGAAGGAATTGGACATCAACATATCAGGTTATATATTAATTATTTATTAATATATATCAGGCTATATATTAATTATTTAATATTTCTTTTATCAGTGTCTCAGCTGATTAAAATCTGGCAATCGATTGTTCAACAATTTAAGAAATGCTTGAACGATGAAAAGAAAGCAGGAACAGGGTCAGCTGCCATACAGCATGATTTTCCTTACTATCAACATTTGTTGTTCTTAAAACCTGCTTTTGCCCATCGTAAAACATTAACGAGTGGCATCATTGCTCCTGAAAATATGCAGGAGGCATCAGGTAAGTTAAATAAAAAAAATTCATTCAATCAGTATTAGACTAAGTACTAAAATGTGTACCTTTGCAGGAACCTTTATGTCCAAGGAGATACCGGAGGTTGCAGCAAAGCCATCGTCGACTGTTACTTCTCCATCGCCCAGATGTTCATCTGCTACTGGAAGAGAAAATGATTTGACGTTTGATTCTCCAGCTCCAAGATCACAACATGTACCAGTTTATGATGTGGCATCACGTGAGTTTACACAAGAAATATTCATTCAATCCGTATTAGAGTAAGTAGTTTATGTTTTACCTTTTCAGGGACCTGGATTTATAAGGGAATACCAAACATTGCAGAAAATCCATCGTCTACTGCTACTTCTCCATCGCCCAGCTGTTCATATGCTACTGGAAGAAAAAATGATTTAACGTTTGGTTCTCCAGCTCCAAGATCACAACATGTACCAGCGTATAATGTGGCATCACGTAAGTTTACACAAAATTATTCATCCAATCAGTATTAGACTGAGTAGTATATGTTGTACCTTTTCAGAGACCTTCATTTATAAGGGGATACCAAATGCTGCAGCAAATCCACCGTCCACTGCCACTTCTCCATCGACTAGCTGCTCATCTGCTACCAGGAGAAATCATAATTTCAAGTTGGTTCCCCCAGCTCCACGGTCACCAAAAGTACCAGATTTAGATGAACCTGCAAAAAAGAAACTCAAGATTATGGCAGAAGATGATAAACAAATACAGATGTTACAAACTCAAATGCTTTTAACTCTGCAGCATGTTCAACAAAAAATGGAGAATCCAAAAGTAGTACAAGTATCAGATCAATCTGATCAATCAGCAATTGATTTCAAACATCATTTGAATTCTGCATTTAGTAAAATTCCAGTTGGTTATGAAGAGCAATGCATGGAATACGTACTAAAACAACTGGAAAAATTCGACCAGCAGCACAATGCACGCAAAGGTAATTCATAAGAATACATTTAATGTGTGGTGCAATTTTTATTATATTTACTTTAACTAATAAATAAAAATATTTTTGCAGAATAATTAATATTATTATCTCTGAAGAAAAAGTAAGCTATAAATGGTGCTACTAATAATTCCATATTTCATTTCTTTTTAAATAAATATGCATGCAAAGTTTATTATATCAGCTATCAGCTAATGTATGTTTTTTTTATAGTTTTGTACAATAACAAATAAAATCTGAGGATACATGGTACTCACTATTCCTTTCATTTGAAACATTTTTTTTTTTGTTATTTTTCAATGCAATAGATGGTTATGATGGCTGTTAACTATCTTCAATTAGATCTGTTGCACATAATTATCATGTAATATAATAAGTTAATATTGTAATTCCATCGAAATTGCGAGTAGCTCCGATTTTTACCAACTCGACTCCAAAATAGTCGCGTATGGAGCAATATAAAATGGCGGACTTTCTTCTCAGTCATGGAGTAACAATATACAGTTGAACAGGTGGCAGCCACGAATGCCAGAGAGAGAGAGAGAGGGAGGGGATAGAGAGATTGAACATTGAAAGTCTCTGTGTGTGTAAATGTATGTAGACGTATCACTCCATCCAAGTTTTTACTCAACTGATTTGATATTTAAATCTATAAAAGCATATATTCCAAATTGTTACTTTTTCTTCGATACGTATACAAATTGGCATTGATCAACATATAAAAAGGATTGGTTCAAAAAATTTTTAATTATAAAATCTTATTCAAGTGCTTTTTTACATTATTTTACAAATAAAAATTTTATTTTTTATAAAGTATGTTCTACATGACTCTCTAAATATTTAAAAGCTCTTATCGATTTCAAAATGATACAAAACTTTAATCTCTGTACACGTGTATCAGATTTCTCCTGTATTTTTTTATTTAGCATATTAACATATTTATTTGGCATCAATTTTTGAGTGTTAATACGATATGCTTCAAGTTCCTTAATAAAAGCTTCTGAACAGGTCTCAGAAGATTGAATATTCCTCTTCACTTCATACGTGGATTTAGTTTTTGGATTGGGAGACAAAAATGGTTTTATGAAGTACATCCTTTGATACAAACACTTCTGTAAATACGTAATATCCTTTTTTGCTTCAATCAACTTGTCGGTCTTTACAAAATTATCTCTAAGATATTTATATTTACTTTTAATATCTTTCTCTGCAACAACAATAATTTGTATGAAATGACAATTTTTTCATTTGTTGATTTAATTTTTAACATATGGATTAATAAATTATACTTACTTGACATATTAATAGCTTGCTCTTTTAAAATAACTCTTTTTATTTTTGATAAAACATTATCTTTCTCTGTCAATGTATAGTACCTTTCATCGTTATGATCAAACATAAAAGTGTTTGCAGCATAATGTCTGATAATGATCCTTTCTACTGGATTCATGATTGTATGCTGTAATTGCTTTAATAGAAAATATAATTGATTAATATTCTATAACATTTTTATTTACTATTTCCATGTTGTACCATTACCTATTTTGAGAGAGTAAGAACGTATAGATAGGTAGACGTTGAGGTTATGATTGTTGTGGTTTGTTTGTATTTTCCTACTTTCGTTTGCTCTTCTAGGAAAGTGACTTTGGGTAGTTGGCAGTATGAAATGTCACTAACATTTTCGCCGCACGCGTACGCATGCAGACGCACGCATACGCGTCTATGTGGCCAGGGCCTTCAGCGGCTTAATACGCGCTCGCTTAGCTCCCTATGAAAGGCCATGGGCGGCCTAGGGCTAGCTACTAGTTGTCGCATCTTCAGCGCTCTAGTCACTACACACCCTACAGTAACTTAAGCGTAAAAACATGAACATACATACACAAACTAGTAGTAGCAATTTGTGCTCACTAGTAAACAATCTATTGCAATGAAAGCATAGAATACACACTTACGATATTTATAAAATTTAATATACTTATAAAATATATTTGTAGCATTATCAGCGCTTTATTTTAAAACTCTAATGAATTTTCAGTGTAGATTATAAATTTGATAAGATATACAATTTATGTATATCCGTTTAAAAACTTACAATAATTATTATATTTTCAAAACACATTGTAAACTTAACAAAACTGTAAATAATGTACATCAATAAGAATAATTGCAGATTTAAGCATTATTCTTTTCTTAATTAATTTTCATAATAGACATATTATTGAAATAAACCTCCACTATTTTTTCGCGTAGAAAGGGTCAAAGTACCAATAAAACTTGGTCTGGTATAGATGTGCTCTCAATTTGAAATTCTCAACCACCAGCACCCGAGTTGTTTCTTATACTTGGTCGAGGATTTGAACAAATACGCTTGATTAGAATTTTCAATTTTCAAAATGGCTGAAGGCATTTTATGAACTCAAAATCTGTACTGGACACATCTCCCCTATATGCGCACATTAAGTATCTACTTATAAGCTATATGTAACAAATTATACCATATTATCTTTTTTTGTTACGCGCAAGATATCTTAAACAGCAGTTTTTCGCAATTTTATTGGGTTATACACATCATCTTTACGATCAAAGATAATTTATCTTGTATTATTCATGTAAAGACTTTATATCAGTGTAATAATATTTCTTCATGATATGCTTTACAACGATATAGCAAAGAAATGCATCGCATACACAAGAAACGCCGCAACATTATCGACAGAGCGAGTTTGCTTTCTATCTACTTCTGATACAATGTATCATATGTAGATGAATGCAACCCAATTTATCGACCATTTATCTAACAATGGTACGATATTACCTCTGTGTAATAAAACTTGAGAATGAATTTGATGTTATTGATGCAGAGGATAAAGCGTCTCTTTTTCTCATTGTAATGCTTTAACTGCGCATAAGGTAGTTGAAGGCTAGAAAGCACGCGCTCACGCACACACACACACACACATACACACACACACACACACACACACACATATACAGACAGAGCTGTGCCGATACAAACATTTTCTAAAGGCACGTGACTCGAATGCCAATACCTCAGAATAAATCAATTCCTACATTATTTTTGATGAAATAAAAAATGTTACTATTACTAAGCTCCCTCTAAAAAGAAGCAACATTTTGTCAAGTTTACGTCGTTGGATAACATATAGCTATAGTTTTTTCCGCAAATTACCTAATGCATTAGTCTTCGACACGAAAGTACCACATGTCTTCGACGCAAGAGTTCGAAATGTACTAGTCTTGAGGGAAAAATTAAAATGTATTCGTTTAGAAGGAAAAACGAAGTATTCGAAAGCCAGATCGAAGCTTTGTCGCATTGAGTAGATCTCGTTAATGTTTCGCCTCCTTTGTGAAAAAAGTAGCTTTCACTATTTGTATTCAATTCTCATGTTTCATTTAATAATCACGCTTACTTGCATTCAAAAATTCATCCAAATAACAGTGCAACTGAAAATGTACTTTTAAATAGCATAGCCGTTAAAGTACGCACGAGATAGTAACCTTAAAATTTTTCAAACATACTTTTAAATCTTAAAATAAAGTCCTCAGATTCCATGCAATAAGGTCTATTTGATAGAAAGTCTCACTAATTGTGCTTAAATTTTAGCAGTATAACTTTTTACAAATAGAAAAAACCACTGCCAATTAACTAAGTTTATAGGTCTAATAAATAAAATATTGTAGTTTAGATAAAATTTGGGTTTTCCGAAATCTCAAGTTCAATAAGGCCTTTTTACGTCCGTAATCGAGGCACAAAAAAACTAATTTTTTTCAGTTTTCGATTTATTACTGTAAAAATAAGTGGTAAAATCACTTTAAATTTTAATGGGACATAGTTTGACGAACCATCGACATGATTTTTTTCGCGAGGTTATGATGTTTAGTTTCAGGGATATGAATCCATTTCTAAAAGGGAGATTGCGATAGTATCGAATTAAAGCCGTTATCAGGGAGTAACTTCCGAGAGTTCAACAACAACAAAATCAACGCGAGCGGCACGCGCGCTAAGCCAACTTCTAGATTTTTTAAAAAAAATCACCTTTTCCATTTTATCTACCGAATGATTGAAAAAACGCAAAATAGTGTTTTTCAAAAATCAGAAAATGGCGAAAAAAATAATTAAGAAAATATATAATAATTCAAAATAACTGTTTTTTTTCGTATCCAGAATCCAAAATAGACACGCATGTCAAATTTTATTGATATTGACGGAGTATTTCCAGAAATATTATGGCATACATACACACACACGGACATATTCTAAAAACACTTGATTTGAACTTCTAACACACCAAAAAGTGTTTTCTAGAAGTTCTGACGGAAATCAAAATTCTACTATTGCAAAGCTTCCTCTAGAAGGAAGCAAAAATTTACACAACAAGCTGGGAGCTGTCAAGTAAATTCCTCTTTCAAAAAAGAGATGGTCGGATGTTGTGAAGCCGTTAATAAAGCGATTTAATTGGTTGAAAAACGAATATCTGGTCTTAATGTTGTTGCGATTTTGAACTTCTAACATTAAGAAAATTGAGCGCGCATTGGATTTAGCTAGTTGATTTAAAAAACAAATAGCTTACTTACGACCGAGCAGGTTCAACTAGGCTGCAGGTTACATCTTTCTCAGTTCTATTTTCTATTTTAATCTTTTGTGTGGAGCTTTTTCATGTATCAGTGTAGTAGTGAATGTTTCATAAGCTTTTTTTATAGCGGTATCATACTGTAAAAATAATTCCAAGCAAAATCAAATCCAATCAAAAAGTTAGTTTTATTATTAAACAAAATCATTAAATTTATGCTAGAATGCCAACTGTTTGAAAATGACCAGAGCCTGCAGGTAAATAAAATGCAGAATGCGACAGCAGGTTGAGCTGGTATACCTCATAATCATAAATGACACCTTTCCTCCCGCAATGTACAATTTTTCAGGACCCTACACACGTGGCAAAAGTATCAAGCGCGAGTCAGAGTGGGTCCGTGCGCTATGCCGATGCGCTTTAAGAAATCTCGCTGATGCAGCGGCTTAACAGTGCGTTGTTCCTGTACGTGCTCGCGACCCGGAAGGAACAAGTTTCTCGACTAGCACGAAGGGCCCTTCTCTGTCTTTCTATACGGCGGGATCTCGCGCAGGTGAGACCCCTGCTCGCTCGCCAGTCCAGTGCCAGCCGTCGTCGCTCGCAGTTATCTCGAGCGGAGAAAGACGGGGAGGGAGAACGTCAGAGTATTAAGCGTGGAGTTAGCTATAGGCTGTAAACAGCCAGGAATGGTATATATACTTCGCTTTATCTACGAGGATTCGCGTAATCGATGTAACTGCAGTTTTATGGACGCCGCAGTCCCAATGATTTTCACTAATTGCTCATCGATTATTTGTTACTATTTTTATTTCTGAATAGTGCGTTTCTTATAGCAGTGCCATTGTGGTTTTGAAATTATATATATATATATATATATATATATATATATATATATATATATCTGCATAATTTGACTAAAACTTTTTCTAGAATTTTCACCGAACATATCGCGATCTGTACAATATAATTAATTTATCAATATATTGTCCGCAATCGAAAATCATAGGTGCATGCGAAGCAGCGCCCTGCTGGCCACGAGGATCACGTGACCTGGGAGAGCTAACCGCTAAACGGCGCGGCAGCTCGCACACCGCAAATAAAGAAGCTAGAATAAGACAGCGAGAGTGCGTTCAACCCGCGGACGCTGGGCAATAAGACACCGGCGGTTAATACACCTGTGCGCGCGCGAGTGACCGCGGCCGCTGATTCGCGAGAAAAACCGACTGCACAACAAGTAGAGACACGGCACGGGCTTACCGCGAGGCGAAGCAATTGGACGGTGAGGTTTTCGCCAACTGTTTTCGAGTGCGCGACTCGCGGGCGCAGAGGTAGCTACGTCATTGTGAAATTCGCCGAGGGCTTGCAGATTGCGTTAGTGCGTATCGCACTTTTTCCGTGCTGAGCTGCGCATGAATCATTCAGAAGCATGTGTAGCGCAGCCGAGTAGACGCAGGGTTACTTTTCGGAAGAAACAACTGTGTGCGGTGCCGGATATCCGATGCATCTGGCAGACGACGCAGCAGCCGTTCAAACAACTTGGATGTTGCGCGTGGTGAGTCTTTGATTCTTTCTTTTTATTATAAGCGCATGCGTGCCAACTTTGAGGACGATTTCTGTTTCTGATTTAATAAGCGATAGATTTTAGAATAGATAACAGCAAATTATAATTTGCTGTTTCGAGATTACAAAACCAAGCGTGTTCTCTTTATTTTTTTCGTGCCTCTGCGTAAATTTGCACATGAAGATTTATTTCTTTTTGAAACGATATATAAGCCAACGAAAGTTGTCAGTCTAGTTGTGTAATCCAATCTGTATGATTTGCTTGACCAAAAAGCATATTACGCGCCTGAAGCGACAGATAGATAAAATACAAGACGAATGACGATGAAATTCGAATGACTAAATTCGTATGCGAAATTAATTCAACTTTATCTGCGTACGCAAATCTAGAGCTATGTGGATATAACTTACAAGCTGCCATATGACAAATTGATGCGAAATCAAAAATAGTGCATGATTCGATATTAATTTTTTGCGTGTGCACCCGAGCGCAGCGAGGGCGCTAAGCGCCATGTAAAACTGAACCATTTAAGTTAAGAGTATCGTACAAAATTTTATAGCACAGACTGCTAAAATCCGCAAGTCTCGCCTATTTGTGACTTAACAATGGATTTTAGCCACACTGTGCTATAAAATGTATATACGTATAGTGAAATGATAATCAAGATTCGCTCGAGAAGAAAGTATGCCACAAAAAAGCAACAAAACAAGACAAAGCGGAATGTGCTATCGCTTCGATTTCTAAAACACGTACCAGCTGTAGCTCATCCAGAAAATAACACGAATTCGATAATCATTTTAACCTATAGTTCGACGGCAAGTAACTGCAAGTGTACACTAAATTCCTCTGCCTCAATAAAGAAGCAGACAACAAAAGAGCGAGAGAGGTACAATATAACGGCTACGAGATCGTTACCAGATTCTCCCGCGAGTATGCACACATGCGCACTCGTTCTCTCCTTTTCGCAGGCTATGCCCATTTCTTCTTTCTTCCGCTCTCAATTAAGGCGCACATATGCAGTGCCGTGCAGTGAGAACTTTCGCAACGCATGTGTACGAGAGAGCGAGAGAGAGAGAGAGAGAGAGAGTGAGAGAGAGATCCATGACGCTGCACCTTCGATCGATCGCGCTCGCGCGCTCGAGCTTGTGGGAAAATTTTTGGCCTCGGAAAAAATGACCATGCACGACTTTGAGATTACTTGCGATTCTCCCCGTGTGCTAGAGTGTAATGCGCCAAGTCCGCAATACTCCTCGCTCCTATGTTACTCAAGCCTGCGCGCCTATTCATATAATATACTGTCCTTTTTTTTCTTCTCTCGATGCGAAAATATTGTATAATCGCCCGACAGGCCCCATAACGGTCGTGATGTACACCCACTTGCGAGACGTCTTTATTAACCTGCGGAATTTGATGCTCTCTCATTAGGATCAGTGAAGTCGTAAACTCGGCGACAGCTTTAGTTAGACAAAAATATCAACTCAGGCATGGAGGAGTAAAAGGCCTAACTGGGCTTAATTATGAAATTCGCATTTCCCGGAAAGTATAATCGGCGACGGCAATAATAGCTCCGACGTGCTTTCGGTCGTAACTGACAACAATCTGTGAAGTAAGCCCTATTTCTATGTAACTTCTCTATCAAAGTTTCTCCATCGTAGTCTTACGGTATCTCTTAAACTGAGCCTCTTTGTCATCGCTCGCAAGCGCGACTTATTTCGTAACGCAATTAATCAACGCTCTGCGATTTTCACAGTTTTCATATTTCAGATTAAGATATTCAAGCCTGGATTTGCGTTTCATTCAGAAAACTGGCCGTGCGTGACAATATAACCCGAGATAATGCGATCTTTGTCCTCTTTCCGAGAGGCCTGGAGGCTAATTTAACGATACTAAGAAAATGCCGAAAATCCTTTCCTGAACTACAAACCGAGCGTTTTTACAGCTATAAAATCAGTAGGTGCAGCAAAATAACCGACGCAATATCACCGGCAAATTATCTCAGCAAGGTACAAGACCCACACCGCCGTGTATGCATAATGCACATGTACATAGCAGTATACTCATAGCTTAGAATACGCAAGAGTGTGACACTCGTTTGGGAAACGGAGCAGCAAGCCAGCGAGCAGGGCGTGAAAGGTCGTGTTTTAATCTATGCGCATAAACTAATCCAGTTGCAATGTCGTTTTTAGCGCGAGCCAAGAGCTTAATTGCCTTCTCGCTCTTTCGCCTTTTCTTGGCACTGCACGCGCGCGCACTTTTGGACTGCAGTAAACTTCGTCTACGGCCCGTATAATCGCTTTCGATTTTCATAAGCGCCGAGAGAAAGGGGAAGAGAGAGAGAGAGAGAGAGAGAGAGAGAGAGAGACTCCTCGGCAGAACTTGTCCTATACTGCTAACTTGGCGGTTGCGGTGCTCTCTTGAATTTCAAATTTATTCGAGATTTCGAGGTTGTACCCTATTTCCGTTTTTTCTTATACTTACCGTTTTTGGGATTTTATTACTTCTTCATTTTCGGTGTCAAGGAACCGGTTGAGCGCATTTGAGAAGAAACATTGAGTTGGATTCTATCGCGTAAAAAATCCACCCAACGAAAATCTCGAGTAATTATAGATTATTAGAACCCTGGAACAATTACACGGAAAAAAATGGTTAGTAACAGTAACAAACCGCTTGGCAAAATACATATCAACTATTTTTTTGGTTAACCTTACCAAGTACTTGGTAAGTATAATAACATAATTGGTAAGTTACCAGCGCTTTTTTGGTAACATTTATCAAGTTATTGGTTATGTTAACCAAAAAAATAGTTGGTGCGTATTTTGCCAAGCGGTTTGTTACCGTCATCAACCATTTGTTTCCGTGTAGGCGTCGTCCAAGGGTTTCCTTCTTTATAGAAATGGTCTCGCGAACACGGAAAAAAATGGTTAGTTGTGATAACCAAGTACTTGGTTGGGATAACCAAATTGCTTGGAGAAATACGCACCAACTATTTTGTTGGTATCATTGACCAAGTAGACTTAGTTAAGAAAAATTGGTAACCATAACCAATTATATTTTTTATCTTAATCAATATATTAGTTCTGATTACTAAAAAAAATAGTCAATTTTGTTTCCAGAACAATGAAGAAAAAAATTTTCTCTGATGTTTTTACTTTTTTTTTATTTATTATTTATTATTTATTTATTATTAATTATTATTATTTATTTATACATGCAGATTATTTTATAGACCCGTTTACAAGTGTGTTATTATTTTTAACATTTAATTTACATGTTTACAATTTTATAATACAATTAATATATCTGAAAAAAATTTCTCCTTCACTGGGGATCGAACTCGGGTCCTTCAATCCAAAGGCGGAGTTAATTACAACAAAAATGTTGGTTTACCCACTATGAAAACAGTGATGTACCAGAAAAATTGTTGTCCTTACCAAGTAAATTGGTTAGTAACCTATAAAGTCGACTTTTTCATTGTAAAAATGTCAGCTTGGTTAAATTAACCAAGCACTTAGTTCTCATAACCAATTTTTGATTAACCAATTATGACTTGGTTACCACAACTAACCATTTTTTTCCGTGAACCTACACATTTAGTGCATACCCAGAGAACGGTGATTTCATCAATTAACGTTATCAGTATACAAAAATAAGCTGCAGAAATCTCAGCATCGCGCAAGCCGAATCACGGATAGGGAGTGTTTCCTAATATGCCGATGCATTAGCACGAAACCAGCAAATTTATCTCAGTAATCGCATCCTCTAAACAGCTGCACGGCGCGCATCGCGATTTGTTCATTTTGTGAAAGCTGCACTTGGCGCAAAATTTTCGCAACATCGGAAAAGGAGGCTCGGCGCAATGCCCACTTGGAGATTAAGTCGCCCCGGCGATTTTGCGTCACGGTATCACGCATTCGACTAATCAAGGTGCGAGACCCAGCATAATCCGAATGGGTATACTCAAACGTTCACTCATATTATTTAGCTGATCAAAGCTGGAGCCGCTTATCCTAATGCTGAATTATACACAACATGCGAGTATATAAAAGAGACGGAATCAACCACAAGGGGGAGGGGAGCAGAAAAACACTCGTAAACGAGCAACTTACGCTATACACAGGTTTTATTGCTCCGCGCGCTTGCAAGAGTTTACATTTTTAATGGCAAACGTTTCAGGATTTGAAAAGGAGAAATGTGAATAAGCTACTCTTGATGAACATTTGTGAATTATGTTGTTCAGTTTCTTTTCCGCCGCAATTTCTCTTATTGCTCTCGTCGATTTTATTGCTGTTTGAGAAAGTGATAATTTGACATGAAGGAATTTCATAATGTTTACTACTTAATTATCACGGGAACTTTTTTTTGACTCCGCTTCTTAAAATAATAACTGAACTGTTAAATTAAACTGGGCATCGTAAATTTTTTATTTTCAACACGGAACGATCGATGTAATAAAGTGCATGTCTTGAAACAAGCTATGCAAATTTATAATTCAGTCGATATAAAAGCTGTATTTAAATAACGTTACTGAGGCTTTCAGCTGATCCAAAATTTAAAGTTATTTTCATCGCTAAATAATCTAAAATCCAAATACATTGCACGCCAGCAAAAGAGTGATGTACCTCGTGGAATGAACTGCGGAACAACGCAGAAATTGTATTTTAAAGTTGTAAGACAGGGTGCTTGACGCGCGAAAGTCTCGCGCTGCTTGCCTGCATAACTTTGCGCGAGCTCGCAAGGCTTTGCGAAAAGAATAACTCAGCAAAGATTCTTTTCGTGGGACGTTCAGTCTGTCGCATCGAAGATCGATCTCTGATACGTATATCGACTTTCAATAAGGAAGTGTAACGCAAAGTGAAAAAACCGTTTAAAATACGATGCGGTAAGCCTCAAAGTACACCGCGTCTGACGACCCCTTCTCGAGCGCGCGCGAGTCTGTTATCAATGCGCGCGGCCGCGACAATACAGATGTTCCATTGACTGTAACAACTCTCGATTACCTCGCAAGCGTGACACTTCTTCGGTTCTTCCTGCTCTTCTATTCTCTCGATTTTTACCCTTGATCCGAGCCTCGATCATCGCGGTTTAGCATCCTCACCTCAACTCTCCGATGCTCCGATCGAGGCATCAAGGAGCGGAGACAGTGAGAACAGCTGAGTACAGCCGCGGTCGATTTATATAATACCGGCTTATTGTACTCATACGTGTAATGGATCAGGTTTGGAGGCGCGAAAGGCGTATCATACGCGGTGAAAGCGTCGCGCTGCGCCGTTGAAACGAGCGTCATCATTTTCTTCGGCTTTGATAAGAAAAGCATCAATTGTGGAATCTCGAGCCGCTCGATCTCACTGGCTACTGACCTACTAGCTTACGCCGCTTTATAGCTGCGTGCGCTGCAGAGCTTGTCACGCCGCCGATCATCGCGCATCATCGAGCACGCTGCCATCGGCGTACAGTTGCAGCTGCTTGGACGCGATTTGCTTTCCAAGTTCATAAAAATTTCGTGAGGAAAATTGCAGCCAGCGCTGTGCTTTTCATTTTCCGTAACGAGGAGAAAACTTTTGGTCTTGCTTATGTTGCGAGGCGTCGCTCATCGACGTGATCGTTTTATTTTTCCAATTGTATAACTTCTGTACAATTGAGAAATCTACGTTGACTCTTTAAATTGAGAAATCTACGCTGATTTTCATTCCATTTCCGCTCGGTGACCGATGTAGATCGAGTATGGGCTCAAAGTTTGAAGTTTGACCGAAAATCGTGCAGTCGCTCAGAGGCATAATTTAGTAGCCGGAAACATATTTTAATAGCTCAATAAGAAATAAGATGTTGGAATTTGTAGACGTTCTAAATAGTCCCGTATTTGACAGCGGGAATAAAATTTTCAGATTCAGGGAAACCTGTTTATGTACTTTACGGCTCCGAGGTGTGATGCATTATCGACGCGCAGAGTGACCCATTTATATCAAAGTATCACTCCCATGTAAGTTAATCCTCGATAATCTTATGTTGATGTAAACAGAATGAAAACTCGTTTAATTGAAATTCACTGGAGGACAGCCGAGGGAAAATTGTTCTAAAAGAAGACGAACGCAGGAAAACATGCAATGTTTCCAGATTAATAGATACAAATTATTTATTTTTAAACATGTTTGTAAACTGCAATTACACTTGTAAAATTTCATTGAACTTTGTTTATGCAAAATTGAAACGAAGTTAATTCAAACAGCAATAAATCAATACTAGCATAAAAAATTGTATAGTAATAATTTTAATAAACAGACCGCGAGTCTATACGCAGCAGTCAACTAACTGTAAACCGTCTTTGACTACGGACCTATAAAACATGAATATCGAACATCCATATAGCGCGAGTCGGTCCTATCGTAAAGCCCACACAACCGAATCTATGCACCGCGAGGGAAGGTTCAAGAACCCCATAAATTGCTATTCCACACGCGAAATTGACGTTCCTGGCTATACATAAAGGATCCGCATTGCTTAATCCAGTCTGCGCATATATCCGCGTTACGCTCGTATACATGCAGCAAAAAACAGGCGGCACGCGCCTTTTCACGCGTCTGCGCGCGTTTTAACGGTCATTAGCGGGGCGCCGAGCTTCATGCACAATACACGCGCTCTCCTCCTGCGGCAGAGTTTGCCGACCTTCTACTCGCGGCTGGCACTCGCGTTCGGAGAGGAGCAAAGTCAACCTTGCACGCGTGAGACCTCGATCTTGGGGCCGGCGCGCGTGCGCGTCCTGATGCAGTGGACGCTTTTTTGGATCGGAGCGCCTTCGCTTTCTACTTTCACGAAAAAATTGGGCCACCGAGAGTGATCGTGCGCGCCAGAAAGGGACGGACGGGGAGCTCAATTTATCACTGGCGCGATGCAGGACATTGGGATATGTATATACAGCAGGGAGCAGGGAGGTTACGGTAGTGGAAAAGCACTTTCATAGAATTTTTCTGATAATTACGTCATATCATCGTCAGGTGACTTTATCACGGCATCCTGGTAGAAATTCAAATATTTAAAATGAGCTGGAAACTATGATATGGATATGAGAAATAGCCTAGATATGCGATGAAACGCTTTTTCTTCCATTTCTTGAGTATTTATTGCAATCAACATAACCTTAAATCTTTCATATCATAAGTGGCCCGGTAATAGCCCCACGAAGGCGAGTTTGAGAAGCAGACGGAGACGCGGCGCCCGTGACATTTAATTCTATATCGGGATCGCCGTATCTCAGCCGAGGCTTCGGAAACGCCGTATCTGAGCTGCAGCTTTGGAAACGCCGTATCTCGGACGCGATTTTTTTTCCTCAAATTTTGTAGTGGCAGCACTGCGCAAATTTTAAATATGACGTAAAAATTTTTAAAATTTGCGTCAAAAATTCAGAAAAAATTCAGAAGTACTTATTTGATTTATTATTTGACATTAACTACACTGTAAGTATAGATAATGTAGAAATTCGAGTAGAAAAACAGCAGAGGTCTTTGTTTCATTTTACGAAACACGTAAAATTTATGGAAGAATAATGTTTACTTAAAATGTTTAGCGATGTGGAAAGAAGTAAAAAATACGAGTACAACGAAGAGTTTTAATTTTTTTCTGTTGGATTAGTAAAATATTAAATTTAAATTATCTAGAGGCGCGATAGCGCCGCTTTGGCAAGAAATAGTTGGCAAAGTTGGTTATAATGATCTCACGCCTATTCAACGACAGGCCATTCCAATCGGTTTACAAAATCGCGATATTATCGGTGTAGCCGAAACTGGTTCCGGTAAAACGCTGGCTTTCCTTATACCACTTTTGTTGTGGATTATACAAGTCTGCCTAAAATTGAACGCACTGATGAAGTGGATCAAGGACCTTGGAGTATAATTTTAGCGCCAACTCGGTAATTAACTTATTAATTGCTACATTAAAATATACTTCACAACTTTTTACATATTTTATATTGTTTTAGTGAGCTATCGCGCCCCTAGATAATTTAAATTTAATATTTTACTAATTCAACAGAAAAAAATTAAAACTCTTCGTTGTACTCGTATTTTTTACTTCTTTCCACATCGCTAAACATTTTAAGTAAACATTATTCTTCCATAAATTTTACGTGTTTCGTAAAATGAAACAAAGACCTCTGCTGTTTTTCTACTCGAATTTCTACATTATCTATACTTACAGTGTAGTTAATGTCAAATAATACATCAAATAAGTAATTCTAAATTTTTTCTGAATTTTTGACGCAAATTTTAAAAATTTTTACGTCCTATTTAAAATTTGCGCAGTGCTGCCACTACAAAATTTGAGGAAAATAAAATCGCGTCTGAGATACGGCGTTTCCAAAGCTGCAGCTCAGATACGGCGTTTCCGAAGCCTCGGCTGAGATACGGCGATCCCGAAGCCACCGCCGGGATACGGCGTTCTCGAAGCCGCGGCTGAGATACGGTGATCTTCCAGTCATCCGTCGATATTGATGTTCGGATTTTTCATGATACAGAAAAAATGCTTATTGTAACTGTTCGTGAGTTTTTTGGCTTATTAGTATCTTTTCTAAGCTGAACTATGATTTCCAACAAAAATTTTTGTAAATATGCCATTTTATGAATAATAAACGAGTGTATATATCGCGAATGCTCGGAACAGTTTCTCTATATTTTTCTCCAGTGTGGTAGGACCGTGAAGTTGGCTTCCTAGCTGAAAAGTGGTAGGAGCTTGAAGTTGGTCGCAGAAGCTATTATGTGTTATACAGTTAGGTATCGCTTTCCCACAGAGTGAATGTGTTTACATTCTCTTCTAACATTTAAGATTATGTTTTGAGGTCTAGATGGAGCGCTCCGTGGTTTTTTATGCCTAAGTGTAAAAATCATTTAAGGGTGGCGTCTAGGTGTACAAGGTGGCCGATGACTGAGTAGGTGAAGTCTGGGTAGTTCGCACTCTGGTTTTTGGTGTCTAGGTGTAGAAATAATCTGTTACAATGCCGCTACTCGAAGCGGGTCTTGGGCGTTGTCGTCCAGATCGGACGGGTGGGTGCCTAGCACCACTACACAGCGCGTCCTCGGGTTGCGGATAGAGGAACAGCCCCTAAGAAAGAGGTTAGCTGCGAATAAATTGAATAAGCAGCAGCGGATAGCCGATAGGAACAGGCGTGGGTGTGATGAGTCCACACTGTCGAACGCATTCATCTAGAAACACTATGCAAGCACCACAACAAAAAACACTTCACATTATCTCTTATCTCTCAATCTATCTCTTTCATCACACAGTACAAAAATGGGCAAAAATCCTGCTGGGGAGGAGGATGCGGGAGCGATGACAACTGCCTCGAAAGGGGATGTGTAGAATGATTCGTCACCTGGGCTTACGCGGTAACGATGCCATGTGCTGCCTTGCAGGGGGGCGCTAGGATGCGAGAATGAAACCGTAGTGTGTCTGACGACAAGTTGACACTGTCCTCGTCAAAGTTGGAAAGCTTTCATACTTAGTTCTAGAGAGGTATGGGGGTTATCACCTCTAGAACGGTGGACTCACCTGCGATCAGAACAGGATCCAATGCGCGCGGGTTTAACATACTATCATGGCTCAAAAAAATCAAAACCAAATCAAAAGGGACTTAAGGGTCGGAACTTGGAATGTTCGCAGTCTATACAGAGCAGGCGCGTTTAAAGAACTCGTAAAGGAAGCTGATAGGTACAGTCTAGATTTGGTAGCAATACAGGAATCGCGGTGACCAGATGGCGGAGTACTAGCATCGGGTAACTTCACGTACCTGTATGGGGCAGACAGCGGAGGATCTCTAGGCACCGGATTTCTCGTAAGCAAAAGCATCATACATTCGGTTAAAAGTTTCAAATCCGTCAATGATAGGCTCTCGTACATCATTATCGAAGGTGAATAGTATAGTGTCACAGACGCACACGTCTGCAACGCGAGCAGCGAGACGAGTCAGCGATAAGAGTCGAGCAGCTGAGTCGTACTGCGATGCATGCGCTTCGGATGCATCGTAGACGTTAGCTCAGTGGTTAGAGCACAGGCCTCTGGCTCTCGGGTCCGCGAGTTCGAGTCCCGTCGTCTACTTTTTCGCTTTCGACTTTGTCTCCTCTCTGTTCGTAACAATAGATATGTATTTATTAATGTACACTGGCCTACGGAGGACAAAGAAGAAGAAGCTAAGGATCTCTATTACGAAATTTTAGAGCAGGTAATCGACCAGTTCGCGTCTTACGACACAAGAATAGTATTATGTGAAATGTTTAGGCATACTATAGGGAAGCCAGCAGTGATAACGATATTAGGGTCATAAATTTCGCGGCGGCAAAAGATCTTATAATCAAAACTACGTGTTTTAAGCACAAGGACATACACAAGGCAACGTGGACATCGCCGGACGGGGCCACACAGAACCAAATTGATCATTAGCGACTCGGACCACTTCCTAGTAGTAGCCAAATTAAGATCTAGATTAGTAGCGAATCAAAATAGTAAGCGAACAAACAAGGTAGAAAGCTTCGATATTGAGAAGCTACAAGATAAAACAGAGCGAATTAGGTACCAGACAGAAATTAATAATAGGTTTCAGGCACTTGAAGAAACAAACACATCGCCGGAGGGGAATGACAAACCGAATAGCTTATGGGGGGACATCGAAAAAACAGTAAAAGAGGCCGCGAACAAAGTACTGGGTAAAAAGAAAAAGCCAAAGAGCAAACCATGGTTTGACGAAGAGTGCGCACTCTGGTTTGAAAGGCGCAAAAAGGCTAAATTAGATAGCTTACACAACAGAAGCGATAGGATCGTAGAAGAGTATTCTAACGTAAGGAAACAGACGAGCGCGATCTACAGAAATAAGAAGTGGGATTATCAAAAGAAACTTATTAGGTGAATAGAAACTAATAGTAAGGAAAATAACCCCCGCGAAATGTACAAAGGGATTAACGCCATCAGAAAGGGTTTTAGGAGTAGAGCGCAATTGATAAAGGACGAAAACGGGGATCTCGTAACAAATGACAACGAATTACTGTCGCTGTGGAAAAATTATTTCGATAAATTATTAAACGTGCACGAAAATAGCAAGGAATAAGGGGGCGAAATTCACACTGCTGAGCTCCACGTGGAGGAACCGAGCTACCAAGAAGTAGAGGCCGCGATTAAAAAACTAAAAAACAACAAAGCCGCGGGAAATGACTCTATACCAGCCGAGCTACTCAAATATGGGGGCGTCGAGCTCACTTTTAAAATCTATAAACTAGTATGTGCCATCTAGAAAAATGAAACAATGCCGGAAAACTGGAAAGAATCCATCATCATACCGATTTTTAAAAAGGGAGATAAGACAGACTGCAATAACTATAGGGGTACCTCACTTTTAGTAACGTGCTACAAAGTTCTGTCAAACGTAATACAAGCTAGACTCACCCCATTCGCGGAAGATATAGTAGGAGATTATCAGTGCCGATTTCGGCGCAACAGATCGACGAGCGATCAAATGTTTACCATAAGACAGTTGTTAGAGAAAAAGTGGGAATTTTGCGAAACCATACACCAACTATTTATAGATTTTAAAAAAGCGTACGACTCTATCAAGCGAAGCAAAATGTATCAAATTCTAGTACTTCTCGGTGTACCAAAAAAACTCGTGAGATTAATTCAAATATGTCTGGACGGAAGCAAGGGAAAGATCCGAGTAGGCGGTAATGTATCAGAACCCTTCACGATACGCGATGGTTTAAAACAAGGGGATGGGCTCTCTACGGTGCTGTTCAATTTAACGTTAGAGTATGTCGTTAGAAAAATGCAGGTTAGCCAGCTGGGCGCAACGCTTAATGGAACAACGCAGATACTAGTCTACACAGATGATTTGGATATACTGGGGGATTGTAATATACAGAACAATAATACTGCCGGTGGTTCTGTACGGGTGCGAAACGTGGCCTCTCACTAAGCAGGCGGACAACCGTTTTAGGGTATTTGAAAATAAAGTCTTGCGAAAAATATACGGGCCGTAGAAAGATGAGAAAACAGAGGAATGTAGGAGACTTCACAATGATGAGTTACATAATCTGTACGCGTCACCAACTATTAACAGAATAATAAAATCAGGCAGATTAGGATGGGCAGGGCAGGCATCAATAAGAGCTATCAATGTGGCGTACATATACATATAGCACAATATTGAAGCCTTGGAGTTAGCGATTTTCCGTTTGCCATGCAGGATATACCTGAACAGTCGGTTTCGCGAAATTTAGCCAACATTCTCTTTCTCCAGTGGGCACGCTACATTTGACGATTTCTTCTTTTCGCTCGATATACAATCATTTTTTTCGAGCCCATAAGTTATATTTAGATAGGGCGTGTATACGAATTGGGTGACAGCGGTCGTTACATTCGGGTTAATGGTCTTCGAGATATGACGCGATTGATTGCGGTTCACGCATATGTTTCTGTCCATAGCTTGGTCGGGTATACATTTCGGTATTGTAGAATCTGCAAAGCTGCGTGAGTAAAGGGTCCGCATTGAACGCGATATTCAAATTTTTCATGAATTAGCATCCGATCATTCAGAGATCACTGAGAGCTCTCATCATCATTTTGGATTGAGGATTATGCGGCTAGAAAGCAGAAAAGGATTGGCGTGTCAAAAGTGCCACCTTCTTATTATAAACGAGCAACAAAATGACTTCTTGCGGTGACAATGCTGTCTCTTATAATCGATGAGAAAAATTGAATATCATCAAGTGATATAATTCACTTCGTTCATAACGATTTAGTCTGAATTCGTATAACGTAGTGATTAATTAATAGTTTTTATAGAGACCATTGTAACATCGTTTATACTGATTCACCACTGAGACGAATGATACTTTTTTACCTCAATAAACTCTGATTATTGGCTAAAATAAATGTCTAACTGATCATAAAAGCCTTACGATTATATGAAAATAGTTCGCAATATACTCAGTGATATGAACTATGATTTGAGCATATCTGCAAACAGAAAATACAAACAAAGTCACGTAGCTCTATGACTTGTGGTAAAATCACCATTATCCAATTATAAATCAAGCATCCTCAAAAAGTACATGCAGTCACGCTCGGGCCTCTGAAAGCGTCAAGCATTTTGTTCCGCGTCGTCGTCCGTGAGGGAGTCTCAGAGAGCTACATTCAGTCTCGGAGCGTTTAGTATATATACATATGCACCACATGGAAATGACAAAGTGGTGGTAAGGGCGGATTTAGCCAGAATACCGTCACGTATGAAACGAGAGAAGACGGCGATCGAGTTGGAAAAGCAATACTGCCCCGCGCGAACACCGGACTTTGGAAATCCTTGAAAAGCGGTAGAGTCCGCATGACAGTCAAGAAAGCGCATTGTGATCTACATGCAGGGAGGACTCGCTGGAAGAATGATGCGTAGAGGCGACACATTTGGATGGAGTTCCGAAGAGAAGAGTAGAACTTTAGCTAGCAAAAAATTAAAATAATAATATGTGAAAAGCAAATCATATGAATTAATTTTATATCAAAGTTGTTTCATACCGAATAATCCTGAAGTTTTTCTTGATTTTTCGATATTGCTTCCTCCTAGAGGAATTCATACCTCTCACACTAAACATCATAATCTCACGAAAAAAAATCATGTCGATGTGTCACGTGTCAAACTATATCCCATTAAAATTTCAAGTGATTTGACTACTTATTTTTTCAGTAACAAATCGAAAACTGGAAAAAATGAGTTTTTTTTGTGCGTCGATTACGGAAGTAAAAAGGCTTTATTGTACTTGAGATTTTGGGGAAAAGTAGATATTTTATGTGTTTTAGCAAAATTCATTGCGCAGATTTAAAAATTCATTGAAATTTTTTTGATTCCTCATATCTCTAAAACAATGCAGTGGAATGCTTCAAAATTTTATTTGGTGATTAACCATAAATAAACTACTCGCTGCTAAAATTTTAAACGATTTCGTCGAGCGGTTCTCAAGTAAATAGCTAAAATGTAAAAACTGAATTTTCTTTAAACTTTTTCTTCCTCTTATAGGGGTGTCGTTGCACGTTGTTAAAGTCCCTCCCTAGTAATTTATGTCAAAATTGTATATATATATATATATATATATATATATATACACATTAGTATGACATATAGTACATGAGTACTGCCAATCCTTGCGCAGATGGCTTGTTTAAATGCATTCCAACTTATTTAGATCCACATTATTTTGTATTATTTTTTAATTGCTCCTTCAGCAAAATAATCGAGATTGAAAATATTTAAAAAAGCATTAGCATTGTATATTTAAATAATATTTTATCTATTGGAACTATAAATTTAGTTGGAGGAAGCTACATGCCAATGAATTGGCAGCGGTTTTTTTACTTGTAGACAACCAGATCACCCATTTACCAGATCAAGCATTGTTGATAAGTTTCCCTTTTTAATTACGCTCTTTTATTAAGTACTTTCATCCAACGAATATATACATGTTTTGTTTGTGCCTTTAGAAATTAAGTACACGCCATTGAACAGTGTCTAATTCTCGTTGAATTCCAGTAGCTGTTATTTTTTGCTATCCATAACACTTTTTTTACTCGAGTCACCGGTACAGTTTCGTTTTGTTCGTAGCACCATTTAGGAAAACAAAACTTGAATTATTTCTTTGTTGGAAAAAGAAACTACAAATGACAGTACATGTTGATGAACAAGTAATAAAAATATCTTTAACATGAGAATTTTCATTTGGCGACTAACTTTGTAATTCTGTTTTTAATAGGTGTATGATAATTCACACACTTGCACGGTGCTTAAAAGAATCACCACGCTACGAGGCTGACGAAAAAATGAAAGCAATATACAGGACGGATGAGCTATACGATAAACTATTCATTAGACATTACGTTCTCTATCACTACGATGAGGCTTTGTATTCAGTTGTAAAGATATCCTGAATTATCGTATTGAAAAATCTTATTGTTATACGAGTCTGTGATGTATGCACTGATAGACTAATAATTCTGTTAGAATTATTTTTAGAATGCTTCAAGAACGATATTTTTTCATTATCTGCAGGCGAAACTAGAATGTATATCGATAGTGCGTATATGAGAAATTTTCAAACAGCGCGCGTATTTTTCAATTTCACGTAATTCGTGTATCCTTTCGCTGGTAGAAAATTAGCATATTATAGCGATATTTGGACCATTTTTTTTTAAATAAGGTAACTATTAGTTTGCTTCAAAGTATTTCCAGTATTTCTATTGCTATACGTTATTTTACCATGCATTGACGATAAAATTATTGCCATAATATGCTTAATTTTTTACGAGGGTCATTTTGGCACGTGAAAGTGTCTGGGAAGAAACTTGGTAGAAGTATTTAAAAAATATTGAAACGGATCTTCACGGTTTCGGAAATATCGGCAAAATGAAGATTACGCTTATTTACAAGAAGGTAGCCCTTTTCGGTGCAAAGCGAGGGCTGGTAAGAAGTCCTTGCATCCCGTTGGCACTATATAACAAGACGCAAATAAATACAACCCAGACTATAAGAAGTGCGAGACAGCGGCCCGAGGAGGATCGATGGTTGTTAATTAGGCGCGCTCAGAAGGATCCTATATACGGTCGCACGAGCGGTCCTTGAAATTCCAATATACCGTCATTGCCGGCTATCCTGCGGTTGGCGGTCGCCGAAGAAGCTGCCAAATTGTAACGGCCGCTTGTGTCATTAATCACACTATAGCGCTGCTGCGACGTCGTCCGCACGATAAATTGCATCGCGCGCCGAAGACACTCTCAACGCGAGTTCCTTCGCTTCGCTTCCGCTTCAGCTGCGGGACGAACTTTCAGGATTGCTCGAGTTTTTAAAACTCACTGTCTTTCCGCAAGGCATAAACCTCTGCGAATTTTACGAATTTCTGGAAAAGGGCGGAGACGCGGAATTCGCCTGTGCTTGTTAAGCTGTGCAAACAATTTTCTTTGTCCGAATAAATTGCAATTAAACTTCGAACCTATGGCAGTTTCCATTTAAAAAGAAGGAAAAAAACATGCAATGCATAAATAAATCTTTTTTTTTCAACAGTTTGCGTACTCATTAAACAAGATCAGAGCACTTATGGAGTGATATGATACATGTAATCATAAAATATTCCCGTAAAGCATGTTCGTAAAAAAGAAAATGTAAAGTTTTAGCAAGAACTAGTAGATCACACGATTTTTTGCTTCTTATTCGAAAATGCTTCAACTTTAAAAAAGAAATGAGATTGGAAACTTTAGTTCATATGCCTTTGATTTAAATATGCTTTAGTGGAGTATGACACATTATCATAACCATTAAAGTAATGAAAATTTTGAATTATAAAAGAAAGTCGTTTAATGAATAATTTGATGGCATATTGTTATCATTAAAATAAAGCTCATTTGCGATATCTTACAATTTTTCAAATTTTTTGTACAATACAAGAGGTAAAAATAATCAATACTTCATTCGATTCTCGATTTCATTGCTTTTACTTCGATAAACCGTCGATTATGACCGCGAATGAATTGCGGGGAACCTGCCGGAATAAATCATTAATTCGCATCGTCCAATGTTAGCGCAACCAATAATTTAATAAAAAAGAAACGTTGCATTAAACTCGAAAGCAGTCGGCGATCTCTTGCTAGGTCCCGTACAGTCCAGTCACGGCTAATTAATTCGCGTTGCTTTAAATTTTCCTACACACACTTTGTAAGCCTCACTCGTCTCTTTGACGCTGGCACTGGCGCTCGCGCAAGTGGTGCACTTTCAAGATGACAGTCAGCCTGTGTAGGAGAAAACTGCGGGTAGTGAAGAGGAGAGAAAAATATTAAACAACTGCAAGTCATGTGCAAACGTGTACTTGGGAACTTTCCTTTATCGACGTGCTTGCAAATCAGCACACGCTTCTCAAACTTGAGAAGCGTGTGTATTTTTTTTTCAAATTTTTTCTCTTCTTTTTCTGGACTGCGCAAAAATGCATATTTAGCTTTTTAAATTTCAGTCACATTAAATGCAAATTTTTATTATTCTTACGTAGACATAAAAATATTAAGCACGAATCAAATGGGATTCCACAAAAATATTGTATATAGTCAATAATATGGAAAACCCACAGTCGATGTAAAAATCTTTAAGAATAGCTGCTCATAATCGTTATAGTTTGCTCTTTCAAAAGACTGCTCCTCTGGGATATAAGATTGCAAAATTGTAATCAGAATCCGTGCCCCTAGTCGAGGCGATTGAGATGTATTTACAGAGAACCGATACAGCTTACATGATAATGGAAGCATCGAGGAAAAAGAAAAGAGAATAAATCAATCTACCCAAGATGCTAGGAAATTAAATAGAGAAGATGGAACGTACTGTTGAGCTGCAACGACACGCATTATAAAACTAGTGCTTGTATACAGCAAGCAAACTGCAATCTACTGCGAGATAAATCAATATGAAGCTTATTGCATTAATCCAACACGCTGTGAATGCAGCTCTTCTATTGTTGTTAATCTTCCTTTTAATGTGCGATATCGAATTTAAATTTCAGTATAAAACTTGTAATTCAATATCGCAGTGCTTGACAACGATTGATATGTAAATAAGTACCAACAAATTGAAAGAACTGCAATTAACATTTTCTACGTAACAGCATCAGCCGTGGCGATGCCTCGGGCATGCTAAAGATCGATACACGACTGCATATACTTATGGTTTCCCCTTTGAGATCTTCGCGTTCTTAAAATCCGAAAAGCCGGCGTTCGTCGAAAGTGAAAATTGCGGAGCGCACGAGAGCAGAAGAAGAGCGCTGAAAGCGAGTCTACGGCCGCTGGTCCGTGTCGCGCAAGCCAGCAACCGGCCAGTCACTGTTCGAGGAGCCGTGAGATCGCGATTTCATGAAAATCGACGAGAGGATTGTCGTCGTGAGACGCCAGCCGGAATACAGTCGGGCATTGCTCGCCGAGGAAAGTCAATTGGGGAGACGGCGTGCGATCGATCAAATTCGGAATACTCTGTCTCCGCAAAAGCGAGAGTTGGCTTATTATTTGTTTGGCGAATCGCTGCAGAACGGATTTCCAACTCGGTTCGCGAGGAGATTGTTGAGCGTGGATTGAATAAGTATGCTGAAATTCGATTTTGCGTGCCAGAATTTTATTGGTAGGATTTATCGATTTTTGATAATTTAGGGCCATTAAGAAAATTACCGTTGGCTTGTAAACAGAAAAATAAGTGTTTTTATCGAATTATTTATTACGTTTTATTGAGATTCGTTGTAAAATTGTTTAAGAAAACGTCGAATTCGCCGATGAAAGAGGAAGATTTTCATTTCCTTTTTGGAAATGCTTTTTCGTTAATACCGCATTTTTCTCTACTCACGAAAATTACTTTCGAGGGTTTAAGCCCTTTAAATCGTTAAAGAAGTGATAACTGCAAGAACGAGAGAAAAAGATAATATGAGAAATGCACCTTTTGCAGGACGAGATATAAAAGTCTCGACGCGCTCTCTGCTCGGCGAATTGGACAATTTTATGTGAGTTTTATTAGCCCAAGTAATGGACGCGGGATATGAAACGAGGCAAGAGGAGAAGGATAAAGTATTTATTCAATTTCAGCCAAGATTTTCTTCTTGCCATAAACCCTATGCATTTCAAGCCAAACGGAAACCAAAAACTTGAATTTTAATTTACGACTTTAAAGCCACTTTTATTTGCAGTTATTATAACATCCAATATACTTTTACATTTGTTATACATTTTATTCAATACAATATCAATAAAACACGCATGTCGTATTGCTGTTTACTCTTATCTTGAGTTACTACAGATAAATATACTTTTATAGTTAAAAATCTCATGATATTTTCAAAAATAAAACAGAATCCATCTTGATATTTATTCTTTGGGGGATATTTTAAAGAGTCATGACACTTTATTTGAGAAGGAGAGCGAAACGAGCAATGCTCTTACTAAGCTCTGAACTCAACACAATGCCATTCAATTTCTTAAACGGCTGCCATAAAACAGCGCAAGATAATGCGTGCGATAGCAATTTTTCTTACTTTCGACTATAGTTTCCTTCTTCTACTTCCGTATATTATGTTGTACACAGCTGTGAAAGTGTACACTGTAGTATCCATAATTGCTATTTAATGATTTTTACTGTATTTTAACAGTTCATCATGCGTATATCAAAATGGAAAAAATTGTAGCAAGGTAATTCACTTTTTGGCTGATTAATCTTTGCAGATAATTGCGTATTCGAAAATCTAAAAAACTCCAGAGAAACTCATGAACATCTTATGTACAAAAATGTTTGTTTGTTTTTTTTTTGTTTTAACTTTCGTAATTACAACAATACCCAAATGGTTGTTACAACTCAACTTTTTTCGTAACTTGCGCAACAACTTTTTTAGGAAGAAAATCATATTCTAGAAGGAACTAATTTTGAGAAAGTGTAGAATGTATTTCAGTAACCTTTTTGTTAGGCGTAGAATAAGTAAGTAGACGAACTTATGGCTCCAATAAACTACCCGTTCTGCGATTGCATCCGCTGTGTTTTACTGCCCTAATTCATCCACTATTTTATAGGTTGCCAGCATAATTTTACTAATACGCTTACGGTACACTGCACATTTTTAATGTATTCACAATTAGTTCGACGTAACCGAAGATTATCTAACCCTCTCAAAGTCAATACGAGGTGTGGTACTGCGATCATCAACGTTTATAATAATTAGTCGAAATACATTTCTAATGCAATTTGTGCATTCACGCATCGCGTTCTGCTGATCGTAAGTAGATTACAAATAATTGCTTCCTCCTAGAGAAAGCTTTGTAATAGTAAAATTTTGAGTTTCGTGAAAACTTCTAGAAAATACTTTTTGGTGTGTTACAAGTTCAAATCACATGTTTTTAGAAAATGTCCGTATGGATGTGTAAGTGCTCGCGTGCGTGTGTGTGTGTGTATGTGTGTGTGTTTGTGGATGTGCGTGTGTATGTATACCGTAATATTTCTGGAACTACTCGGTGAATATCAATAAAATTTGACATGCATGTATATTTTTGGATTCTAAATTCGGGAAAAACATTTATTTTTTATTTTCCTAACTATTTTTTATTTTATGGCCAATTTTTGATTTTTGAAAAACACTATTTTGCGTTTTTTCAATCATCCCTTCGTTACAAACAATTCAGCTAATATGCATTTGAAAGAGAATACAATTACCTACTTTTTCCCTTTTGGTCCTTGGGATCGACCGCTTTGTTCGGCAGATAAAATAAAAAAGGTGATTTTTTTTAAATTTATATCTCGGAAACTAAACATCATAACCTCACGGAAAAAATCATGTCGATGGGCCACGTGTCAAACTATATCCCATTAAACTTTCAAGTGATTTGACTACTTATTTCTTCAGTAAAAAATCGAAAACTGGAAAAAATGAGTTTTTTTGTGCCTCGATTACGGAAGTAAGAAGGCTTTATTGCACTTTAGATCTTGGGAAAAAGTAGATATTTTTTGTGTCTTGGCTAAGTTTATTGCACAGCTTTTAAATCCCTATGGTTCTTAAGATATCAAGGTTTTAATTTCTTTTTGAAAATTTTTTGATTCCTCATATCTCTAAAACAGTGCAGATTAACCATAAAAAAGCTATTTGCTGCTAGAATTTTAAACTATTTTGTCGGGCGGTTCTCAAGTAAAGAGCTGAAATGTAAAAACTGATTATTCTTAAAACTTTTTCTTCCTCTTATAGGGGTGTCGTTGCACGTCGTTAAAGTCACTCCCTATTAATTTACGTCAAAATTGTCTATATATATATATATATATATATATATATATATATATATATATATATACGCATACATCAGTATGATGACGCAACATATTAATAACAAATATTGACATATTGTAAAATATTAATAATACAATTGAAATATAAATAAAACTTTTCTTTTGTAGTTGCCCTGTACTCAATTCCGACTTATTCAGATCCACAATATTTTGTATTATTTTTTAATTGCTCCTTCAACAAAATTATCAATATTGAAAATATTTAAAAAAGCATTAACATTGTTTTTTTAAATAATATTTATATGTATATTTAAATAATATTATTGTATATTTAAATAATCTATTGGAACTATTATTTTAGTTGGAGGAAGCTACGTGCCAATGAATTGGCAGCGGCTTTTTTTATTTTTCTAACTATTTTTTATTTTATGGACAATTTTTGGTTTTTGAAAAACACTATTTTGCGAACCATAATTAAATACAACAATCGTATACTTTTGATATATTCCTCGAATACATAAAAACGCGCTTATTAGAAGCAATACCCAAATATAGCAAAAGCATTTCTCGGTCTAGCAAAACAACTCACAAATACTTGTACGCATACCTCAAGTTTCCACGAACGATCAGTTGGCGCTACAAAATCTCGGATCCGGCGTTGAAAAACTTCTGGGCGTCTATTAATGAAAGGTGTCCATCCCTGCTTGCAGATCCGCTATATCTTTCACCTGGCGCTCGCCGTTTTCCCCTTCCGCAGACCAAATGCAACAACAACCTGCGAGGAAACGCCGCGACTCGCTCGCAGTCGCTCGCGAAACGCGAAACCGCGTGAAAGTTCGAATCCTGAGCGGCGATATGCTTTCGTTTTGTTTTGTTTTACGGGACGTCATGTATGCTCGCGCAAGACATCCTTGAACTTGAGTTTTGGTCCGCGAATCTAGCGTTCTTCCATACTACTAAAGGCTCTGTGACATTTCCAACGAAGAGAGCAAGTTGAGTCTCTAGCAGACTCCATCCCGAATATAAAAACAAAGCATGTGAAAACCGAGTGCCAAACATACATATTATTATAAATGGAAAGTTTTTCACGAAATAGGGAGTTGTTAATCAGTGGCTCTCCCTAGGACCAGTAATGTGCATTGTACCAAGTCAAAGTGAACGACGACAGAGTACAGTTATGGTTGCGCAATGGGCGAATCGTCGAATCATTATAATAGCTGATTGACAATAATCGGCAACCGGTGCGGCGGTGAGCCTCTTCTTGGGAAAGTCGTCGTTGTGTTGAGCGATACGCGGAAATCGCCTCGAAAGTCCAGAGAGGGAAAGAAGTATAGCTAGTAGAGCGCACGTCGACAGAGGAGACCCGTTATTATGCGGTGAGCATACGTTCGTACTCGACAAATTCATTCTTGACTAACTAGAATAATTTGCTCCGCGGGGCTCCAGATCCTACTTGTCGAAAGTAAATGTCATCGTTTATCGGCCTTTCTTCTGTCTACTTCTGTTTCTGTATCTATAGTTATTTTATACGACTGTTTGTTTTTTTACTAAAGAGTTTGCACAATGTTCTGAGGTATTTTGAGTAAATAAACAATTGATACACGATGCGACTTTAAGATAAAGAAATAAACTTTCTTCTCCGGTAGTTACGTAAATAAGAGCGTGCACTGCATGTATAAAATTAATATTTTTCAAATATTAGAAAACTATTTTAATGTACCATAACGAAGAATGCGTTTTACTTATATACGCTTTTTATGAACTCAAATAATAATTGGCTCTTATACATAGGTGCTTATTTTTTTCTTACATACAAGTTTTCAAGCTTTCAGTCTCAGTAATATGCTAATGAACCATACTTTAAAGAGCTTTTTTTCTACAACGATATGAAATAACGCGTTGTTGCATAAATCAAGGATTTCTCATTCGATAGATAAATCCGCGAAATAACTTTAACTTTTACTTATTTATGCAATTTTCTTTAATAAGCATACTTACATAAAAATACGCACTGCAGTTTTTGCCAAGTGTAAAGCTAATTTTGCCCCTAACGAGCTATGCTTTCGTAGAATTTAATCAACTTTCAATTACTGACGTTTCCATATCTTTGAGAAAGCAAAAACGTAATTGTATTAGAGGTAAATAAAGTTAATGAAAATTCTGTACCCTTCGTGTGACTACTTAGCATGTCAATGTTTACATCTGCAGAATAAATTTAATCATCCAGTCAAATAATTTGTTACTCTTCCTTATAAAATTATAACTCGAAAAATCACTTTCTGCCACTAAATAAACGCATTGTTCAATGTACAAATCTATACGAGCTGCACTTGATGTGCAGATAATTCGAATCAATCTATGCGTCATAACGTATAGAGTGCGCGTCTAACGTAACGGGCTACTTTCCTCCGCGTTGCACAAAGCTTAAGGCTTTCAAATTATTATATCGAGAGCTCGTTCCCACATTGATGGAAAGGAGAATCGCTATGAGCCACTTTGCAGCACTTGGTGAATCTATAAACAAAGCACTTTACGAGCACAGATTTTTTCGTCGCGCCCGACGACGCCGACGAAGGAGAAATCGCTCGCCGCAGCGCGGAGAAAAAGTCATCGGCGGTCATTCTTGTATCGACTTTTTCTATCCGTGATTTCGTCGTAACAGGTAAAGTACATTACGACGCGTTCTTTATCTGACTTTTTGCATGCGGTCATCAAAAAGTACAAGCGTCGCAAGGCAGGGGGGAGGGGTACAAATTTTGAAAAATAAAAATTCGAAATGGTAAAGATTAGAAATCTAAAATTTTTAAACTAAGATTTTAAAAATTAAAAAAAAAATTATAAAACAAAAATATTTAATTAAAATATTGCGAAAGGTGATATTTGTGGTAAAAAATGGCGCAAGGGATATTTTTATAAATTCCCAAATTTAGGTTTTCAAAATTATACTTTTCTAAAGATGTTAAAATGACTCTATCGGTCTACACGAGCACAATTAATTTCGAAATAATAGGCTATGATACTGTTCGTTCTCAAAATTTGAGATCTCTGAACAGGCATGCCTTTCAAAAATAAAATAAAAATCTCGGCGTTTCGTCCCACCGTCAGATTGGACTCCTTATTTTATTTTTAAAAGGCATGCCTGTTCAGAGAACTCAAATTTTGAGAACGAACAGTGTCATAGCCTATTATTTCGAAATTAATTGTGCTCGTATAGACCAATAGAGTCATTTTAACATATTTTGTAATTTTAAACGAGCGATAGTCTCACAATATATATACTTATATTATTAGCTGTATACCTTTCTAATATTTTGGAACTCAAAATTTTACCTTCCGTTACACGGAGAGAAATTTTCAGGTAAATATTGAAATATATTTCACAAAAAATTACTATACCGTGTAGTAACGGGAGCGCAATCTCAGATTTTATTAAATTTTGCTATACCAGTATAGTAAATTTTGAAGATACTAAAGTTTACTATACTACATAGTAAATTTTATAGAAAGAAGATCGTAATAGTATATTATGCAAGTAGGGGGGAAAATTGGCTTTTTCTAGCGAGGGTGATGATTTTACCCGATTCTGAAAAAGCCACTCCCCCCTTGTTGCACACCGTACTTTTTATGATAAGTGCACGAATAGGCCACTTATCATGCATATGAAAGTAGTGGGAAATTCGAGAACTTTTGAAAGTAAAACATTGAAAATTTTGAAAATACTTATATAGACACACACCCATCGGATAGGCTGCAGAGTGAGGAAAAAACTACTACCTTGGGAAATTGGGAGTAGTTAAGATTGGAAAAATCTGAGATATAAGATTGGAATTTGGTTCTTATCAACAATGAATCCATTATAGTCTAGATATTTGAAAGCTTTGGGTGGTATGTGACCTGAGAATAGGCATCTTTCGTAATAATTTGGTCTGTCCATGAATGGTGCTGAAATTAGGTTATTACTTTTGAAGTGAATTGCGCTTCAGATGTGATTACGGATAAGCTTTATTATGAAGCAGTCTATTCTCAGGATACCTGCTTTCTTATATAAATTTACTGAGCTTACTCGTTTTTTGTAATTACAGTTTTCATATCTGTACCATCGTAGACAAGCTCTAATGCATTTTCTCTCGAAGAATCTAAGTTTTTACATGTAACTGGCACTAATATTGAACCATATATTACAACCATATGTTAAAATAGGTCTTATTAAGATGATGTAAGATAATATTTTGTTCTACTACACAGGTAAGGAGAGTAGAACAAGTTATGTAGTTTTTTGAAAGTATTTGTTGCTTTACTAAGCTGAGTATTTACATGTACATTGAAGCGAAGTCGTTCATCTAGTATTATGCCTAAGTAACGTACGTGAGGTTTGTGAGGGATTTTAATCTCTTCATCATTTTCTACATCTATTAATTGAAATTGTTTACAAGATCTTTGATTCTGTTTTGAATATTTGTCAAGAATATTTCTAAACAATATGGACTCGCATTTACTAGCGTTGATTGTTAGACCCCAATTGTTATAAAAAGATTTTATTTTATTATATAAATTTTGTAATTTTTCTTCAATGATTTTCGCATTTTTATGCGCTACATATATTATCATCTAGATCATCAGCAAATGCTAGTCCATAAGTTTTAGGTTCGTCATTTATTCCAAATAGATCTAATAGTTTAGCTGTAAAGATGTTAAATAAAACTGGTGAGTTTACAGTCCCCTGTTGAAGTCCTTTTGTTATTGAAAATATATTTGATGAGACTTGTTCTCCTAACGTAACTCGAAATTTGCGTTATTTGATTGTATCGTTTATCAATTTTACTAGATGAAGACTTGCCTCTTGTTTTAATAACTTAAATATCAGTCCATCCAACCAAACAGAGTCGAAAGCCTTTCTAAGATCAATGAGTGCTGCTCCCACCAATTCATTATTTAATAGATGCCAGTTTATGTCAGAAATTAATTTATTGATTGCGTGTAATGTAGAATGGTTACTTTTGAATCCGAATTGATGGTCTGGTATAATTTTGTTCCTATTACAAAATTTGTTTATTGAAATTTTGATGATTCTTTCAAATATTTTACTGATTGGCGGAAGCAGGCTTATTGGTCGAAAGTTATCCAACTCATTTGGATTATCATTTTTTTTCTTTAAAGCTATAATTTTTGCAACTTTCCAAGATTTGGAATAGTATCCTAGGCTAATGCAATTATTAAAAATAATTGTGTAATGTTTTATACACTTATTGCTTAATGTTTTCCCAGAATGTCTGGTAACATTTTTTCATCGTGTATTATTTACTCATTTATGCTGTTTGAGTTAACATAGTCTTTTGTTTCTATATTTAGCGATTCTGGTATATTCTTATCTTGTTCTTTGACAATTATATGGTCTACTTCAAAAATATTTTTTCTCCTAAATAATTTATTTAGTCTTGGATGAAAATTTGCTGATTCTTTATAATTAACTTTTTTAATTTCTCCTGTCCATAAATTATTTGTACTTTTAGAAAATTCTAATTTAATACTATCTTTGGTTTTTTTCATTTGGGTCTTAAGTTTTATCAGTATATTTTGTGTCATGTTTATGCTTTTTCATTAACCTGTGTATATGTGTTTGAAGCTTATGCTTAGTTTGATATAAGTTAAGGATTTTTTGGTTAGCTATTTTCTCAAGCCTATTACTAAATTTTAGTTTTGAAGTCGATTCCTTGATAGTATCAAGTATAGCTTTTTGTAAAATATCTATATGCAAATCTATCTCTTCAGTATTCAAATTTGTGTCATCCGATATTATATTGTTATAATTTTTTCTAGGTTATTATTAAATCTCTCCCAGTTAGTTTTTTTGTAAAGTAAAATTTCTTTTTCAGTATGTATTTTGGATTCAATACCTCGATCTAATAATAAAGTAGATTCTATAGCTTTATGATCGCTGTCAAAATAATTAGTTGATAAATTTGCCTCTGAGAATTTTAGTATAATATCAACAATTGCTAAGTCTATAAACGAATTTGATTGCGGAAAGGTATTGATATTGCTTCCATTGATTTCATAATATTACATTTGTAATCTACACCTTGGTTCATCAGCCAGTTATATAGTTGAGTACCTCTATAATTATTTTTTTCATCGTTTCAATAAATATGTTTTGCATTAAAATCTCCTAAGATTATAAAATAATTATTTTTTTCACTAACTTTCAGTTTTTTACCAATAAGATTTAAATCATCTGCAATATTATTTTTGTTTGAGCTAGATGCATATATGCATAATATAAAAAGATTTTCAGAGTTGTTTAGTTGAATTTTGACAATACATGATTCTATTATATTTAGATTATGAATTTTTATAGATTCAAAAGGTATATGATTTTTTATTATCAGTGCTACTCCACCACCTTTGTTATTGAGTGTATCATTTCTTAGAATTGTGTAATTTTCAAAAAATATTTTGTATTTTTTGTTTATTTTGTTTTTGTTTACTCCTAGTATATCTGACTGATGTTCCTGTATAAATTGCTGAAGATTATACCGTCTGTAGTTAGCTAATATATAATTTACATTTATTGACATAATTTTTAGTTCTTTAAGTTGTATCGCCATTTTCATGTTCACTCTTACTAAAAACTAAGCCACAGTGATTGGCTAATGCTTCAATTTTCAACGTATTCATACTTATCATATTAGTGATTTATAATAAATTCAAGGATATGATTTTTCATCTTACTTACTAGAGTGTCTAAAGATTGTTTCTGAGATTTAGCTATATCGGTTCTGATTTTTCCAAGTAGTATTTCAGTATTTACATTACAGTTATTTTGTTCAGTTACATTGACTTTTTAAGCTTATCAGTATAAGATTTTTTGTTACTATTCTCTATCTTTTTATGTTTATTAGTATCTTTTTGTTTTATTAGATTTTTTATATATGAACAACCTAAGAAGGAAGCAGGATGACCTTTCAAACCACAATTAACGCATTGGATTTCTTCTTTCTCAACATTATTCGCTTCTCATTGACCAGGCTCATGATTTTTAATACATTTTACACATCTGTATTTCATGTGGCAGTTCGAGGCTACGTGACCTATTCTTTGACATTTTTTGCATTGAGTAACAGTATTTCTCCTGAGTGGTTCCCAGGTTACAATTTGGTTCAAAAGGTGGTCAACGTACTTTAGATTTTTCCTTATATTGTCAGGTGTTAGTTGTACTAAAAAGATGTTATTTATATTATTTTTTTTTTTAGTATTGAAATTTTCGTAATGTTTACATTCTCAATATTTAATGAGGTTAGTTCATCATTTATTTGTTTTATATCTGTACTTTCACATAAACCTTTTAATATTAATGATTTTAATTTAACCTGTTTAGGGGTAAATGAGTAAAATGGAACGCTAGCACCTGTCAGTATATTTTTTACATCTTTGTAATGATCTAATGAGTCAACGAATATTTTACATTTTTTGTCCCCGACATTTTTTACTGCGAATTTAATATGCTTACTATTCTCGATTATAATCTTGATGATGTCATATGTGTTGAAGTCTTCAGTTGTGATGGGTGGTAGCCTGTTCTTCTTGTTGTTGTTTTTTCTGATGTGGTTGAGTAGTCGCTTCGATTGTCCTCGAAGTCGCTGTTTGCATTTTTTTTTCCTCCTTTTTGGCTATTACAGGACTGCAGAAATGGTCCCGTATGTGCCCATTACCAATTCCAATCCGGAAATAAACTATTGTTATAGACGGGTAGTGTCTCTTATCGTGACGATTGGATTCTTCAATACATGAATGCTGCGTGTACTCCGTTATGTCGGTGCTGACCTTTGTAGGTTAGAGCAGATGTATAAGAGCGAGGAGCGAAGTCGACCCGCCAGGTTCAAATGCATTTTCCCTAGATGATCATCCTCGATCCATCATCTCTCCTTCCCATGCAGCGGTGAAAAGCTGTTATTCGAAGTACGTGTAGATGAGATAATAGTGAGCAATAAGTTCCAAGTTGAATACAGATGCAATGTAGCAAGCAGTGTAACTTCAAGCAATAACAAGATAAAGCATTAGCACTCAGAAGAAATGAGCAATTTATAGATCCATTTCACAAAATAAAATAAATGACGCAATATGTAGACCTATTTTAGGGATTGAATTGTTTGCAATGGTGGTAATGTCGCTTTCGATTATAATTTCATTGTCATCACACCACTCTTGGAACTCAGCTCTCCTATCAGCATATATCGGACACTCCCAGACCAGATGATTGATCTCATGTATGTCTTCCCCGCAGTCATCGTTAGAAACAATGTTTTTTTTGGAATAGATGATTTCTGGATTTAACATGTGCCGATTTAATTCGGTTAAGGAGGCAGATGGTTTTCCTTGTGTGATTAATCTTTGAAAACCATGGGGTGGGAGAGAATTCAGGGTGACAGTTCATGTATTTACGACCAAGTTTGGAATTACCATAGTGATTGGTGTATAGCGTCATGTCAATTATAGTTTTATTTCTTATTAGGTAAAAAAGATCTTGGTGTGGGGTACGATTGAAATGGACAGAATTTAATCTGGTAGCCAAAACTGCCACCCTGTCCGCTCTCTCATTTCTCGCTATGCCTCTATGGCTGGGGATCCAGATCAGTTTGATCTCGTAGTTCCTGGACTCCAATTTACATAACATAGATCTAATCTGTAGTATAAAAAAGTATAGATTTGAATTGAGGCCACTATGATCAATAGCTTTAATTGAACTCAGTGAATCCGAGAAAATTGCATATGGACCTGGCTGATTAGCTGAAATAAGACAAAGCGATTGCCATATGGCAAATGCTTCGCAAGAAAAAATGGTGAAATCTTTGGGTAGTTTGTAAGCAAAGTCTCTTTGTCCCTGAAGGTTGGGGGAGTAAATTCCCGCTCCACATTCACCAGTTTTGGTTTTAGATCCGTCAGTGAAAAAGAGTTTGAAATTGTTGAGATTTTCTTTGATATATGTATCAAAGTCTTTGGGAACATTTTTTGAACCCTTTTTTAGGAAGCTCCAATACGATAATTACAATAATCATTGACAAATAAAGAGAAATATGGAATAGAAAAAGTTGGAATTTTAGCTGTTTTAATGATTTTGAGAGTGAGATCAAGATTTGTGGACCATATATGGTATATGTATCCGAATTTTTTAGAGAGGGGCTCCTTGTTAGTTCGATTGTCATAAAATTCCGTAATCAATTTGAGTCTCGGAATCAAAGCATTTCCAGAGCAACTCGAGGCCCTGAGGATCATTTTGGTAGCTAAAGCTTTACTACGGACACTTAAAGTGGGAACTCCTGACATGTGATGTAATACATTAATTGGTGCGGTGATGAGACAGCCTAGGCATTTCCTCAAAGCCTTGTTCTGAATTCTACTTATTTTGTTTATAATATCAGATCCGGCATTAGCGAACAGGTAAGAGCCCCAATCTAATCTAGGTCTGACAATAGATTTATAAAACGTCACCATTGTTTGTGGATGTATCCCCCAGCTAAAATTTCCCAGGGATGTGAGCATAGCAATCCCCCTTTCAACGCAGCTAGTCAAATTTTTGATATGAGGTTTCCAGGTTAATTGTTGGTCCCACATGATACCAAGATATTTCAGCTTATCTGTGTTTGGAATTGTTGATTCGTCTGTGACTATAGAGAATTCTCCTGGGGTGATTCTTTGTTCATCAAAAATAATAAATTTACTTTTGGAAGAAGAGATGCGCATTGACAAAGTGTCAAACCATTCCTTGAGAAGGGCAAGGTTATGAGAGAGAGTTTCCGTGATGAGATTGATGTTCGTGTCCGAGCAATATATTATAATATCGTCTGCAAAAGAAAGGGTTTTGACTTTATGAGTGATAATGTGATTAAGACGGTGAATATATATATTAAAAAGCAAAGGGCTGAGGATGCATCCTTGAGGAAGACCTTTATTGGTTTTTCCTGTTGCAAATTTGGTACGATTAAAATATGCATGAATTTCTCTGTTATTTAATAGGTTTTCAATGAAACGCAGAATTCTGGGGGGAATACCCAAACTCCTAAGGGCCTCTAATAGTTTTTCTAGATTCACTGCATCGTATGCACCCTCCAAATCCAGACTCAATACACCCAATTTTTGTTTGCGAAGTTGGGATATCCTAATATCTGTTTCAAGTATTGCCAGACAGTCATGGCAAGATTTACTTCTTCTGAACCCGTTAAATGAGCTAGGGATTATCTTATTGGATTCAGTGAACCATTGTAAGCGGTCATTGATGATTCTTTCAAATATTTTGAGCATGCAGTTTGCTAAAGCAATAGGTCTGAATCCTTTGTTGGTTCCCTTGGAGATAAAACAAATATTGAATATGGACCAAGTGTCTGGAAATTTGCCGATATCTAAAAAAATATTGAACATTTTAGTGATGAAATTTATAGCGTTTTTTGGAAGGTTTTTTAAAATTTTGTATGAAATGGCATCCGGGCCAGGGGCCGAGTTGTTTTTTGAATTGTTTATAACTGTACTTAATTCTATCGTCAAAATTGGATCATTCAGAGAGGGGTCGTTGGAAAACTCGTAGTTGTTTGAGATCTCGATGTTATTGTAAACATATGACGAGGATAATTTTTTAAAGGCAGATTCGAGTTCTTTATTATCATGGATGATATTTTGGTCCGTGGTCGTAGGGAGATCTTTGTAGAATCTATTCTTGTATCTTTTTATAAATTGAAAGTTTCTAAGAAAAGAGTTTGAAGGATTTAGAGATCCCAAAAAAGATTTAAATTTATTTCTTTTGATTTTAATCAACTTTTTTGAAACTTCCTTAGCGGTTCTGAAATAGTTTGCCAGATTAGCCCCGGAAGGATTCTCTCTGAATGATCTAAATGAGTATCTTCTTTCATCTACCAAAGATGAACAGTCCTCATCCCACCATATACAGTTTTTTGGGGATTTCTTAGGTTTTTTGGCGAGGTTATCAATGATTTTTCCCCCTGAAGATGATACTGCTTCATAAGTATTATTAATGAGGTCAGTATACATTTCCAAAACGTTATCCGGGTTAAGGTCGTCACAATTTGGGAATTTTGATTCTATTATTTCAGAGCAGAGGTTCCAGTCCAATCTACTTAGCCGAAGATGAAATATATCTTGGACAAGAAATCCGTTTTGTAATTCAATATTATGAACAATGGGGAAGTGGTCACTACCGTATGAATCTTTATCTACTTTCCAATTAACACTATATTGGAGATCTAGAGATGCTATAGATATGTCAGGGCAACTCTTTTTTGAATATAATCTGGTTGCATCACCGTTATTCAAAATAGAAAGGTTGGGTTGTTCGTCTAATGATTCTTTAAGTAATTTACCGAGTTTATTTGCAATATCACTTCCCCATTGTTCATGTTGGGGGTTGAGGTCGCCGGTAATGAGTAAATTAGGAAGAGATAGGCATGAATCGAGCCAGTCTGTCAGAGCATCCTTACTCACATCATTGTTGGGTGGATTGTAGATGAAAATCATGTGGATTGATTCCATTTTTGTTTTGATTTTAATTGCTACGTATTCTATGAAATTTGGTACGTTAGGAATGTTTATTCTTTCGAATTGAATTTTATCACTTATATACAGTAGAAGTCCCCCTCCATAAACTCTGCGTCCATTGATTCTATCTACTTTGATAAGATTAAAATTTTTGATAGGATAATGGTAATCCATATCATTAAGAAAAGTCTCAGATAAAAAGAGAATATCACAGGAATTTATATATTGCACTATGTTGGCCCACTTCCCCTTAACCCCTTTCACATTCCAAGCTGTCGCTCTAATTGTGTCCATTTAGTTTCAGTAAAGTATTCTCATCAATACCCAAATCGCCCACTGTAATCTCGGATCCGAGTCCCTGTAATGTTTTAAGTAAATCTGAGTTTACTTCTTTTTCTTTTGTAAAATTTCCAGTCTTAGTTTTGGTATCCGTGAAAGTGACATGGGTTTTATTGGGTTTAAAAGGTTTAAAAAGGTTTGGGTAATCTGGTTTTTCAGAAAAGCTTGGGATTTGACGAGGACCTGAGTGTTTATTTGTAATTGAATTCAAAACGCCTCTACTTTGATCATTTTTAATTGTAGATTTATTACTAGAATTGTTCTTATCTTTATTTTTTGTTTTTGTGGATTTTACTCTACTGGCGAACGTACCAGGGTTGTCTGTAGTCTGGTTTTGAGATGGAGGAAGTTCCCCAAGGGGAGGCAGATCCTCGAGCCCCTCCCCGCCCTCTGCAGCCTTAGAAGCATCCTCACCCTCCCTACGGGAGATCTCACCCTGAGCTTGGGAGGAGTTCTGCAGCGGGTGTTGGGAGAGAGCTCGATTCTCATACCCATCCCTCTGGGAATAGTCATGGTTTGTCTCAGTGCTATTCAAGAATTCCAAGTTTTGCAACGTGGTTTCTTCTGAGTACTGTAATTCAAACAATTCTCTTTTGTCCAAGAATGGGTTGTTTTCGTCTAATAAGAGCTTTTCTTGTGTGGTTTCCAGGGAAGTCTTGACTCTATCTAAGAACTTTTTTTGAACTAAAAATGTTGCTTTCTGCTTACTGATTTTTTGAATTGCCATAATTGAGTTTACCTCTCTGTGGAATTCGAACCAAATGCAGCTCCGATCGGAAGCTTTATGTGGGCCATGATAATTAGTACATTTGGGAGAGTTAGAACAGGTCTGTGAATTATCGTCGTGATCTTTCTCGCCGCAGTTTACACATCTGGTTTCATTAATGCAAACATTTGAACCATGACTAATAAAACTGATGGAATAAAGTAGAAGACTCTATGGAAGATTCCAAACATTGAAATATATTTAGGTAGCCTTCCTTTGGCGAACAGTTTAACTTTATCAGTTGGAGTGATGGTTGGAGAACTATCCTTGGGTCTGGTGATGTTATAGATTCTTTCAACCTTATCAATGTGTTCCCTAGAGATTGGGTCTAGTCCTGCTAAGATATCATCACCAGTAGCTTCCCCACCCACACCAAAAATTACTCCAGTTATATAGATACCCGCATTAGGGATGAATGCTCTCCATGCATTGTCAACGACAGATATACCGGACTCTACAAAGTTGTTTGCTTCCTCGAAACTTTCAAAGGTGAGAGAGAATTTTTTTGAACCTGATCTTGCAAGATGAGAGACAGTAAATCCTGCCTTAAAAATCTTTAGTCCCACTGATGTTATGTGTAAGCTTCCCAAATTGAAGTCAGGTCTGGAGTCAAAAATAAACACAACATACGGTCCCGTGGAGTCCTCATGGTATCTATTAGCTTTTTGGATTTCGAAAGAAGTTAAGATGTTATCATCGTCTATTACTGAGTTTTTGTTGTTTGGGATGGTATCTGGATTTATCGATGAGTTAAGGGTTAGATTACAAGTTTTCTTTGTAGAGGGAGTGGAAAATTCTCCCTCATTGTCATGATCATCTGCGTCCTTATCCTCAAAAGGGAGCCCCTTTTTGAGGTTTAAGGAAGTCAAACTGGAGAGTTACTTGCAAAATTTGTTTGTTGTAATAGTTTTGATTAACTATGAAGATTACAAGAGAAATGTTTCCTATGTGTGGTTGGTGAATTTAGATTAGAGAATTTATGAATATATTTGAATCAATGTATAGGGATGGTTTTATCCCTTTAGAGAAAGCCCGGATATATTTAAGTTGAAAACCGGTGATTGGGAGCGAAAATCTAATCCTGTGTTATTGACGGAAATTTTGAAAGGAGAACAGCAAACACTATCACTGGGGTCTATATCCACTATATCCCAGTAAGCAGTTCTCAAGAAAGCAAAATCGGAGTCCAAGATCTGTTTACTAACCGTCTCTGTTCCCAGTAGACCAAAGTGTTATTCCTTTAACCTTGGAATATTTATACTTCACAATATCATTGTGTCAGATTTATTACAATTTTACAGTTGCTGGTTTGGTACTATATAATATTAATACCAAGAATTATTGCTATGTTTTTATAAAATTTTTCTGAGTGTAATTATTAAGATTTTTAACGCTTTGTTGGATTAAAATTTTCTTTTTTTTTTTTTTTAAAGGAAGAAGGAATATACGATACGCTTAGAACCTTGCCTAATGTTAAAAACAACAGAAACAAAGACAATTTCCCCTCTTATTTACTACAACATAATACTGAACAATGGATCCATAAATCACTCTATTTGAGGATAGAGAAACAAACATACGAATAGAGTACAGGAAAGTTCCTTTAGTCTAGTGTAAGAATAAGCGCGAGTTAATTGTAATGTGTCCTTAGTTAATAAGTTAAAATGTAATAAGTCTGTTGCGGACTTTTCATTGGACTAAATATCACTACAAATCTGATTACTTCAAACAAGATAAGTTAAATTTAATGTTTCCTACTTATGTTCCTTTTGCTTAATCAAAAGGGCAAAGGAGGATAGATTTCGTCAAATTTTAAAATAAAATAAAAAGAAAGAATATTTGTATTACTAGTGCTCAGACTTCAATCCTTTAGTTAAATTACGTATATCTATAAGCGTAGGTAAAAGCAAGCAAAGAGGCCAGTAGATTGAGAAAAACCTTCTAAGTGCTATTACAAAGGTAATTTGTTACTTGGTTTAATTGTGTTTGCAGATCATTCCATAGGTAGCTCGTGTTTTAGCCGAAATTCCTTGGAAGGTGAGAAGGTTGAGTGGGCTGAGACCTGTTGTATTGGGGGTGATTGGAGGTAGCGGAGTCCAAGCAATCCTGGCGGGTGTAGATGAAAATCCCTTTTTTTTTTTCCCCCGATAAAGTAAAGTCCAGAGACAGAGAGCCAGGTAGATCCGCAGCATGCGGCCCGGGTGAAGGCAGGAGTCCTCTCCGAAGACAGCGGCTTAAAATACGAAGGTTTGATAAGTCTATGATATACAAGTTCGAAGTCAGAATTTCGAAAAGTCGATCGCTAGCACGAGAGAGCAAGATGGCTAGATGTTGCCTCTTCAACTGTCAGAGCCGGAATCCGCTGTTTGCATTGCCATCTTGGTTTAGGTTAGTTGAAAAGGCGATTGGTGTCACCATCTGTTAGCGTTTCAGCGAGGCTGGTCGTCCTCACACTCGAGCTATTCTCAGTAGTCAGTTCTCACCTTGTGCCGGATTTTTGTTGTATTTTCTAAGAATTTAATTTTCACTTAGGTCATCTTGCTTGCTCATCTTGAGAGATACGTTACTTCGTGTCTCGGGCTGTCAATTTAGGTGTAATTTTGCTTTTGGTTTCGTTCTTCACTGGCTTCTGAACTCCATCAAGGATGATTTTTACTTTATTCGTGAGAGCTGTTCGGTTTGACTGGGATAGCTTCGGAGGTAGTTTGTCTGGAGGTGATGTTAACCCTGCTTTGGATTTGCCCATTGTTATAATTGTTTTAGAACTTCTTAGCAAATTTACTCTATGCACGTAATAATTTTATTTATCTATTCGACGTTCGATTCAGTTCACAGATTGATTTATTCACTTTTACGGTTAAGTTTTGTTGACATTTCAATAATTGTGATAGATATGCTGCATAGCTACCCGATATAATGCTTTTCTTAATTAATGATTCGGTTATTTCCGAGATATGATAAGATTTGTGCAGAGCTACTCATGCACAGGTGGGGATGCGTGCTACACGTTAGGCGGATGTGCGAGTCGAGTACACTAACCATTCACCTAAGTGAACATCTAGTTTCAAAATCTCAGATCTTATATATTATTAACTACCTAAACATACAAACTAAACTAATTATTAATTATTTATGTAATAAATTTAAACTAAAGATATTAAGATATTTACCGTACGCATACGCGCATATACATACTGGCGAGCTAGAACGCGTTTATAGGACCAAAAATGTTGTTATACCGCCCTAACCTCAAAATCACAAAGATCCTTTTCTCATTTCCAATAATATTTGCTAAGTTACCTACAGGATATCGGAACACACTTTTTATTATATGATCGTTCTTAGTATAAGTTGTTTATACACAGGGGTAAACGTTTCTTATTTCGATAAAATATATTTATGATAATTAATAATTTTGAGAGTTGCAGATAATTGACAATTCAAAAGTAATTTACATAAATGCTCGAGAATTTTGTTCTCAATATTTTATACTGGTTCAGTATTTAGGGAGATAAGCTCGTATATTTCTTATTTTTATGACTCTACGTATCCATGAATTTATGGATCAACACCTTTTATAGAGAGATTGGCATCATACTGGCTCCAGCATAATAGAATATCGCGACTGGATTTTATATTAAATATATGCTGGCTATATCAGCGTCACCTAAAGTGTAAAAATATAAATAAGTACACGTAAGAAGATTTAACAAAGAACACACACGTAGGTATATGTTCTGAAACTTGTTTATTTATGTAAAATAAACAAGTTTCAATTCCCGATGTATTATAATCCTGTAATATAAACAATGAAGTGAATCAATGTCTTCGTTTGGAAGTCAAGCACGTAATGGTAAAAGTCGTCCCAGCGTGAAAATTCAATGCAAAGCATCTGTAAATCGAGCCCGGGAATAACGTTATGCGTTCCCCGACGAATAAATGCGATGAGCACTCATATGCCTCCTCTCAAAGTTCCCACGATACACGTGGGTTTCAGAAATATATCAGAGGTTGTGCATACTATACCTGATGCATTCATGTATAAAACATGTGCACAAAGACAGGCGCGCAATTTGATTGGATCTGTCGAAGGAAGCCCGCGATAGACCCGATATTTTCCGATGCAAGTAAATGCGAGCGCGAGCTGCGGACGCTGGCAATCACTTTCGTATCTATCAGCCAAGCTGATCGACCGGCATTTTATGTGCATATTCTTGGCGAACAGCTATCACCGGCGCGCCGTGGCTTACGCTTACGTCTATACTGATGTATTATAGGTATCGGGGAAACAGCGCTTAGCCTGCCTGCTCAAGCGGAACTGGCTCTACGCTGCAGTCTCCGATTAACGTTCGCTTGATCACTTAGTCTACTCCGAAGTCTCCGAAAGAATACAGCTGGTATAGGAACGTCAATGCCGAGGAGGTATTGACGAAAAGGCAAAAGTCAATGAAAATATCTTCGATCTAAAGAGTACGAGTTAAAAAATGGAGATATATGATTTGGAAAAACTCCTCCGTTTGCGAACTATGTATGAATTTAAATATGAGCAGATCCGTGAGAAAATCTACGAGTTGTACACTCCTCAGTCACAAAAGTAAAGCCTTGTATCTTTGAAAGCACATTCACCGGAACGTGTTATTGTTGGTTTGTAAAAGCGCATATAAACTGTAAAAAAAGCTTTAAAAAAACGCTACTTCCTTCAACATCTCTCTCTCTCTCTCTCTCTCTCTCTCTCTCTCTTTTCTCAACACTTTAATGTTACGTAGAGATCAGAGCGTTTTCAAAAAAACATTGCCAAAGAAACATGAGAGCGGACATTTCCAGATTTTAAAAAGTTTGAAGAAAAGTTTTTTAAAAACGTTTAAAAACAAGTTTTGCTATGTAGAAAATTGTTTTGTTATATGTGTCATTCTACGAGAAGTCGGACACTTCACGGTCGAAAAATGGAGCTCTTGTAATTTTGAGGTCACACTCACCAGACCAAGTTTTGCTTCCTCCTAGAGGAAGCTTTGTAATAGTAAAATTTTGAGTTTTGTCATAACTTCTAGAAAATATTTTTTGGTGTGTTAGAAGTTCAAATCAAGTGTTTTTAGAAAATGTCCGTATGGATGTGTGTGCGTATGTATACCGTAATATTTCTGGAACTACTCCGTCAGTATCAATCAAATTTGACATGCATACATATTTTTGGATTCTGAATTCAAATTTTTGATTTTTGAAAAACTATATTTTGTTTTTTTTTTAATTATCCCAATGTTACAAACAATTTAGCTGTAATGCATTTGAAAGAGAATAAAATTACCTACTTTTCCTCGTTTAGTCCTCAGGATCGACCGCTTTGTTCGGCAGATAAAATGAAAAAGGTGATTTTTTTTAAATTCATATCTCTGAAACTAAACGTCATAACCCCACGAAAAAACTATATCCCATTCAAATTTCAAATGATTCGACTACTTATTTTTTCAGTAATAAATCAAAAACTGCAAAAAATGAGTTTTTTTGTGCCTCGATTACGGACGTAAAAAAGCCTTATTACACTTGAGATTTTGGGAAAAAGTAGATATTTTATGGGTTTTGGCTAAGTTTATTGCACAGCTTTCAAACCCCTATGGTTCATAAGATATCAAGGTTTCAATTTTTTTTTGAAAATTTTTTGATTCCTTATTTCTCAAAAACAATATAGTCAAATGCTTCAAAATTGCATTTGATAATTCGTCATAAAAGAAGCTATCTGCTGCTAAAATTTTAAACGATTTCGTCGAGCGGTTTTCTAGTAAAAAGCTAAAATATAAAAATAGATTTTTCGGAAATTGCGCGAGCGACCTATTTAAGGTAGTACTACCCAAAAGTGATTTACCGTTCAGAATATGATAAAATTTGGTATGCTGTTAGGTATTGATAAGATAAACAGGCAGTTAAAATTTGGTGAAGGTTTGGAACGTGTGACAAAAGTTATAAACATTTCTATTTGCGAAAATCTGCACTTTTCGAGTAATTGCTTGATTTCACAAAACTGACCGTTCAGAATTTACACAAACTTTGCAAATTAATAGCTAAACATGTAACGAATAAGTTCATACCTCAAAAATCTAAACTTGGAACGTGTGAGCCTAGTAATAAATAAATAAAAGTTAAAAAATGTACACTTAACCTCAAAAAATTGAGTCAAATCAGCTTCTGTCTGAAACTTTTTATTGATAATTACGGTAAATAAAATTGTTTGATGAAAATGTTTAATCATTATTTAATGTAACTTAATTTATGCAACTTCTATTATTATGTGTATCTCGCAAATAAATAAAATATAAAAGGTGGACTACCACGGTATGGGTAGTACTACCTTAATGAATAGCCTGTTATTTTGATGGTTAGGAACACATGTAAATATGCGTGAGTTTCTGTGAAAAATAATTGACGGCAGTGTTCGTATTTCTATAATAAAAAACAGAGGGTTCTGCAAACCTTTGGACAATGAACCATCCAAAACTTATATATTAAATTATGTACGAAAAACCGTCTCATACATTAGCAGGCAGATATACTGTATATTAAAACAATATTTTATTAATTCGACCTATACATTTAGTTGGAGGAAGCTACGTGCCAATGAATTTAAATATGTAAAAAAATATGGGTAGTAGCACATCCAAATCATATGGCAACAAAAAGTTATGGGCCAATTACTAACTGCCAATAAATAGCCTTTATTGTGCCTCGAGTAATTTATTACCTGCTCGAGCGAGCATTACTTTTCCGGCATTAATAGACAGTTGAGACCGAGATCTTTAATTAAAAAAAAATTGTGGAAAATGGTAGAAAGTGCCTGAAAAGCCAAATTTTTACTTTTTTTCGGATGTTCGCATTTTTGACGAAGTTTGCCCTATTTTAAATTGTAACTTAGATGGGGATGGTGGTTTTCGACAATTTTTTTTTTTTTTTTTAATTTAAGATCTTGAGCTCAGCTGTCCATTAATACGCTCGTTCGGTAAAGTAATGAATTACCCGGGTCGCAATAAAGGCTAATTTTCAGCAATTAGTAATTGGCCCTTAAAGCATATAAAAAACTTGGTCTACTATGCGTGTGCCCTCTAAAATTCAAGAGCTCGATTTTTCGACCTCGAAGTGTCGAACTTTTTGTAGAATGGCTCAGAAAAAATTAAAAAAAATTATTACATTGTTTTTATTTTTAATTTTAATAATTTAATTAATTTTTCTTGTCGCAGATATGTCTACCAATAAAGAAGACGAGTTCAAAACATGCTAAGAACGGAAAGCGGTTTTCTTAAAAGCGGCGCTGTTTTAGCCCTGCTAATAACACTAACAATTTTGCCTCACTTAACAACAGGTAAGGGTATAATAATAATATAAAGAAAAATAATTGGTATACTTCGTGCCTCTATCATTGCAGATACGAATGGTTTGAGTAGAACGATAAGATGTATGGGTTACATAATAGGCTATCATAATAGTTTGTGGGTAAAATTAGAACGTCTTAAATTCCAGAGTATCTCATTGTGAATTGTCAGCATACGGGTTCCGTGGTGTAGCGGTTATCACGTCTGCTTTACACGCAGAAGGTCGCCAGTTCGATCCCGGCCGGAACCACTTTTTTTATTCCTTGTTATTCATTAATACTACATAACTTTCTGATAAATCATCCAAAATTAGTTATACAGCATATTGTATCCAAATTTAAAAGCAATGTTTTTTCAGATAAAGTACACGTGCTTAAAGTTTTAATATACAATACTAGTAATTAATAGTTTAATTTGTTCATATAACAATGGATTTCTTTTCTAAGACTCGCTAATGATTTTAAAACCATTCTTTATTAAATAAAATTAATAGACTATTATTTTTGTTTCTGTTAGTGCAACAAGAAGTTCGTAAAACTACTCTTTAAAATCATTTTACGCAGTTTGAAAATCAAACGGTTCAAGTAATAAGAAAGAAAAAACGAAAACCTGAGCTCTTCATTAGCGAAGACAAATTCTTTGCTTGTAAAAATTAGTCCACAATGTTCGGCGCACTTTAAACCGATTTCGTGCGTTGAGGCGGTCTCTCGAAATGAAGGAAAAAATGGGTTGCTCGCGATACGACTTCCTCACGATTCCGTGGACTGTTCCCATAATTTCCATTTCAGATCGTGAGATTGGGGTCCGTACACACACCACACACACACACACATGCGTACGCGCACCTTATTAATTTTTTTCTTTTTTCCGAGCTTCACCGCAAGTTGCACTAATTATCATCGTGCGTTCTTGCGTGGTTACGACTCAATGCTGTATAGGCATATAATGGTCAATGAAACGAAGACTCGTTATATCTCGTTGGTTACGTCGTACGCAACACGGCATCATATATTTTTTCGCCGAGAATTTATCGATTCTAAAATTATCCAGTGTGGTTCGCGCACTTTGCGGCATGGATAATGTGCGCGGAGAATGAAAAAAAATCTAGATTTTCACCCGAAAAAATGTGTGCAGCGGTGTGCTATTACGAAATGTCTTGCTTATTTTCTTAGTAGTCTGGTTATGTGCTCATGTCGTTCATTATTTTGTGTCTATACTAAGGCACACATTTATCACCTGTATTTTATTCTTTTATGAGCTGCATTTTCCATACTTGTCGAACAAAATTTTCATAAATTGTATTAATGGATCATTTATGGCGCTATATAAAAAAACATTGAGCGATTTTGAGAATTTCTGTTATGATGATCATAAAATGTAGGCATTACAATCTTTTATTATCTCGAATTTCGTAATACTTACAGAGTTATTATTGCTAATTATACACCTAAAAATTTGTATAGTATGCATTTGTCGTACAAGCAAATAGAATGATTTGGGAGAAATGAAATTGATCAGCAAGATCTGTTTTATATTATTAAATGCATGAAGTTATATCTTCATAATAGGTAGAGAGTTCTATATTAAGAGATAAATATCAACTTAAATACTGTATTGTGACAATTGCTTACGGATCGAAGCAGAACTCAGGAATCCAGCTAATTGCATCTATCAAGCGACAGGTCAAAGCCGTCCACGCGTAAAACGCTACGGAAGAGCTTTTTATATTAGAATCCCACACAAGTACATGCATCACAGGTATATGCATACGTTCGTTATACACAGATGCGATCAACGCGAGTGACCAGACCAGTCGTGCGTGAAGTGGCGCGCTGAGTATAAGTACTTTCTATGGGTTTCCGTGACCAGCGTAAAAAAACATATAAGTGTCTCTGCGTAGTATTTCTGCATTGTACTTATTAGACGCACCGTCGGGGGACACGAGTCGCGTGCGCGCACGCACCGCAAAGAGCGCTAAACGCTCGTGGCTTATCTCCTGTCAACCCTTTCTAGGGCTCTTTAACTCCAATTATTTTTGCCGCGACTTGTGAAATCAGGGCACTTGCTCTATTTACTTGCGATCATTCCTGTTTTTACAGCGGTCGAGACGCGCTGTATAAATTGTGAGCGTTTGGGACTGCTCAGTTGATGCTTTATAGATCGGATTACGCTAATAACAGGTAGATTGCTACCGAAAATCGTTGGAAAATAAAAAAGAACAAACGACTCCTCGATTCTTCTTATCGCGCTATCGCATTTTTTCTGTTTAATTAAAAAAGATTTCCGATGTACATTTTTGCTCTAACCGTTAAAAAAGGAATGGAATCCGTAAAATCGCGCGAAACACGTGACGAAGCGGTCATCTAGCCAGCAACAGCAGAATCGTTATACGTGACCCTGAAAGCCAGACTCAATTAGGCGACAAACTGCTTACATGTGCAATCGATCAATAGCCGGAAAATGTCTCTTTGATCAACATTCGCCAATAGCACGATTTCTCGAAATAACGTCCGATGATTAAAGTGGTCGGTATCACTTCCAAAAATAGAAAGGAAACTACCGACCAGGCAAGATGATTAGAAACAACCTCTACGCCATACTACCGTAGCATGACAAATGAGTCGTTCACCGCTCGCTTAATATACATCCCGAATACCGCTGAATATATTCCCAGCATTGATTACGCGGGAATCAGCTCGTATCATGCGAAAGCAGTGCGAAAACCCCATTACGTAGGTCCTTCCGTGGAGTATGTATGCCATCCTTCGCATGCACGCACGCCGATGATCGCTTGTAATTAATATACCGACTAATGACGACTAGGATCGGGCACTGGACGTACACTATGCATGTAACAGTTACGGTTACGTGTCACACGGTCGATTTCTTTTTTTGCGTTATAGTCCGCGTATCCCGTTGTGCAACCGCGCAGGGCTGCACGGATAGACGGATGGCTGATCGCGCAGGCGACACCTCAAAGTTTATGTGCTGCGCGATGATATCTAGGAGTCATACTGTGGGCGAGGATGGTTTCCCTCGTTTTTCGACATTTTGCAATGAACAGTTTAATTGCCACTCGCTCACAGCCGCTGGGGCGTCACCGGAATCGCTCCACTAGCGCGCTTTTTACAGAAAGACATATATAATTTTTCTCAGGATTGTGGAAGTTATTTTCTCGTTTGATAAGCGAGCGTAACTTGAAAATTTGAAAATCAACGACATTATATGAATAAGTTATATTTGCTATGTAGCATTTTTTTCACAGTATCGCAAGAAATCGAATTTAAATTGTAAACATGCACCCAAAATACCGCGACCCATTATCTGTGACGTAGCAATAATTATAATATCGGTATACGCGAAGAATGTTATAGTGAATTGAAAAAGCTAAAACCAGTTTATAGATTGTAGAAACCCACCAGTGAAAAAATTGAGTAAACAATAGAAATGACCCGTCATATACTTGGCATGGCTAATGTCTCTTGCGTTGTTCAAATGAAAAGAAAAACGGAAAAGTCATAAAGTTAGACTTTCACTGCATTATTACCTTAATTTCTGATCTGACTCGCAATCGCGTTATAAAGCAATCATTTTCGCTGTTATCTTACACGACCCATGCTTCTGCTAATTATTGTAAACTCAAGAAAATGATTAAAAAATGCGCGGCGAGCTACTTTAGGTTAAGCTAATGGATATTGTGTACCTAGCTTTTCCATTCATGCTTCACCAGATATTATGCATACTTCACACAAGCCTGCGATTTTCGGACTATGAAATTTGCATAAATGCACGTTTGATAGGTGCTTAGACGGTTGATGGATGGTGAGCGTAAGTACGCGAAAAACGAAGCGTTTTTTCCTATACAAAAATAATACACACTTGCGCGCGTGTGCAGATAAGCAGCCAAAATCGCAAATACTTAAAAACACTGCAAAATCATACTGCATTCGGACGCATAGCCAAAAACTAGCTTTGACGACGATTTCGTAACTTCCACATAAACGATTATTCGAGCACGCGTTGCTGTCATCGCGCCGGCGGCAATTACTCTTGCGGTCACTTCTTTCGTTCCCTCTCGTTTTTCACGAAAATTCCAGATTATACACGATTCTGGGCTTGAACAGCAGGCTCCTGCGCTCCGCGATAACCATTAGAGCTGTTACACTTTCATCCCGTATTTATGTTCTCTCCGCGTTCGCAGACAAACGATGGAAGGAACGAGTAGCGAAGGCGTGATGCGATGGGCAATCACTCCTCTCTTTCTCTTTCTATCTCGCTAGTTCCGTACAATTAAAACGGCATTATTGAGCAGTCGTAATAAGGCGCAACAACGTGCAACGGCCGCAAGCTGCTGAAACGTAAGAATGTTATCCGCCACTGAGTTATTGCGCATCCAACCTTTGTCGAAAGAGCGGCGATGAGAGGCAATGAGCGCTCCGCCGCCAACGCCTCGCCAGATTATGATATTTATAAATTACGAAAATAACTTTCGTTGAATTATTCAACATGCCATTTATCGTTTATTTTTTTAGATTTTTCCTCAAGACACGGTGTGCATAAAATTCGCGATTACGTAGAGGATAGCTTTAGATTCTGTGCGCGCAATGTACTTGCACATCAGACTTGCAATGATCCGACTTCTTTGCCGATAAATTTTATATGTACGCAGGCTCGCCATCATGTGTTTAATTTTACAGCTTGGAATTGCAGTGTTGATAAAGGCTCACGCACATTACAGCAGTAAATTTAATTCTTGTTGCAAAGAGTAAGTAAACTCGCGCACGTGCACACAAATACGCGATCCTATTTTCGCTCGATGGTTCCCAGACATTTTTACAATTGCACCTGCTAACAACAATGCCTGCTCGAATCGTGCGAAATTTCCACTTTATGCGTTCCGTTCATTATCCAGGAAAAAGCTGTGCCCAATACTTATCCACGAAAATCCGATCAATCAAAAGTGTATCAAGAATACAAGTGCGATTGCTTGTGCAGCGCAGATACAAAAGTAATGAGCACAGACGGAGCTGGGCGCGATCGGAAGGCGCGCACAGGTAGTGGTATACTTATGGGTCGGGAAAGGCCGACCGGGAGGTAAAAAAACGGCGGTTCGCGATGCCCCTTTCACTATCGCTATGGCTACGGCACGCCTATGCGAAGGCGACCTGCTCCTGTTGCTGCTCGAGCGCACGTGCTGTTTGCGTTTCTCGATCTGTGTGAGATAGGTAAACTACTGCGGGACTGCTCTAGCTCTGGGGTCATTGATACTTCACGCCCGGACATTTCATACATGGAATTTCGTTTCTTATTATTTACCTGTATGAATTTTTGAACGGAGGATGTTTTTGAGACGTGGATTATAAACATGTGATTGATGGATTGAGATTATATTTATCATTTTCCGATCAATTTTTTTGGATAACGACATTTTAAATTTTATATCTTATAATATATTATAATTTAAAAAAGCCAATTCAAAACCCAAGTCACAATTGTCAAAATCCTCTATTCTCATAGCGTGGCGCTGTTCACGCATTCGGAACGATACTCCCAATATATTGCAGTCACATTCAACTATTGATGCAGAGTTGATCATATACCTGCATCCAGTCAAATACTATTCTCACTGCGAGCGTGAACTTTTTAAGATCATAATGCGTGGCTTACAATGTTTGTATTCAAATGCAAAGTGCACAGAGCCCATGGAAAAGCAACGAAGCTTGTTCGAAAATTAAGAGTGAAATTGATTCTGTCGAAACTCTTTCTCTTTCCTTATGCAAGCAGTTGTTTTTGAGTTGATCCTATAATACGATGAAGAATTTACTGCGCACTATAACTGATCGTTTTTTTTTTTCATTTGAGGCGTGTAGCGTTTTGCAAAGTTATTGTATCATCCAGACCGCTTCTGCTGCACTGTCTCGAAAGGATAAATGTATCCACCTGTGTTCGGAAGAATAAACTCGAACGAATGCTAATCGTCGAAAGATTTTATTGTTATTCGTTGGCAAGCATCGACGGAAACGGTATTTACATCACAGCAAAGTTTACAGCGATCGGGGATTCGCGCGGCAGTGTACATTTAACTGCTGGAGTCTACTCGTTCTGAATGCTCGTAAATCAAAGCAGCACGAGTTTCTAGCAAATTGCTCCTATACCTTTGCACAATGTCCGCTTGCTCGCTTTTTCAACAAGGCCGCAATGCAGAGGCGCGCAAACGCGATGTGATGAGGCTTCAATTCCGAATATCTTTACATTCATAACTAAACAGCGGCCGCGGTGATTTTATCTCCTTTCGAAAATCTCGCGCGGCGCGATCGCGGAGAAAGTCCGCGCACGCGCTCCTTTGCGTGTTTATTTCTGTATACATAATAAGCACACAAATCGAGAGCGCAGTAGTTGACGCTCCACTTAGCCGTATCTCATTTTAGCCAAAATCTCGGGTGCGTTCGCATTTCTGCTGAGATAACGACTTTTTTTAGCGACAAAAACGGAGCAGCTTGTTACGAGAATGAGTCTGCCAGTCGGGCATACGGCGAAAAAAATTAGTAAAAAAGAGAAATTCTTTCTTCTCGCGGAATGTCGTTGTTTCGTTCTCCGCATACAAGAAATAAATTTCTTGTTGTATTATACAGGCTGCGGCCTGTATCCTGGTTCGATAAATTAGAGTGAGTTACTTAAATGAGTGCAGCGAGAATGAAAATTCTCCAGCTGTTTCCACTCGTTCATTAAATAATAGAGATTCCCGTTTGGTTGGAACATACAAGGAAGACTTTTTTGTTGATCCGCAGAAAGTGAAAGATAATTGATCCCTGCTGCATAGCAAAGTGCTAACTATTGGCTTACCTGTACACTGATCAGTTTGGGAAATTAAGCAATTTAAAGGTTTCATATGGACTACTCGAACAAATTCCATCACGTGGTTTGCGTAGAACTTGTTATGCTAGTTTTCGAATGCGGGGTTTTACTTTACCACTCCGTTCACCCTATTGGACGTTTCCCAACAGACATTTATAAGTTTCTTTGAATTATTTTATGAAGTAAGATAATTATATCGAGTAAACATTTTTGAAACAGGATTGAAAATAACATTGCAATGCGAATGTGAGAGAGTAATTTTGTTACGTATATTAATTTTTACAAAGGTTTAAAATATTGTTAGAGTAAATGTTATTATATAGATGAAATTTAACTTACGGAATAATATTCAAGGAAGAATAAAACGTGCATTAATTCGCGAAATAATGCAAAACTCATACATCTTTCATATTCGTACGGATTTATGAAGGTATCGCAACTGCTGCTCGCAACTAATTATGCAACCAAAATATAGATATACTAACTTTCTAAGATCATTTCGTGAACTTTGCATTAGAATCTTGAGGTTGCATATCATTAATAATCAAAGTCTTGGAAAATAATTTAATCGTTCTCTTTGAAGTGTTCTGTAAAAACTAGATTTTAAAAATGAATATCAAATTATTTCGGTGCAATGATTAAAATTTCAAAATTTGATAACAAATGGATCATCAATCAAACTTTTTTTTTGTTACAGGATGTCAGTTCTATCCGGTCGGAGAGTATTTAAAGTTCGTGAGGGTGGCAGAGAATCTGCGCGTCGGAGCGGAGATTCTTACCCTGGAAGCACACCCTCGAAATCACCTAACAATAATGCCCGTCGACAAAGTAAATGAGAATTTTAATTTCCTTAACACACTATGTATTATATTTAATGGTCATAAATATAATACTCAGATTTACTCGTATAATAAAGCATCCTTAAACAGTACTCATGCCAATTTGACAAATAATTTTAAACGACACTCGAATAAATATATTTGAAAACAAAATGACCTTTAATGCAGTTGTTTTTGTTTTTCTTTGATAAAAATTTATATTAGTACAGTCAATATTTTGCGATGCACAGAGCTGCATTTTACGAATTGACATGAAACTCTCAGTTAATAAAGGAGAAAAAACGTGATTCGCAGGAAGAAGACTCAAAATACTTTGCCTACAAGGACGTAAACAAAACGCACGTGTCGGTGGTATTAGCGCAGTCGCTGGAGGATCTGGTCGACGCGGACGCGCCGCGTAATCTGCTCAAGTTTCGCCTCGGCTGCGACTACTCGGACGGCAGCGATTCCCTGGTAAGTATCCTATATAATTTTTACCTCACCTCCCTCTCTTTGTATAAACTTTAATACCCTCGAGCGCTAATCGGGCTGCATCCGAGCGGCGCGGCGGGTGGCACGCGCATGATACGTAAAACTCTCCCTGATGCTCGCTGCCGCGCTGACCTTGCGCCAACTCACTTTTTCGATAATATGCGCTCGCGTGCGAGGCTGCGATCACCTAATTAAATCGTCGGTATCGCGCTTGTGTGCGTTGTCTATAAGAACGCGCCCTTGCAGCATGATGCCTTTGTATAGAGGAGTGAGGATATAGACGCGCGTTTTTATGCGGTGATTTTTCGCTTATTCGCTCCGTGAAGTAAGACTTTCGCGCTGATTTGCTCACACGCGCTCTCTCGTCGACTATATTTTTCGCCTTGAAGCCCTTTTCGGTGTCTGGCAACTCTTTTGCTCTTCGTTTCCTCTCGGCGGACTTTCTGCCAAGAAAAAAGTCTGCGCAAAAGTTTTACGTCTCAGCGACCGCCGAGCGCGTGACTATTGTATATCTAAACTTTGCCTCCTTGACTGTGGATATCGGACGTGTCTTGAACTGTTTCGTATGGAGGCCGAAAATTATCAAAATTCAGCAATCTTTCTTTAATCTTATGCTCATGATTTTAAAACCATCTATACTTAAGGAATAGGAAATTACGGAACGCATTCTGGGGGGACTGAAATCACTACACAAAATTGTGATTTTATTACAATGAAAATTAATGTTTTACGAAAAATTACACTTTCGAAAAAAAGAAACTAGTTTAGTAGTAAAAATAGGATATGCAAAAGAATAGATAAGAAAAAATGTCAAAATCGAAATATATTTCTGGTCTACATAATAGCGAAGGGGGAAAGGAGAACGGGGGGTAGAGAGCCTCCGCGCGCGGCAAAGACTGTAAGGAGAGTGGAAAAAGGGACGCGGAAAGTGAAAGCTTAGGTGGATTGAATCGCCCTCCGCCGCCGCGCCGCCGACCGGACAACTTTTCAAGAAAAGGATCTTCTCCTACTTTCCACCCAAAGTATCCCAAAACTCTTTCAATTGGGCGGTTTAATAAATTTCACCGGCCTGGAATGTATACTTAGTCCCGAGTAGGAGATTTTCTTTTATTTTTCTTCTCCTCCATCCTCTTCCTTTATTCTAGGTCTCATCGCACTTGTCCGTGACGGTCTACGTGGAGGACGTGAACGACCATGCGCCACAATTCGTCGACGCACCTTATCACGTCACCGTAGACGAGCTAACACCTATAGGTATACGGCTTCATTTTTCGCTTTTTGCAACAGTATTTCTCTACATTTTTTCTACTAAATGTTGTAATCAAACTTATAAATGCACTTATAAGTTTGTATGTCTTTTTTCTAATAACTCAATCAAAACCAGACAAATCATATTCTGTTGAAGACTCGTCGAGCTTTATTTAGTGTCATCAACAGATAAATGCATTGTGATACAGTTTGATGGTTATGTGGATGACATTGATGCTTATGAATGCCAAGGGTCTGCAATAATACAATAACGCATGCAAGTACTTCATTAATAAGTTGTTTGGCATGACGACGTTTAAAATAATGAATCATTAATTGCATATCGATACTCACACATACAGTGTCAAAAATACGGTTTGATAAACATGCAAAAATGTAATTTTAAAATTATGCTCTCGCATTAGTATCGAAACTTACTATTTTGGCACTCCGTGTATGAGGAAACATACGAACTTCGCCAAAAAATTGTTAAAACTATAGATATTGACATTAAAAAATGTATTTGTAATTATAAATACCGACTATATTTATGGTAATAATAAAAAGATGTATGCATAGTATTAGCTTATCAACTTTAGATATCAATCAACTCATATATCGATTCATTGAATATTGCATTATTTAAGACTTATATATTTTGACCTTAACATGAGATTTATCAAAATTACTTTTTATTTCAAATGATGATCTTTCGTGCTTTGAAAGAATAGTTCAAAAGATTGCGTTTTTAAAGCCGGCGCAACCAGTGTCCCTTAAAAGAATATGATTCGCTAATTAAAATTAACAAAATATCGTTTGTTGCAGGTCTAACAATTTTTAGGGGAATTCATGCTTTCGACAAAGATAAACCTAATACTCCAAATAGCGATGTACATTATGCAATAATAAAGGGTAATGAGCAGGGTAAATTCTCTCTGGAATCAGGGCACAGGACTGCTTTGATTCTTAGGAAGCCATTGGATTACGACATTGGCGATAGAGAATACGTCCTTATCATAAGTGCAAATGTAATTATACTCGATACTTTAGTTTGCTTGGTAAATTTAAATATTACGCTATTATGAACCCAAAACTATTGCATTCTTTTTAAGGATCGCGGCACACCACCAAAGAGTACAAATACGACTATTACAATAACGGTAGTCGACAATGATGATTTGGATCCTAAATTTACCCAGGAAGTTTATCGTACGGATATTTTCGAATTCTACCCGATGCCAGTAAGTCGCATTTACGTGTTGTACTATAAAACATATAAATAAAATCGATTTTATGTACAATGCATCGAGAGTTTCAATCTTCGTTGTTGTCAAAAACTATTGATGGAGCTCTAAACGAAGCTAAATATTAAACATAATATTAAACAGTCGAAAAATCCAAAAAAGTTAGGAGGCTGCGATTATGCAAGTCAGTTAAGATGATAACGAAAACTCGATCATTCTTCGAAAGGTATTCTGAAAAGCTATGCATTCTCGCAGAGTCGTCCGATTCATAAGGAAATCGAATTCGCGACGCCAATCCGCGCGGTAGACCAGGACCGAGATATAGACGTGCCAATGCGCTACGATATCATATCCGGCAACGAGCGCGGGCTCTTCCATCTGGACCCCCGGAACGGCACACTCTTCCTGGATCGAGCGATCGACCTTGATGCCGAGCGCAATCTGCCCGGCAACACGTTTGTCCTGCAGATTCACGCCAGCCAGATCGACAATCCCCTCAAGGTCGCCAGCGCTAGAGTCGAGGTTGAGGTCCTCGATCTCAACGACAATCTGCCAGAATTCGAGGTCGACTTCTACAACATTAGCATTGTCGAAAACCTGCCCAATGGTTTCAGCGTCCTTCAGGTTGGCCTCTTCTTTATTTTCTTTGTGCGTGAATTCCACCGCGAAAGCGAAAAAGCTCACACTGAAGACTTTGTGCTTTCAGATTTCAATATTTACTTCAGTCTTGGTTAATGAGATGAAGTGAAAAATTAAACAAAAAAAAACACTTGTTTTGGCATACTCATTCATTATATTATTCTTATCAACTAGTTATTGTGTAAAAATAAAATATAAATTTTTTGATGAAATTTATAACTGAATGGCTGTTTTAAAGATACTGATATTGTGCACTGTTGACAGGTAATAGCCTACGATCGCGATCAAGGCGCAAACGGTGAATTTACGTACGAGCTGAACGATCCATCAGGCGCGTTCTCCGTCGATCCGATATCTGGATGGCTCACGGTACAGGACCAAAGCGTCCTCGACCGCGAGCAAAAGTCCTTCCTCCAGATGAAGGTCCTGGCCGTGGAAAAGCAGCCGAGCGTCGTCAAACCTTACAACGGCTCCTCCTCGGTAGAAGTCGAGGTGACGCTACTTGACGCTAATGACAACAATCCAGTATTTGTGCCTGGAAACTTGCTCGAACTTGTAGCACAGAGCGACTTCAAAGTGGGCACGATTCTCGGACAGGTCAGTATATGTTTTTACAAAGTTTTTATTCCTTTAGAAAAATAAACTTTAGTTTGGAACTATACATGCTTGTAGTTTTAATATTTAGCTGCTAATAGAGCAGTATCGAGCTCGAAGTTGCACTTTTATCTAAATTTAATAAACTAATAAAAAACTAAAAAAAATATATAAAATGATTGAATTCCTAGTGAAGGGAAAACTCAAAATAAAAACGAAATATCTTACATAGCAAAATAGAAAAATTATAATTTACGAAAAAATATTATAAGTGAAGCTTTCGGCTCCGTATCTCATTCGAGACTGACCGTGCAGAGCACTTGATGGCGACGCTTGCCCCCGCCAAACCCCTGAAAACGGTCTCCCTGCCCCAGGTCCTTGTTTGCCTCGTCCACTGGTCTGGATCGCCAGATGCCGATGCATCTGATATCCGTAAGTTTTTTCTCCGCGAAAAGCTATAAAAATTCGGACCCGACACCGCGCTCGGGTCGCGCTCGGCGCTAAAAAAACACGGTGACGCTCGCTCTCATAAAGCAATAAATTCAGTCCCAACGCCGCGCTCGACGTTGATCCGAAACATATTACGCGCAGGCTCTCGTAGTCCCGAAAACTGACCCCGCGCCGAACCCGGTGCCAAGCCATAAAGCTCCTCGACGCGAACAAGGACCCTTTCTTTTCGATCGCGCATGTGCTCCGCAGTCGGAGCCTTCTTCACATCTTATCCCTGCCCTGTTCCCGCATTCACTCGGGCTTTCAGCCGCGACGCAGGGAAAACTTCTTTTAGTCCAGTCGAATTAGACGTTTTCCAGGCGATAAATGGATGAAGGTTAAAGATTATTGGAAGTTGTTCGAAAGGATGTCAGAATATTGGGACAATAGTTTGAGCGCGATTTCCGGCTGTGGAACATTGTTTAAATAATCAAAGAAAGTGTGAAAAACCGTTTTTTGCGCATAACTTTTGAACCGCTGAAACTTAAAATATTCATAACTTTTTGTTCATTTCCATTTGTTAGGTAAAAAAGGCTCTTGCCAGATTCTAAATAAATTTTTTTTAAGACGTCGGAGAGACTTCTCCGAGGATCTATTTTACTCGTAAGGAGTTATACTACAACGAACAATAAAGGAAAAGTTGATAACTGAAGGGTAAATTGTTTAAACATTAAGTTGAAAATCAGGTATTTTTAATGTTAAAAGTTAAAGCGTAAATTATTTTCAAATAAAATTTCCACATCGATTACTTATGTGCTATGATTTTTATGCAAATTTTAAGCGTTTAATTATTGCTCTACGATGATATGGAGCTGAGATAATTTTTTTTTTCAAAATATCATTGAGGCTTTGTTTATTAATATTAAGAGCTCAAATTTATGGGTGATCTACAATAAGAATTAAACTGTCGTATCTGATATATGAGCAACAATGAATGTGAATATTTACGATGAGTTAATGACAAAAGGGACAGCGCATTTTTGTAGAGAGTGGGGCGCGCGTTCGCCGCGCGCGCAGCTATCCCGGGGCTGAAATTTGGCCAAACGTCTTATATTTGAAAAAGCGAGACATCCTTTCGAACAACTTCAAATAATCTTTTACCTTCATCCATTTATTGCCCGAAACAGGCCTTTTCAAGTCTAATCTGACTGGACTGTTTAGAGGAAAACCTACGCCAGGAACAGGGCGCACAAAAAAAATATCTTACTTTAAACACGCGCTCAACTCGTGAAGACCATAAATCTAAAACTGAAGCTTCCATCCACACGCCCGCTCGACCGAAGCGCAGAATAATGACTCCATGCTTTCACTTCATGGCAGTCGATCCAGACAACATGCTCCCAACAAGCTGCGCTTGTCTAAGCCTAGTCGTGTCCGCGCAGGAAAATCTCGGCTTTCCCTCGCCCCGCGGTCTCTCCAATTACCGGGTGTATCCACTCGAGGGAGAGAAAAAGAAATACTCAGTACTCAAGTGGCTACATATACCACGAGGCCTACGCGTCATTTTACATGACGCGCAGGAGCATTTGTTCGCCGATCTTTACTCTCGCTTCAATCCGTGAAATTTAACAACGATTAAAAAAACCGCTGCCAATTCATTGGCACGTAGCTTCCTCCAACTAAATTTATAGTTCCAATAGATAAAATATTATTTAAATATACAATGTTAATGCTTTTTTAAATATTTTTAATCTCGATTATTTTGCTGAAGGAGCAATTAAAAAATAATACAACATTGTGGATCTGAATAAGTTGGAATTGAGTACAGAGCAACTACAGAAGAAAAGTTTTATTTATATTTCAATTGTATTATTAATATTTTACAATATGTCAATGTTTGTTATTAATATGTTGCGTCATCATACTGATATATATATATATATATATATATATATATATATATATATATATATATATATATCATTTTGACGTAAATTAATAGGGATGGACTTTAACGCGTGCAACGACATCCCTATAAGAGGAAGAAAAAGTTTAAAAAAAAATCAGTTTTTACATTTTAGCTCTATACTTGAGAACCTCTCGACGAAATCGTTCAAAATTTTAGCAGCAAATAGCTTTTTTTATGGTTAATAACCAAATAAAATTTTGAAGCATTCCACTGCATTGTTTTAGAGATATGAGGAATCAAAAAATTTTCAAAATAAAATTAAAACCTTGATATCTTAAGAACCATAGGGATTTAAAAGCTGCGCAATGAACTTAGCCAAGACACATAAAATATCTACTTTTTCCCAAAATCTCAAGTGCAATAAAGCCTTTTTACTTCCGTAATCAAGGCACAAAAAAAACTCATTTTTTCCAGTTTTCGATTTTTTACTGAAAAAAATAAGTAGTCATATCACTTGAAATTTTAATGGAATATAGTTTGACACGTGACCCATCGACATGATTTTTTTTTCGTGAGATTATGAGGTTTAGTGTGAGAGATATGATATTTAAAGAATTAAAAACTCCAAAAATATATATGCATGTAAAATTTTATCGATATTTACCGAGTAGTTCCAGAAATATTACGGTATACATACACACACACATCCATACGGATATTTTCTAAAAACACGTGATTTGAACTTCTAACACACCAAAAAGTATTTTCTACAAGTTTTGACAAAACTCAAAATTTTATTCTTACAAAGCTTCCTCTAGGAGGAAGCAATTCGTTCTCAAAATTCTGGTGACCATATAATATGTATAGTTCTAAATGAATGCAACACACAAAAATTGTATGAGTATATGAATAACGTAAGGTAATATTATCTATTTTGATCTGAAAATATAGTTTGCAACATCAGTATTAGAACTAATTATTTTAATGAGGTATATCTATATAAATTTATTCATAGTAGTACATCTTTGCCAGTACATAGAGCGTTTCATGGTAAATTATTGTCGTAATGAATATAAATTAGATTGCTGACCAATGCTCTCTGCGAAAATGAGATAGGAGAGTTGGCCCTTATAATAAAACAAAGTACTACTCACTCAAGCACCGCTGCTTCTAATTAACTGCTAATCTTCAAGCGGAAGCGCGGCCGGTGGAAATTCGAAAGCATTTTCATAAGTAACTTGAATTTCCGAAAAATATATATTTTTAGCTTCAGCACGTTGATATATCCTTTAAAAAATATTTAGACTTTTCTTGTATTTAGTGCTTTTGTGAAATTCATACAAAGTTCGAAATAGAAAGTTACTTTGAACACACCCACGTGTTTAGTTATATGTGTATCTTATTGAACATGAATAATGAATTTTACTAATTCGCATCTCCGAGCCCTGTTATTTATATACTACACTAAAGTTACATAGTGACATGTTTAATCTTCGAAGAAAATATCAAAAATTTGCAATGTTCTGTTAAAAGTTAATTTCTTTAGTTTCTAGATGTGGTTTTACATGAAATAATCACCTTTGCTTCCTTCTAGAGGAAGCTTTGTAATAGTAAAATTTTGAGTTTCGTCAAAACTTCTAGAAAATACTTTTTGGTGTGTTAGAAGTTCAAATCACGTGTTTTTAGAAAATGTCTGTATGGATGTGTGTGTATGTGTGTATGTGTGTGTGAGCGTGTGGATGTGTGTCTGTATGTATACCGTAATATTTCTGGAACTACTCGGTAAATATCGATAAAATTTTACATGCATGTATATTTTTGCATTCTGAATTCTTTAAAAACTCATACCTCTCACACTAAACATCATAATCTCACGAAAAAAATCATGTCGATGGGTCACGTGTCAAACTATATTCCATTAAAATTTCAAGGGATTTGACTACTTATTTTTTCAGTAAAAAATCGAAAACCGGAAAAAATGAGTCTTTTTTGTGCCTCGATTACGGAAGTAAGAAGGCTTTATTGTACTTTAGATTTTGGGAAAAAGTAGATATTTTTTATGTCTTGGCTAAGTTTATTGCGCAGCTTTTAAATCCCTATGGTTCTTAAGATATCAAGATTTTAATTTTTTTTTTTGAAAATTTTTTGATTCCTCATATCTCTAAAACAATGCAGTGGAATGCTTCAAAATTTTTATTTGGTTATTAACCATAAAAAAGCTATTTGCTGCTAAAATTTTAAACGATTTCGTCGAGCGGTTCTCAAGTATAGAGCTAAAATGTAAAAACTGATTTTTTTTTTTAACTTTTTCTTCCTCTTATAGGGATGTCGTTGCACGCGTTAAAGTCCATCCCTATTAATTTACGTCAATATTTTGTATTATTTTTTAATTGCTCCTTCAGCAAAATAATCGAGATTAAAAATATTTAAAAAAGCATTAACATTGTATATTTAAATAATATTTTATCTATTGGAACTATAAATTTAGTTGGAGGAAGCTACGTGCCAATGAATTGGCAGCGGTTTTTTTCAATTTTAATATTGCCGATGCTACACTTTTGGTTGCTTGTTTTACGACATGATTATATTAAGCATAAAATGTACCTAATAGTTGCTGATTAGTATACTTTAACAGCTCTCAAATTATTATTGAAGTTAACATAATAAACTATTGTTTTTTTTTACATTTACTATATAATATTTACAATTGCGTAACGCTGGGAACTTTCAACGCTGCACACTCTCAAAAGTCAATAAAATAACTTACGAATTAAAAAACAGGTTCACGCAGTCGACAACGACTTGGGCACCAACGGTTTAGTGCGCTACAAGCTGCAGCGGCCAGGCAACTTCACCGGTAAGATGCCCTTTGCCGTGAATCTAGATACCGGAGTAATAACCGTGGCCGACAGCCCGATTCTCGAGGGTCGCCACGCAATCTTCATCGAGGCAGCGGATCAGCCTGCCAACCCCAGCGAGAGACGATTCTCCCTCGCTGTGGTCACCATAGATGTCTTCAGACCTGACGGTCAGTGCTCCCTGTTAATTATATCTCAATCAGCTCAAAGAGCTTTTTCTTTGTTTTCTCTTTTGGGCTTGATAAACATGATAAAACATTATAGTTCACTTACATTTATATGTATACGCTGTTACAGCTAATATATTTCAAATCTGGTAGATTAATAAGATTAGAATGTTAACTTGTAAGAAGTATTATGCAACAAGTGCTAGGTGATTAGTTTAGCAAAGCTGTTATTTATTCGATACGAAACTAATAAATTATAATTTGAAAGATTTAGAAAGTGTTGTTACTTGCGTGCATCACAGATTATTACTTTATTCTTTGATCTAATTAAAATTTTTACAATTTTTTTCCTAAGTTGTCGGTACTTTCAAAAGCAAAAGCATTATCAACAAGCATTACTTAAGATAGTAAAGAACATTTTTTAAATCAAATCCCAAGTCCTCTTTACTAAAATTAATCCGTCCACCGAATTTCTTGTTCGCTTGCTCCAATTGTTTTAATTGCACTCTGCTTTTTCCTATTCAAGGCCAAGGATCGAAGGCTCCTGACTTCATAGGGGCACCGTATGAGTTCTGGGTTGGAGCCAACGTACCGGTTGGCACCAGCGTAGGTCAAATCAGAGTGAACGAGGCTATTAATGGAAATGAGGTGGTCTACGATCTTCTGCACAGCTACCATGAGGGAGGTGAGTTATGATGAGAGAAAGAGAGAGAGAGAGAGAGAGAGAGAACTTATCAGTTGTGCCAAGAGGACTCCAGATGTAAATATTCTGGAATGCAATTTACTCAGAATGATTTTAATGTTTCTAATTACAAATATGACTACTTTGCCGCTATTCCTGTTTTTATATTTTTTAAATTTGTCCTTCTTTCTTTTAGTGAATGATTTAAAATACATAAATTTTAAGTCTGCATCAGAAACAGGCGAGACCGTCGATCATAAAAATAGAAAATCATTTTTTGCCCTATATCAAACATCATTTATTAACGCATTCACGATTTCTGAAGAGTGACGCTCCGTGGTAAACCACGTATCTCACGCCCGAGGGGCCGTGAGTTCGGATTCCATGACCATAATCTGTTTTCTCGGTTTCAATAGAAATCTTACTCACGACATTGAGTTTGAAAAAACCGTATGTGTGGTGAGCCTACCCTGGAAACTTTCGAACGCTAAAATTCAACCTTTGAAGCCATGAACTTTCGAGTTCGGAAAAACCATTCATTTATTGTTATTATCATTTTTTTTTTATTAAATTAACTATGAATTTATTGTTCGTATTCTTAAATTTTGAAAAGGCTAATAAACTTTATTGGTAAAACGAATAAATTGAGACATGTAGACATACATAGAGACAAACAAATAGAGATGTAAAATATTATTTATTTAAATCTCAACGTTTCAGCCAACATAAACAATACACTTTATAGTGGCCCTCTTCAGGAGACAACAAAATAATTCAAGAATTGTGTAAATCAAACCATTAAAAATTAATGTTTTGTCAGTCCAAAATTATTTATAACTAAGTATAAGATATAGCGTACAACAATAGAAAAACTTCTACAATAATACTGCATCATACATGGCTGTGACTGATATAACTTACAGATTAATAATCAAAAAAGTAGTCGCATAAATCATAAATATATCATAATTTGTAGAAGTTTTTCTATTGTTGTACGCTATATATTATACATAGTTATAAATAATTTTGGACTGACAAAACATTAATTGTTAATGGTTTAATTTACACAATTCTTGAATTATTTTGTTGTCTCCTGAAGAGGGCCACTACAGAGAGTGTATTGTTTACGTTGGCCGAAACGTTGAGATATAAATAAATAATATTTTACATCTCTAAGAATTTGTTCGTTTTACCAATAAAGTTTTTATCCTTTTCTTCATTTTTTTATCCACGATTTCCGTATTTTTGAGTCCTAAAAACGCAGAAATCAGTAAATGTGAATGTATAACGTATTTCTATAAAATTCGGGTATAATTTTTTTAAAATTTGGCTCGTTATTTTGTTTATACTGTCCGATATCAGGTAACAAAAATTTCGATTACTATCTCAAAAAGGATCCAAAAATGTATGGTCGTATTAAACACGACCACTACTACTGAGTCGTCGCTCCCAACCAGAACTAGCACGACCCAAGGTACTCATAAAAAGTAGCACATTTCATTTTCCGCTGCGAAGAGTATCACAGTTCAAGCTTTGGCCGCGAGGACAAGCAGTTTTCACTACACTAGCGGTTTCGGGGCTGTCTGGTTAAACAATGTGTGATATTTATGTAGCATAGCAACGTAAGTTTGAGTCGTGAAACGTGCTATCTCTTCCAGGCAAATAACGAAGACTAGTCTTGAGCGCCATAAAATTATGCGTTTTAGTATATAGTAAATAGTCTGTTCACACTCAGTGACTTAATTTTTCATTAAACTGTTATAGAAGATAAAAGAAAATAATTGTGCATTTCGCAATTGTATGTATTTCTACACTAATATACTTTCGCAACTAGACTGTGTAAAAAAACTTAATACCTTATATATACTACATCTCAATGAGCATAGTAGTAAACAAAGTTGTTTCTGTCTTTACGCACATTAACAGTACCGTTTGCTGTGGAGGAACGCTCGGGTACAATAACTGTGGTGGACGAGATCGAGCGTTACAAACAATCGTCTTACGACTTCGAAGCGGTCGTTACGAACGAGAAGAGCCTGAGCCTTGTGACCAACGTTTCCATACACGTGGTCGACCCGAACGACGAAAGCGGTATTTTCGCCAAGTAAGTGAAAAAGCACAGCTGATTGTCTTCGCGACAACAAGCGTAATGACGGATCTTTATCACGCTCTGCGATAGAGACGCTTTATATTTTGGATCAAGCAGAGCCGAGTGAGTTCACAGCGCATAGGGACGAGTTTAACTCGCACGCTGCTCTTTCACAGCGTATTGGTGGAGGGTCGTCGAACGCAAAATTGCGCGCAGAGCTGCGCGATCGATCGCAGCCCTGCGCATTTACTCTATCCTTTGCAAAAGGAGTGACACAAATGTTATAGAGCAAGTTCCACGATAACGAGTTGATTGCATCTATGAGGGAACTGGAAAGTGATTAAAGTTCAAAACTATTGAATAAACGAAGAGTCCTTTTAAGATGACACACCTTAAAATCCTGAAAAAACAATTATGAGTAAAAATGACAAAATTAAAGTGAATTATTTGAAATTTTATTTTAGTGATATTCAGTATGAATACCTGTAACTTTACCGTGTTAAAACCTTAATTATCCCTGCTGGCCCATTGTGGCACTCGGTGCAATATTTTGTGAATTTTGTCATTGTCGGTAGAATTCTAAGTGAACAAATGGTTCTTCTAGCTCAAATTCGAGGAGGATACTTTGTACACCTGTAGTTTTGGTATAATTGCAGAGATTTTGATTTGAGCCCAAAAGAACCATTTGTTCACCTACCGACAGTGAAAAAATTCCCAAAACATTGCACTGGGTACCACAATGGAGCAGCAGGGATAATTACGGCTTTAGCACGGTAAAGTTAAAGGTATTTATACTAAATATCAATAAAAAAAATTTCAAATGATTCACTCTTATTTTGTCATTTTTGCTCATAATTCTTTTTTTCAGGATTTAAAGGTGTTGTGTCCCCTTAAATTTACGTGTGAACGAACTCAAACGGACCGCTCAAGTTCATCGATATTACACAAATTTCATAAATTGTATAAAAAATTTGAACGTATAAACGTCTTAATATACTTATATATGGATATCAAGATATTAGTGTTTTTAAATCTCACTATTATTCATTTTTGTAGAATACAAATAGATGAATTTTCACATCCTCAACACTAGATAGACGTAATGTTTGTCATTAATTCAAACTCAATATATTTCGTTTTAAAAAATATTATCTTTTTCTTCTAATCTAATAAACATTATTTTATTCCGAAAGCGTTCTTAAATGTACGATCATTTCTTGAGTGCAACTTAATTTAATTTCTTTAAGGATTGTACACTAATCGTCCGTAATAGTACTAATTAGGAAATTGTAACAATATGTAAGGAACGAGCGATTTCAGTTTTAACTATAAAACTCAGAGATAGTAACGCCAACGTAAAAATACGTTAGCGACCCTCTCAGGAAAGACATTCTGAAAATTGCATCAATTTATCTTCGTCCTTAATTCAACTTTTTCTACGCATCAATCTCTCATCACCACGGAATATTCTATCGAACAATTAACGCTGGACATTTTTCCCCAATAAGTTTCCTCCCTCGCTCCCTTATTTCTCGGAAAAACTAAAAATTCATTTGTCACCCAAATAATTAATAACGATCATCTTTCCCATTGACGAGCGCGGTGCCGTTAATCACGAGATATCACATGCGTTTCAGGGGCACGACGAAGGCGCCGCTGGTGTTCCACGTGAGGGAAAATGCCGCAGGCGCGTTTATCGGACACGTGGTGCCGGCTAACGCCAGCGACAGCCTTAAGAACGTACACTTCCTCATCGCTAACCAGCAGGATGTGGCTGAAATCGCCATAACCGATACCGGGGTGCTATACACGCCCACAGGCTTAGACAGAGAGAAGCGGCAGAATTACAGTCTCACCGCTATTGCCGAAAGCCCCCGTGGCGTCGGCGTCTTTCAAGTAAGTTCGGATATTTTCGTTTTCGAAAGTCCCGTATGCCTTTAGCTTTGTAAATTGAGTACCGCGTTTTTTCGATGAATTTTTTCTCTTTCTGTGGGATATAACTTTGCTTGAATTATTGAAGTGCTTCGAATGTAATTTTGTTAATTTCCTAACGTTGCTTACCGATTAGGACATACCAGCAAAATTGATTCGCAATGTAGTTGTTTTATAAATTAACGGAAAGTACACAATTTAATCTGGCTTTGACAAAGATAAGTTCATTTTTGGAGTTTACATTTGTTTGCGTTCAAAGAATCTAAGATCTTGAATGCGAATCTGGTAATCCAAATCATATTTGCCAATTGGTTCAACAAATGTGATAATTTCTAGAAAAAAATCTTAAAAAAGTAAGAATTATTTTGAAATGATTCATGAAATCTAGGTTATGATCATTGTCGACGACGAAGATGATAACGCTCCTATATTCTCGGCGAGTGCTTACGAAGGACGCATCTCGGAAAATAGTCTGACGGGCACGGAGGTGATTATGACGAATCACGTATCAGCTCGAGACCCAGACGAAGATTCCAGTTTCATGTTTAGTCTCAGGGGCGAGGGCAGCGATTTATTCCGGATCGATCAAAACACAGGACGGATCTTTTTCATCGGTAACGCCACGGAATTACTTGATCGCGAAGAAAAGCCTCTCTACAATCTCCAAATTGTCGCCGGTGAAGGAAGTGAGTGAAAATCTTCATGGCTATCGCTTTCTCACTGTCAATACACATTCAAGTTCCCGTTTTAAAAATAGGAAAAAATACTTTATTTGTAAATGAGACTTTCATCTCACGTATATTTTTCTTTCATTCTATAGGATCTCCATTATTGTGGAAAGTAGTTTTAACTGCAACCACATTGCTTTCATCTCTTAAGAAAACTTCTTTTATATTATATACGATCAGATTGATACGCATTTTAATTAAATTTATAAATCATACTTTTAACAGAGAAAAAATCGTCAAATGTATCGCTGACAATCCACGTGGATGACGAAAATGACAATCCACCAAGTTTCGTGCAGATGGTTATTTTGCCAGACCAGAGCATTCGCGTTTCCAAAGACAAGACTGATAAAGATCCAGCACCAACGCAGCTATCTTCCGTGACCAATAGCGACTACCGTTCCCCGCTTCTCTACGTTCCGGAAAACGTCACGATCGGAGTACCGATAATTCGACTGGTAGCTCATGATCCCGACGATGGTAGAAATGCTGAGATCACTTACAATATTTTGTCGGAAATCGGTGGACGAACCTCCTTCGATAGCAAAACCAAGTCTAGCTCAGTTGTCAAGCGCTACTTCGTCATGGACTCGAGGTCCGGCGAGATTTCGGTTGCCGGAGCTTTACCTGCTGAAACTGATATCGTGCTTGAAATTGCTGCCAGAGATCATGGCGGACTAATGGATTATGTTACCATACACGTGCATGCCTTCGATGTCAACGATCACGCTCCGGTGTTCAAACAGTCATGGTACTCATTTGATGTACCCGAAGGAAATTTCAAGAGGTTTGAGATCGGCAGGCTCGAGGCCACTGATGCAGATTTTGGGGACAATGCTAATATCACTTACGAGCTTGTACCTACGAATTTAGATAAAAGTGTCAAGTTTGAAGTATCCAGGTATTGAAATATTCATATTTTACAAATATCATTAAATTTTCTATAGTTGTTGACTGTTCTCATGAGATGTTTTTAATACGTGGATTTTACGCTTGATGCTTAGGTACCAGGGGACATTTTCTCTCAGTGGAAATCTTGACAGAGAAACGCGCGACTTGTACAACTTCAAAGTCATTGCAAAAGACGGTGGCAATATTAAAATGTCTTCCAGCGTGGACATTGAGATACACGTGCAAGACGTAAACGACAATCCTCCGAGATTCTATGGCTTTCAAGAGATGGGAAGACTGCCGAGCAATTTGGTTGATGTTTATAGAACGGATTCGAAGCAGGTACTGGTGCCTATATATTACGCCTCGGCACCGGAGAATAGTCAAGTAGGAACGATTGTTACCAAAATTCACGCCAACGACTCTGACTTTGCTGGAAATGGAAATGGAGTTATTCTCTTTGACATACCGCACGTTAGGGGGCAGATGCAGTACTTCTCTATCGACAGTAAGGAAGGACTTGTGACCACCGTTGGAAATCTCGACTACGAAACCCAGGTAAATGACGCATTAGATTGTAATTTCCTAAAGTTTATTCGTATTTAAAATAAAATATTTATCAAGTCTTGCAAATGTACTATTTCAGAACGTTCATAACTTGACAATCGTCGCGAGCGATCTGGGATCACCAAGTCTGACTTCCACCGCCTTACTAATAGTGCGAATCCTTGACGTAGATGAAGGACGAGATGAACCAAAACGTCCAGTTTTTCAGCACCGCTACTATGAGGTCGAGGTGGAAGAAAATTCTCCCGTACCGATGAGGATTCTAGATCTAAATGTATCGGATAACAACAAAGACGAGCAGATCCGATATAGCATCATTTTGGACGAGGGCGACGGGCGAGAACACTTCTCTCTCGATCCAAAGAATGGCTCACTGTTGTTGCTAACAAGCCCGGATCGAGAAGTCAGGGACCGCTACGAACTAAAGGTCAGAGTGGACAAAGTCAAGACTTCCAGAGGCATGCCGGTGATGATTTACCCGGTAGTGGGCGAGAGACTAAACGGATTAGGACCCAACGAGGCGAAGATAATCCTCAAGGTGAAGGATGTGAATGATAACGCGCCTAGATTCAAGACGAATGGCAGACCCATTTTGGCGGCGCTCCCCACTTCGGCTTATTATGGCTATAACGTAATCAAAGTAGAGGTAAGCATACGGATATTTACAATTATGAATCGTCGAATTCGTAGCGATTTTTTAGGCCGAGTGTGGAGTTTGCAGTACGAGTCAAGGCGAGATAGCTTGAGCCGAAGGCGAGGGCGTTTATGAGCCGCAGACGAGTACTGCAACCACACGAGGCCAAGAAGCCCGCTTAGCCCTTGGTGTACTGATTTTCGCTTTTCAAACTGCACTTGTTAAATTTCACGCGAGTTTAGAAGATTTACCAATAATGAATTGAGTAGCGGGCGCAATAGTATATTTCGATATAAGTGTGCAAAAGTTGATTCTACACGAGTAGGAGGTTTGCTGCATTTTTTCGCCCGCTGGTCGGAAAACGACTACTTTTTTCCCTAATAGGTCAAAAAAACGCGAAAATCGTGCATGTGTTACAAAAATGCCTTTACTGATCTTTGCGTTCCTCCCCCAAGACTACGTTATTATTTTGAGAGACGTATATCAAACGCAAAAGTATAATTTTTATCCCTGTTTGCTCATGACAAACAGCGATACCTCCCTCACCGAAGTTGAATTATAGCTCAAATACATGAACGATGCTTATAAGTTTCATCGAGCATCGCACATAATATGTATATGGCGCAGTGCTCCATTGAAACATCATTCCTTTTGCTTTCATCGAAAGCGAGTCGAGCAAAAAGATATCTATCAAATTTTCAATCGCATCACACACAGGCAGAAGATCCGGACGAGGGCTCAAATGGCCAAGTGCGCTATCAGATACTCGGGGGCCGAAAGCAGGACTCGCCGAAATTCGCCATTGACCCAGTGAGTGGTCAAGTGCAGGCAGCAGGCAACTTCGCCAGGGATGCCGGCCGAGTCTTTGGCTTTGATGTCAAGGCTACCGACAGGGCCGGCGCCGAAGACGGGCGCAGTAGCATCGCCAACGTCTTTGTAAGTGTAACGCTACTCTGCGCACAGCTGCGAACTCTGACGGCGACAAAGACCCTGAGATCGAGATTCCGTTTCCTCCGCGGCCCGTTTAATTTCCCGTTTATCACGCGTAATGGCCACTTTGCGCGCCTCTGATTTCTTTCGCTCCCGTTGAGAAAACCATGTTAAATATATCTGCCGCTTGGCGAAATGGTTGTAGAGTTAATTTACTTCCTCAATAAATGGCTTGGCTAGATGAATATCCCGACCCTTTCGTTTTTTTCCCATTTATACATCGCGTTGCAATCTACATTTCAAACATGTCGTTTGTATTTTAGGTTTACGTTCTCGATGACAATAAGCAGCTAGTTATGATAATGGGAAAAAAACCAGGAGAAATCGAGCCGGAGATTGAAAATATCACTAGGTATGACAAGTTTTGTTGACTACTCGTTATTCATAATTTGTAGGCCGTCTCAAAAATCAGTTTATTTCTTTTAGTGCGCTACAAAACGTTACCGGATTAGATGTACGAGTTAGAAAAGTTGAGCCGCACACAGAAAAGAATCTTATCGATATTTCTTCGTAAGTTTTGAACTTTATAACAATAGCGTTACTGTGGCAATGATCATTATTTAGAAATTTCGTTTTGAATGCGAACAGGAGCGACATGTACTTGTATGCTGTGGACCCGAACCTGAATGTCATGATAGACACGGATACCCTCCAAAAGTAAGTTATTGAGAAAATTTAATGAAATTCAATGTTACAAGCCATACTTTCATTTTGAAACTGTTACAAGGTCCCGCTGACAATTCTTTAAACCCTCTTTCTTGGTGCGGCATATGCACAGTACATGCATTGCACCTACATCCCTGCACCCCTCATCGTTCCAAACTTATGTCCAGCTTTATTCATTGCACTTCATGTACCAAATGCGAATCTTGCAATTTGTAAAAATGCTTGGTTAGCAAAAATCTGAAATTTATTCATTTTAAACTTGAAACAATGGAAGCGCTGTTTGAATATGCAAATAAGTATGGAACAAGGTTAAAATATGTATTTTTAATTAAAATTGTTCAACAAACAAACCAAATCGAAAATTCAAAAAAGCGACAATTTCTTTGTACGAGCAAATAACATTGTTTAAAGCGCTAAAATAATAACAAAATCTTATTCATGCCATACTTTTAGCGTTTTCCGGAGCAAAAAGTCGGAAATTAAGCGCGAACTGGAGCGCTACAAGCTACTGGACATAGCGGGCAGCAAGCAGCGCAAGTCGAGCCAGCACTACCTGCTATCGACATTGGAAGTGGCAGTAGTCGTTCTGGGTTGCGTCGTCTTCGTCGGCGCCCTCGTCACAGCTCTCTGCGTCACGTGCGTTCGACGAAATAAACGGTAGGCAAATAGCTTCCACCCCATTTCAGTCATACCTAGCCCACTCATACAGCCGTACATAATGTATAGCCCACCTACATTAACGCACCGGCAATACACTCTGTTCCTTCGCAAACTCATCAAGCACCGTTTTTTTCTTTTTTCTTTCTTCGGGTGCTTTTCGGCTATCCGTTGTCACTACTCGTCTCCCTTTCTTCTTTTACGTCTAGACGGGTTCTCTTTTACATGCTTTAGCTTTCAACGCTGATAGAACAATTCGTTAGAAATTGAGATTCCTGGGTGTGGTTGTGCGCCAAGAGAAATGAAACAAGTGTTCCGACAATTCGTAAAGCTATTTTGATGCTCAATTATTTTATGGGACACTTGTACATTTGCATTGACGGTTTATGGACGTATGTTATTTTATATATTTGATCCCAAAAAATATTGATTTCTAATTATAGACTATGGAAATGATTCGATTAAAAAAAACATAACCGAAGAAGTTTTTTAAACGGAATAGATATGATGAATTTCCATTTTTTATCAACCTTTTATCTTCTTTTAATCACTTGGGAAACCTATACACGCACCGTAAGACTTTAACCAACAATAGCGACTAATTCCTTGCGTTTAATTTGTAGGGGTAACAGTAACATCAGTGTTGTTCCTCGCGCAGTGTACGACTTCCGAGGAGAATCATCTTTTTTATGATTAACAGACTGCCAGAGTTCGACTAATTTTCACCAATTGCTTCAAATTCCATTTAATCTCTACTAATTCACTAATTATATCCATTCATATTAGAGTAAGGACAATAATGATTCTAAATTAGATACTCTATGATAACAAGTACTATTTTCTTGTTATAATATATTCTCTCGACGTTCAATATCTAGGAGTAATTTTATGATTGTAGTTTGAAGAGAAAATTTGTCATGAAACAAGTTAATTGAATTTTAATAAACAGTATAAACTACTTCTTAGCTTGTGCTAATTAATTGTCTGATGCAGATTCTCAATCAGTCGGTACAACTATTTAACGCATAATTGTAGTTAATTAATCGAGCATTTTCTTTTCGATTTTTCCACGATTCTTAGGATAATAACTGTTTTCCGGATATTTCGCATATGGATATTGCCAAGTATAACGACTAAAAAACTCTTCCAAAGAGATTTTAGATGAGCTTTATATAAATACATTGAGCAAGCTCGTTTAGTTTAATAAAATATTTATTGAAGAATTCCAAGTAGCGGATCACGCGATAAATCACCAAGCGATATAATCGAATCCCAAACCCTGGAACTTGCCAATTTTTTCCAGCATATTCTCAAGTCATTCACGTATACGTCGGTCCATCCGTACTCAGCTGAGCGAAAAAAAGTTCGAAATTCGGCGGGCGGTTACGGCGTGATCGCAAGATCAACAGAGCCGCCGTTTCGCGTGTAATGGAAAGCAAAAAAGCTCGGGTGGGTGCGCCGCCGTTGGCAAAGTTCTCTCTTCTTCCTCTTCCGCCGCGACGTGGGAGTCAAAGTGAATGCGAACGGTCACCACTGATAGGCGGGTGGGCGGGAGCCGAATCAAAAATGTTCGCTATACCGTCGCCGTGCAGACGTCTTCATCACGGGCTATTCGCTGGAAGAGCGGAAAACTGTCGACGAGGGGCAAGAGGTGAAGAGGAATAAAGTTATAAAAAAAGGAAGTAGTGGACAAAGAGGTTATTATTATGGATTATTCGTCTTGAAGCAAAAAAAAGGAAATTCACGATATTTCTGCTCTTGTTACTTGAACCGTTTCGGGAAACACATGAATTTTTATTCGTTTTCCTCGAATTTTTCAATAACTTGTAACGTGCTATATACTCTATTTACTTCAAGTCCATTATTTTCTCTCAACATTGCTTGACTAAACGTTTGCCTTCATTCCTTGCAGACGCAAAAAAAATGTAAAGCTCAGTTGCCGTTCTACCTATGACTCTCGTCACGAATTTAACTCAGCGAAGAAATATTTTTCTTCAACTTAAAACTGAAAAATTCAACGCTAAACCAAAAATAACATCTCTTAAAATTTCTACGCATGAACAATTTCTCGCGGTCTCACCCGATTTCTCAAGCTCGCAGAGCGGACAATTCGAGTGGTAAATCCAAAGTGATCGATTGATTCTGAGCTATTCCGCAGCGACCACACGTCCATGAAGAAGAGCCCCGAGGACTAGCAGCAGTTGAGCATCGACAATGAGAAAGGGGGAGGAGAGAGAGAGAGAGTTGTGCTATACAGTGCTTTTTACACGAGTGCGCTGAGTTTGTCGGACCGGCCTTGAGCTTTGAGTGTCAGCGGCAGTGGCGAATATATGTATGAGAGTAAAGACCCTCGAATGCTCGTGTCCCCGCGCCGCGTTCTATGCCTTTATGCGGATCGCATATACGACAAATTGCAGGCAATTCGACAACGTAGTCGAGTGTGTAGAGAGCCGCGCTTTAACGCCGAGGCGGAAGTGCGGAAAGGCGGAGGCGAGGAAAATACCGCTGAACGTTTGGATTAGGATGACGTTATCGATAACATAGGTTCATGCATGGCCGGCGCTTAGCGAGCAAAGGGTCAATAGCACTGTTGACCCGCACTTGTTGTGCGAAAGTTAAATGTTCCAGAGTGATGCGCGCCTATTCATCAGAATAAATTATTCTAACGGAGGGACTCCAAACATGCTCACTTAGATATAAAATTTCACCTCAAGTCTGACATTTCTAGATTTATAGAAACGGATATCTTTCTATGTTATGGATACACTAACTGAACCGATTTTTTTTTGTATTATTCAAAAGAAATTTTAAATAATATAGAGTTAATAATAGAAACAGGAACATACTACTATTTGAAAGAAACAGAGCTTACTTAGAACTTACTACTTATCTTTACAAGATTAATCACGTAGGTTAAGTAAAAATTAATTATTCTTTACTACTATAGATTTCATTAAAAAAAGTTTCGATTGCAAGTTGACCAGCAAATGTCGATTTTCGTCAGTAATAACTGTTTCTTGTGGTGAACGACTTGCTTGGGGTTTGAACTTGATAACTATGATCTCTATGTTTGGAATTAAGTATTAAACAGTAAGATTGTCCAATAAGTATGCTTTGCAGAATAAATTTTTTTTTTATTTTCGTTTCAAAAAGTGTTCGATGATTTCATGGTAAAATAGAAACTTTGAAAATGCTCGATTTTTTCTGCTTTATAATAAACACGCATGTTTGAATTAGAGACTTGTTTAATTTACTTATTTTCAAAATATATACAGTATACCCTTCCAACCATTTAAGCAATAAATAACGAACTTCTACTATCAAGTAAGATTAAACTTGGTGTAAGTATATTGTTTCATACATTAAAAAAATCACCAATACTTTGTTTCAACTGTTCTTTCAATAATGCACAACTCGCAAAATTAAAGACACATACTATCCATAACTATGATCCTTAACTTTATAAAAGAAACGATTTTTATTCAAAAAATTTTTCTATGAAAGTCGAAACCCCAACGAAACAATAAACATGAGCATAAGGAATTATTATAATTTATAATAAGCGATAAAGAGGAAGATAGATCAAATTTATTTTCTATCCAGGCGTCAACGGTATGGCTCGAGCGTGTTTCACACTGGAGCACCGGTTGGCTTCGCTTTGGCGGAGCCCGGCGCGGGCAGCACGCTGCAGAAGCCTTCGCTGTTTCCCTCGTACGTGGGTGGACTCCACCATTACGATCCAGCTGCTTCCTTCTCTGGAGAGATGCGCCAACACAGCTTCTGCGAACACGAGCCTAATTGCGTCCGTTTTCACAGGTAATTATGAGCTACTTTACCGAAGGTGTCCACAACGTTATAAACTGCCTCAGAATCAGCATGAATCATCTCTGCCTTACATGTTCACAGATTATTGTGATTGTCATCATTGTTTTACAACGTTAATTTGCGAGATGATGATTATCGTTTTTAGGGTAACCGAATAAAGACACACACACTATCCAAGTCTGAAAGAGTAAAAAATCACTTCTTTAAGAGAAGAAATTAGAGACTCCTTGCGAACTTTGAAAAATGTTTATAAGAGAGATTATTCACTCTTTTAGATTAAAAAAGCAGTATGATAATATTTTGTACTTATAACAAAATAATACATTACATGAGGAACGTAACACATATTCCGAAATTTCCTAGTTTTTTTTTTTTTGCGAAACAAATGTTCAAGAATGCTTAAACATTTCGTTTCTTTTGAATTTTGTAGTCTCCAAGCATAGAACGCTATCTAAAACCTAAAAGGTGGACTTCATTTTCTACCAAACCGTGTAGGCTAATAAAAGCAGTCATCTAATTTCCGTCTTTTCCTTTCAGTTGCAGCAATACGAGTTCCGGAGGCAACGGCGGTGGGAAGCGTGGTGTAAGACGTACTACTGCAGGCCTGGAGACTTCAGCAACGTCGCTACACTCGAGCGGCCAGGATTCGGGCATCGTTGCAGGGGGCCTGCGGCCCTGCCACTGCAGTAACTCTTCCAGTCCCTCCAGTGGCGAAAGTAGCAAGTCAGTCTTTTACCGGAACTCACAAAAGTAACTCGCTACTCCGCTTTAACCGAGAAAAGATGAAACTAGTCTTCAAGGACGATTCTTTTTTTTTTGTGCTCCTGTTGTCATGCTTGCTTGTGCTTCATTCATACTTCATTTTTTCGAACTTTTTCTTTTCCTGCACGGTTTCTTTATTTTTTTATTGATAGTAATTTTGTGTGTATTCTAGAGATAACGTATTGCCGTCTGCTACTTGACGGTGATGTTACATACATTAATTTTGTAAATGTTTAACAGAAGTGCCATTTTTAGAGTTACTAAACTGTTCAAATGACTGGATGGAGAAAAGTCTTGAGACTTCATAATTGTATTTTGAACGTATCATAGTACTTCAAATAGATTCAGAGAATTCACGGTTTGAAAAGATGACGATAAATATATTAATGCTGGATCCGAACGGCTAAAAAAGACAAGCTTACTGAAATTGAATTTCCCAAACTGTTTCCACTAAAACGAGACGAAAAAATACCGAAACAAAGGTGGATAAAAAGCACTGCTGAGTGAAAGTAATACACCCGTAGAAAAGGCTCGCAAAAACACATTAAGGCTCTTATATATAGAGCGGCACGCAGTCCACTGACTCGGGAAACTCAATCTCTCGGTTATTTCAGCGGCTACGAGGACTCGTTGAAGTCTCTCCAGCATCATCAGCAGCAGCAACGTCGCTCTCGTCATGGCCACGACCTCAGATCTGGTAACAATAACAATGGCAACGGCAGCAGCAGCAACAACCCGCATGGCTCACAACTCTCGCACAAACGACACCGATTCCACTCCTTTACGAATCTCGAATCGATTTATCAACCAGAGCCAAATGGTGGTGGAAGCGCAGGCCTGCAGTGCGATAGGCGATTCCAAACGATGATGCTAGATCAGAAACAGCGACACTGGTAAAACGCATGCACTTCATTATACTTACGTGGTTGGCATATTAATTTAAAAACTAGACCATTATTCAATTTATTGGCATAAAATAAAAAACAGTAGATTTTTAAATGTTTAATTATGCATTTCGTGTAAACTTTTATTATATTCATTTTTTAATTTTATTATGCAGTAACAACGCATTCAATAGTAGTACAGCCATCTACTCGACAGTTCATCGGCGCACATTCTCGGAAGCTGAAAACCTCAATAACATAACGGAGACTGTGATACAGGAGCGTCCGCAGCCTCCGCGATCGCTTGGCTCGATCGGCACTTTACCAAGCAGTGGCGGTGAGGGAACTACGTCTTTTCTCCACGGTAAGGGCAAAGCAATGCTTGCTGGAGTAGCATCGGCGACTGGCGGTGTCGCTACGATGCTCCGCTCGCCCCCGGATGGCGAACGCGTCATTTACGCCAGGCCGAGGAGAAACTTCACTTGAAAGAGCACCGCGGTACTGGCATTGAGATAGTGCAGTGGACTCGAAAAAAGACCTCGCGGTGCACCAGACGTCATTTGTATATGAAGAAATAATCAATTTTTATATTAATTTTTTTTATACAAGAGAAGTAGCTTTAATTTGGTGTACCTGAAAAGCCGAAAGATATTCTTCGAAATTAATTATAAGATTAAAATCGTAAACTAATATTTGCTCTTCGTTTACTGGTTTTAATTTTTTTTAGTTTTTTGTAACATGATTTCAATTATAATAGTACATAATGATACATGTGACCTAAGTAGCACTTTTTTGCACGGCGTGGTATTCCTAATTACACCGTGCAGATCGTGTTACATTTAGATCACGAGTATCGTAAATATAATAAATTAATCTATTGACTATGATTTTCAAAAACAAACTAATATAAAATACAGTTAGTTATTTACATTGAATCAATGAGATTGACGTGCCTTATGTTCCGATTTCAAATGTTAATAACTTAGATATATGATTTGTAAAATAAACGACGTTAAAGTTATTTTTGTACTAGCAAGATATAATAATAACTGTAGAAAATAAGAAAGTTTAATATGAAATCATGTCTTTTAATGCATGAAATACATTGTGCATAGTGTTACCTAAAGAAAATGTATTCCATAAAAAATTACAGAAACCCAACTTTTTTTAACGAATTCATTATAATGTTTATCACCATAACTATTTTATATTAGCCTCTATGATTACTACCTTGACAATATGCAACAAAAATTTTACTGATTAATACATTATTACATACATTATTACGTCGTATTTTCAATAACAAGATTCATATTTTAACACCTGAGATTTTAAAATTAAATTTATCAAGACCAAATATAGTGAGTTTGCTTTGAAAAGAACACTAGCTATTATTTCTTTAATTGCATAATGTATACCACACATTATATTACGCAATGTATATATCGTAAAAGTTAATTATTATATTTAAATTCAACAAATCTTATGATTTTATGCACGAAAATTCTCTCGTTATATTTATTCGCATTTACTATACACTTGCTTTTTAATTAATAAATATTAACATCTAACGAGGAGTGTACTTTTGCGGAAAACTTTAATTTGTCATACCAAATATAACATTTTGTCTATGATAGTGTAATGTTTGACATAATATAATTATATAACCTACATATCAATAGTTAATTAATTACGTATATTTATTATAATCATATTTTATAAGTTAAAATCATGACTATCTATTATTCGTTTCCACTAAATATAAAATTATATAAAAACTAGTATAGTTCTAACATTTTCATCATTCAGCTACCTAACAAAGATTCATAGAATGCAGCGCATATTCTGCAAAGCGAAAAACTCACGGTGGAAGGTTCGCTATCAGTACGCATTGGCAAATAACCCATTAAAGAGTCGCAAATTTATGACAGATTCCAATTTTATTTTTCAGGAGTTCTCTTAAATAACCATATGCTGTACTGAATCCCCCATCAAGTATTTATCGCAGAAAAAGGCAATGTTCTCTCTTTTCTCTATTTGACGATTTCATCTATTTTATCTGTACATAATTAAATGTATATTTAACATCCCTAGTGGAAATCCAAACATTAATAAATGGCCTCGGAAGTAAAAATAGAAATAAATAAGCTCATTATGAAACACTTTTTTTCATAGCAATTATGATACATAGTAAATTCAAAGACATTGCGAAATTAATCTAACGATTTTCTTGCGGACACTGCGTACTACAAATGTATGCGATATTTTTGTTCTTTGAATTTTTTAACAAACACATTTATTCTAGAACTTTTATACTCTAGAACTAGCCTGTTCATGAACAATTTCTCGGTTATATCATATCGAATCCATGCGATCCTCACTAGGAAATGCTCAGAAATGCACTAATCCTATAACTAAACGTTTCATTATTGTAAAATAAATATGGGTAGAAAAAATGTTGAGGCTCTGCCTAGTAGCATAGTGAAAATGGCCAATTCCTATTGAAAAACTTTTTTGTATTTCCACCAGATTTGTAAAATCTTAACCATGTATAATGTACTATCTTTAGAGATAACATGTAACATAAATATAATGATGCTTTATACGCTCACGTATTCATAACTTAAGAAAAAATGAAAGCTTGAATAGAAAATTTTTAGTTTCTTTAAACTTGTAAAAAATCGTGTAAAAAGAATTACTAACAATTTTCCAATAAAGAATAGCAACATTTTGTTTTAATATAAAAATTTTATATTTAAAAAAGGCACTGCAACGAACATGTACCCCTGACCCATCTTTCAGATCACAAATCATGGGAGCTTAACGACGAAGAAAGATGCATTTATCATCTCTCAGAGCCGATCGAAAGAAAGGTAAAGGCTTGTCGTCAGCTCGTACAGAGACAGAAAATGCACGAGATAACCCGCAACACAATGAGTACCAAAGATTGCAGTAGGCGGAATCGTTCGCTATTTACGGGCGCGTACGTGCCGGATCTAAGGAGAAACTACGAGAAACTAGTAACAAAAACTGACCATAGCTTATACTTTTTCCGCAGTGTGTTTCTTTATTTTTCTGTAAATATTCTTAGTAAATGAGAAATGATTAACGCACGGAGTAACGAAATGAAATCAAACTAAATCTGTAGAAAATATTTAAACTCATATTTTACGATTTACACTAAAAATCTCCTTGATGTTTTCCCTTTTCGGAAGTAGAAAAGCAAAATGTGACGAAAGTGGCCTTCTGGAATCTCCATTGTCAAAGCGCAATAAATTTTGAATTAGTAAACGGATGACACTATTTTGTACTCTAGAATATTCAATAGACCTTAAACCTCTAAACATGCTATAGTGTGGCTTCATTAAATAAGCATTACTATCGATATACAACTTTAACGTCATCTATTAGAAAGAACCGAAATTATTTTTTCCCCAACCCAATATTTATTTAAATGTACATTTTTGAAAGATAATTATATTGATGTAATTTTTACTCGGTATACGGGGTGGCTTATGTCGAGGTCTACACGGAGAAAAAAACGTTGAGGCTACTCAAAACTTCAGTAGAATCTACTTGACGAATTAGATAAAGAAAATCCTGCGCGGTAGACACTCATCAAATGCGCAAAAGGGCCCAAACTCGTCTAACCCCGCCAACCGCCACTGCTGCGCTTCCCCCACTTTTCTCGCTCGGAAATTTTGTGCTGTGAGAGTCTATTCTCGCACATTTTTTACTCAAATAGATCCTACTGAAGTCGCTTCGGTAGATTCAACATTTTTTCTCCGTGTAGGTGGTGCGCTTTGTGGTTTTTTGGGTCTGTAAAATGTAAAAATAATTCGAGGACGGTGTCTTGGTGTATAGCGTGGCCGATGACGAGGTCTAGGTGGTGCGCTCCGTGATATTTGGTGTCTAAGTAAATCAATCATACGGGAACGGTATCTAGATTACAGGGTGTCCGATGACAAAGTCTAGGTAGTGCGCTCCGTTATTTTTTATTTCTAGGTACATACATCATACGAGGATGGCGTCTTGGTGTATAGGATCGCCGATGACGAGGTCTAGGTAGTTCGCACTTGGTTTTGGTGTCTAGCTGTAGAAATCATTCGAGGGTAGTGTATCAGAACGATCAGTGATTTCATTTCATAGTGATAGAAATGTTACAATAAAGCTATGGTCGAAAGGTGCTAAAGACGCTTATATTTTATTTTTAGGAAAAATATGAAATACCTTAAAAAATGTACTAAAAAGGACTAAAATCTCATAAAAATTAATTTTTAAAAAAGTAAAAGGTTAAGGGGATGTCAGAGCCAGAATGTCAGTAATGTACCTAACCTACCGAAAAACATATTTATTGCAATAAATAAATAATAAAGCACGTATGGCCCAAAAACGTTGTGTTCCGCGGTACCTATCATGATTATCAACAATATGAAGCCATTAAACTAACACTTAGTATTGTATTTTTTACAAACAATGAAAACTACGACGCGAGCTGGTGCGATGACGTGGGATCGCATACTGAATCGCTCAATATGAAAGAATAAAGCACTGTACTGTGTTGCGCGATGCCTATCACTTTTAGAAACATGTGTAGGCCTAAATTAACGCTGATAAATAAACAATCACAGCAAACAATGATAACTACGGCACGAGGTGGGACGACAAGAACGACACGCCATGTCCGCCATGAAAGTAACTGGTAGCAGTACGTGGCTGTAGATGGCGCTTGCAATGTTTTCCCGTGCCAAAATTTATAGTTATTATCATTACACATAAATAAAATATTTATTCATAAATATAATATTAAAGTCATACCCTCAAATTTATTCATGTATATTATCTATAAAATAGTATATTATGACAGTGATATTTTATAGCACGACAATCTCAAAATCGACAATGAAGCATTTTGAGGTTAGTGTGCTATAAATGATATAATAAGTTACACTCGGCCTCGCGATCAGTATTCAATATCATATGTAAGTAGATAAGTAGAGGATATAAACGTTCTGGAACCTGTGGGGACCAGGCAACACTCCTTCTGAACTGCTGCCCGTTCCTGGCAGACTCTAGCTCTACGTGAAAATATCGGCTCTATATAGTACTCTCGATAGTTATATAAAAGCTTATATGAGTTATATACGACCATTCTACAAGTATTCAATATCATATGCAAACTTTTTTAGTTCTTTGTAAATAATTTCGACTCATGAATTAGAATTTTCAATATTGTTTATTTTGAAATATACATTCACAATTTTAAGATGCGTTCTTTTATCTCAGTAAAATTATTATAAATATTATTAAAAACCATTATTATTTCCGGAAATTAAAAAATTAATACAAAATTATCTATTTATAGTTAATTCAAGTTTATAAGTATTAGACGGGAGTTTCATCACGTTCCTGAAGTCATGAAATTTATATGGATAGGATTTATAAAAAAATGTTTTATTCCTTTTTTTACTATCCAGACTTAGTCGAACAGCTGTTTGTTGGCTCTTGAGAAATAATCTCGATAGGCTGTCAGCTTTTCTGCGCTATGCGCAGCATTGTGTGCGTCTATTTGACGAGCGGCTAGCACGTTCATGCCCTGCCTTCCCGCCTGTGCGTGTTTTGATCGCTTCGAAGCCGCTTGAGGACCTCCGCGAACCGCGATATTTTGCTCAGATCGACTTTTCGGACATAATTACGCAGTGACTTCTGATAATAGTTTATAAATAAAAAGAAAAAAAATTAAATAAATAAAAGATACAAATATGTACAAAAGCGAAATTAAATAATTTACAATAAAACATGAAAATGTCAGAAATAATTCTTTGTATGTTAAATTTCTTACTTTTTATTACTTGCTATATATTGTGTAGTGCATACTTACTTTTTCTGTATTAAAATATTATAATTAGATGTGGTGCAAAAAAACAAATTATATAAAGCAAAACAGAATTATTACATTAAATAAAAAAAATGCTGGCACAAATATTATGCAAACAACATCAATGACAGATTATGGAAACCGCTTTTGTCAATTATGTTTATCGCATGCTCTATCTCATGTGCTTTTTTATAACTTTCTACATTTGTTGCAGTCCACGCTTATTTTTATTATACTCCTATATTATTGGAAGAAAATCTGTGTATAATTGCATATATCCAACAGAAATTATAAGACTTTATTAAGAAAAAAATCCGCTGCCAATTCATTGGCACGTAGCTTCCTCCAACTAAATTTATAGTTCCAATAGATAAAATATTATTTAAATATACAACGTAAATACTTTCAATCTCGATTATTTTTCTGAAGGAGCAATTAAAAAATAATACAAAATATTGTGGTTCTGAATAAGTTGGAATGTGATTAAGCAAGCCATCTGCGCAAGGATTGGCATTACTCATATACTATATGTCATACTGATGTATATATATATATATATATATATATATATATATATATATATATATATGTATATATTATTTTGACATAAATTAATAGGGAGGGACTTTAACGACGTGCAACGACACCCCTATAAGAGGAAGAAAAAGGTTTAAGAAAAATCAGTTTTTACATTTTAGCTCTTTACTTGCGAACCGCTCGACGAAATCGTTTAAAATTTTAGCAGCGAATAGCTTTTTTTATGGTTAATCACCAAATAAAATTTTGAAGCATTCCACTGCATTGTTTTAGAGATATCCCTGGTAGAAATCGCAACCAATTATAAGCCAAGAATAAGCTTAAAGCAACGCTCCTCGAGGTACCCGACGCCAAGGGTTGGCTGTATCAACATCGTCTCCTGGAGTTTCACGGAGAATAACGACATATTTCGTCGAGACTCTTTGATTGGGGGTTTTTGAGGTCACGGTATACGAGTAAAGTGACGATAATCGCTTTCTAGGTATCTGGTGTCCAGGGTAGACAGTATTAACATCGTCTTCTGGAATTATCTTAAGTGTAGCACCATATCCATGCCCAGTGGCCCCAGAATTCCGTGAGTAACGTATTTTACTTAATTACTATTAAATTTCCATAAAACTTCAGAAGATGACATTGATACCATTCACCCTGGACACTAGGTACCTCAAGGAGCGTTAGTGTCACGATATTCGTGTTCTGCGATCGCAAAAACTCTTGAGTAACAAGTTTTGGCTGATTATGTTTCAATATCTCTCAAAACTCCAGGAGACGACGTGATACTGTCCACCCTGGGCACCAGGTACCTCTGGGAGCGTTGCCGTCGCTATATTCGTGTTCAGCGATCTCGAAAACCCCCAATCAACGAGTCACGACAAAATAGTCGTTAATTTTCCGTGAAACTGTTGGAGACGATGTCGATATACTGCCCACCCTGGGCACCAGGAACCTAGCAAACCGTTGCCGTCACGATATTCGTGTTCTGCGACCGCAAAAACCCCCGAGTAGCAAAACTGGACTTATTTCCATAAATATTGATGGAGTTCTTATTTATTGTCTCTTTCGCTGCACTTTATATAGGTTATGGTCGCATTCGACCCGCATATTAACTCATTATAAGCTTAAAATTGGTTAAAAATTGGATTATTTTTAATGAAAGAAATAAGGTTATTCTTACTAAGCAAGCTAACGCCTAAGCTAATTCTTCTACCAGGGATGAGGAATCAAAAAATTTTCAAAAAAAAATTGAAACCTTGATATGAAATCTTAAGAACCATAGGGATTTGAAAGCTGCGCAATGAACTTAGCCAAGACACATAAAATATCTACTATTTCCCAAAATCTCAAGTGCAATAAAGCCTTTTTACTTTCGTAATCAAGGCACAAAAAACTCATTTTTTTCCAGTTTTTGATTTTTTACTGAAAAAATAAGTAGTCTTTAAACTTTAAATTTTAAACTTTAAATTTTAATGGAATATAGTTTGGCACGTGACCCATCGACATGATTTTTTTTGTGAGGTTATGATGTTTAGTTTCAGAGATATATCTATATTTTAAATTCATATATGAATTTAAAAAAAAATCACTTTTTTCATTTTATCTGCCGAACAAAGCGGTCGATCCCGAGGACCAAACGGGGAAAAGTAGGTAATTTTATTCTCTTTCAAATGTATATTAGCTGAATTGTTTGTAACGATGGGATGATTGAAAAAAACGCAAAATAGTGTTTTTCAAAAATCAAAAATTGGCCATAAAATAAAAAATAGTTAGAAAAATAAAAAATAAATGTTTTTCCCGAATTTAGAATCCAAAAATATACATGCATGTCAAATTTTATTGATATTCACCGAGTAGTTCCAAAAATATTACGGTATACATACACACACGCATCCACACACACACACACACACACACACACACACACACACATCCATACGGACATTTTCTAAAAACACGTGATTTGAACTTCTAATGCACCAAAAAGTATTTTCTAAAAGTTTTGACAAAACTCAAAATTTTACTATTACAAAGCTTCCTCTAGGAAGAAGCAATATACACAATAAGATAACCTCTTACACTTATATAAATCCTTTTAGGAATTTCCAAATGTCTCAACGACTCGATAGCCCGACAGAAAATTTTACAAACCGTCGCGACTAATTACGCAATTACGCTATCGAAAACCCCGTCGGGGAGAAGGCATGCCGTAGCGGGAGCAGCTGCTCTCTCGTATATGATGTATAAATAGTATATGAGACTTATACGAGGAAATGGAAGAATAAATCAATCGATTTTAAAATGTAAATATGTATTGCGACTAATAAATAAGATTCTTTCTAAAAGAGAAGAGAAGCGTTCAAGCGTTGGGGCGAGGGTGTAAGAAGCTCAGAGCGCGCGAGATGGTTGACAGGTTGATGAGCGTGCAACAGGTGCCTTCGGCCTATAGAGCCGATAGGGCCCAGGTAGTTGGAGGGAGCTGCGAGCGGTGTACTGATATGTATGCAAAAATCAATTCAACTTACTGTAAACTTTTCTTATTCTCTACTGAGAAAGGGTAGTGTATAAAAGCTCCTAAAGTTATACATATGAAGTCCGATTCAATTAGATTATGCTTTTAAGAAAGAGTTTCACGGCCACACGCATACTCACACACAGTCAAATTCCATAAACAAAATAGCGATAACAATCATAGGGAATAGGGTCTCAAGCGTGTGGCATACGACCGATCGAGTTAATTCGAGTCTGGCTGCACAAGAGAGAACACGAAATATAAAGGACTTATTAAGTCTTATTTCATTGTGTTCTCTGTCTACACCTGCTTCCCTTAAATCCAATACGGTGTCATTTATATCACTTAGTGAAGCCATTTCAGTTTGTAAAAAAAAAATAAATAAACTACACGAATTCTATAACCTACTTATCGTTTCTCTGACCACACGACAAACTGGGACAGCGACGCATTATAGACTACCGTTAAAATTGAATCAAGATATACCTAAAGGTAATTAAGCTTTTAACATAAGCTTCATTTCAATGTCAATTTCCTTCTCGCTTATGCTCTCCTTCCTCTTATTTGCTGCCGTATATTATTATTAAACTCGCCATGAGTAAAAAAAGCTTATAACGATCAAGGTTCATACATATAAAGTATATATCGTCGCTCCCTACGAAGAGTATCACTGTTCAAATTTCTCGTGATAAGTAGCACAACTCATTTGACAAACGCTAGACTAGCACAATTCAAAATTTCCCGTGGAGACTATATAAGTAGCACAACTCAAACTTTAAACGCAGCTAATTTCTATAAAAGTTTCCCGATTTTTGTGAAGCTGTCATAATGAACATTTTAAAATATTTGCAATTTACAACTTTTTACCGAATTTAATACTATTTTCAAAAATACAACAATGTTTTACAAATATTTTTTTAAATTATTCACTTTTTTTAGAAATCTACTAAAATTTCTGAAACCTTTTAAAACTTTGAGGTTTGTCTTTCTTTGTCCAAGGTTTTTCATTAACTTAACCAACAAAATAAACCAATAAAATCGTAAAATACTCACATTTTAAGTAAAATAAAGTCGCGAGTTATGCTACTGTTGGCCGTATTTCTGAACTGTGCTACTCTTCGTACAGAGCGAAGATATTATCTAGGCTGATCTTTATCTGGGATAAATAGGACTTATAGGAATAACTACAACATTTTTTTTTAAACTTGTTTATGACCCAAAGGATGTGGACGTTCCTCGTAAGTGTGTTTTTAACCTCGCGTGTGATTTTTAAGTACTCGTCTCCATTTCGCTAACACCCACTTGCTTTCGTGGTAGTTTGTCTTTAATTCGAATCGCAAACTACACACACTCAAGTTAGAACACACTTTGGTATAAAAAGTATCCTACTTCTTAGAATACTTAAAAAAATTATAACTCTCATCAGCACGCGCCTCAAAAAAAAAAAAAAAAAAAACTTGGCGATCTCTTTTAAAACTATCTAGTTCAGTTAGTGGGTTAACAACGTCCACTAAATCAAGAGCGTTTTTTTGTTGCGGTAGTCCTGTAGGGTTTGGGAAAAGTTCTGCAGATGTCAATTGCATAAGATTTTTTCTCCCTAGGTGTTAAGACATTGCCCGATCGTGGCGTGTATAATGCGTTGTGTACAAAATTACGAATTAAAAATAATAAAATTTTTCCATGGGTGTAGAATTAAAAATATTGACAACACATCGACTGGCATAGTGTAGTATGCTTAATTAATTTGTACCATTGTGGACAGTAAAATGTGTAAAACTTTTGTATTTATTTAAAACTTATTCTAATGTGTATAAACATAGGTGTAGAAAAAATGTTATTTTGCATATATATTCCGTCGTGTAAAATATTTTTATGTTAGTGTAAAATAAATCATCACCAAACAAGAATAAAGTTGTGTATAATTTAATTGTGTATAATAATGTGTGTTAAATACCAACCACTCTTAATTATTTTATAAAAAATTTCAGTGCACAATACATTGTGTACAATTTGGAGGTATATTAAATATTGATTTCTTTATCGTGTAAATTTATACGTGTAGAACAATATCTAAATATTTATATTTTCCACGTGTGTTCAATCAAAAACAGATTGCGCATAATAAAAACTTCATAAACGTTTGTGTTATATTAAATCGTGTATAATGCTTATGTGTATGAAACTGACCCTGCCAAGCTTTCTAATAATAAAATTTTCAGTTTTGTCAAAACTTCAAGAAAATATTTTTTGGTGTGTTAGAAGTTCAAATTTCTTCGCTTTCTCATAGACTGTGACCTATTTATATATGTGGGGGTCCCCTCCGGGCACCACCAAGGAACCGACGCGCCACCTGGCGGACCACCACGCCGTGGCGAGCGCGTGGCGAGCTTGTCGTCTTATCAGTCTCGGCCTGGCCGCCGATCTGGACAGACCTATCGGTCTCTTGTAACTTCTAGTCTTATAATATAAGTCGTTGTTATTATACACAAAGTTCTATCACTCATTTAACCCGGTCTGTCCCCTTTCCTGCCTTAACTCTAATCAGAGCGCAGAAGATAGGAGCTTTCCTCTAGCTTCTAAATATAAATCCTTTTTTTTCTCATTCTCGGGCCCTCGAGCCGCCTTATAGCCTGCACCCCTCTCTGTCTCCCTTCCAATTTCAATTTCTATCCCGGCACGATCCTGCGGGCCAACCTGGCGACTTTTTTGTGCTCTCCCCACGGGCTCCGGGAGACTCCGGTCTCCCCGGGCCCGGGGGTGAACACGAAGGTCGCTACCTTTCTTCTCTTTCTGTTGCAGGTGACAGGCGTTCCAGAGCCCGGCAATTCAATTTAAACCATCCCGCTCTTCTCTTACGCATGCGCTTCATGCAACAGTCTGTTAATGGCCGTACAGACCCCTGGTGCCACTAACCACAAATAGAATATATAGAATAGAAGTTCAAATCAAGTGTTTATAGTAAATGTCCGTATGGATATTTGTGTGTGTGTACATATACCGTCATAATTCTAATAAAATTTGACATGCATATATGTTGTTTGATTCTAAATTCGGGAAACATTTTTTTTATGATTTTGACTATTTTATGGCCATATTATAGCCATTTTTCCATTAAATAATATTTTTGCTTTTTTTCGATAATACGTTCTATACAATATATTCAATAATAGTGTATCTAAAAGAGTATAAAATTTGCGTACTTTGTCCCACAAGATTTTCCAGATTGACCGTTCCATTCAATTTTTAGGCTAAAAAAGGTGATTTTAAAAAAATATTTAATATCTTCAAAACTAAATCGTCAAACGATTTGAAAAAAAAATATGACAATAAAAAACAATAATATCTATTTCATGTGAAAATTTTAAACCATTTTGATGACTAGTTTTTGAACTAAAAATAGAAAACTAAAAAAAGGGGTTTTCTATATGGTACGATTGCGGGAGTAAAAAGGCTTTAATCATGTTGAAATTTTGGGAAAATATTGATCTTTTGATCACCTAGGTGAGGTTCTTTTTACCACTTATAAAACCGTTAGTTTAAAAGATATCATGATTCAGATTGTTTGTCTCTCACCCGGTATACCCTGTATAACTGAAAATTACTATTTTTGTTCAAGCTTATTACTCGCTAACTAAAGTTCAGAATGTTTTAAGACAATTCATGATTTTGTGAGGTTTTAAGGACCCTATGGTTTTTAAAATATTGAGGTTTACATTTTTTCATGAAAATATATGATTTGATATTGTGACGGGTGCTCCTTCAGTAAAATAATTAAGATTGAAAGTATTTTAAAAATCATTAATATACTGTATATTTGAACAATATTATATCTATTGGAATTATACATTTTTTTGGAAGAAGCTACGTGCCAAAGAATTGGCAGCGGTTTTTTTCCATATTTACAGTTTTTAGATTATTTGGTAGAGCATTGATCTTTTGTTCGTAGTTACGCTATCCGATGTAATAAGAAATTGCGTTTTAAGGTCATCATAGTGTAGTCTCAATGCTTCAAAGCATAATAGTTATTCAATATTTAAGGGATTGTCTTGAACTATAAAATTGTTTTTATTTAATATTTTTAGTTTTTTTTCTTATAAGTTCTGTAGAATATTTAGGTTATTTCTATATACGCCTTTCCAAGCTATGATTCCATAACTTATTATGCTATGAAATTTCAATCATTCACCAAATTTTATCTGGTTTAATGTCGGCTGGACCGTCTTCTTTGCTCTACCCGGGCTTAAAATGCACCTTAAACATGTCCTCTCAGACCTAATGAAAGACATTTCTAAAAAATATTAATTGAATATTATCAAAGTAGACCGTCCAGATCTTTCGCAAAGCCGTGGCAAGTGACTAAAAACACTTATTTATATAGTAAAATGTATTTTGGTCGATGATTTTGTATGGTATGTATATGATATTGTAGAAAAAGTGTGTATTGTAAATATATTACAGTAGATATTTTTTGTTTTTTAATTTACGTAAAAAGAAAAAAATTTTATCAGTCGAATATTTTGTTGTTTTTTATGCAGGATTTAACCCAGGCTGGATCCCTTTAGAGTGCGCCGCCAATTCAAAACCTTGCTAGGGTAATAACCTTTGTTGAAATCTTTCGTTTGACTCCTGAAAAGTTAAAAAGCAATAGTGCAAAACTGGGTTTCAAGAATTTTCTAATTTTTTATACGGTTTGGGGATGAAAACTTTATCGTTTAATATCTCAGCTTCCCGAGAAGTATTAGGGTAAACTTTTTTTTTAAAATACTTATTATTTCATTATATAAACGATAATATAGGTTACATACGTTCCCCAAGGAGGCCGATTCCTTCTGTCTGTGGGCAGTGGGCATCCTCCTTTATAAAATTTCATAATTTCTGTTGCTGAATGCATTAATCAAATGGGGTTGTTTTGGTTAGAGAAAGATTAGTAATAGTAAAATTTTCAGTTTCGCTAAAACTTTACGCATTTGGAGGTGTTTAGAGTTCGAATCATACGTTTTTAGAAAATGTCCGTGCGGATGGATGTGTGTGTATGTACAATGTACATACGTATACCGTTATGATTCTGGAACCACGCGACTGATCGTAAAAAAGTTTGACATGCATATACATAGTCGCTCCTTGTACGAAGAGTAGCACTGTTCAAATTTCCCGTCATAAGTAGCACAACTCATTTGTCGCACGCTAGACTAGCACAACTTGAAATTTCCCGCGAAGACTAGCACAACTCAAATTATAAACAAGCAATTTCTATAAAAATTCCTCGATTGTTGCGAAACTGTCCCAAATGATCATTTTTAAATATTATTCATAACTTTTTACCGAGTTTAAAATTATTTTCCCAAATACAATAATTTTTTACCAACATTTTTTAAAATTATTCACTTTTTTTAGCAATTTCCGAAACCTTCTAATCTCTGAGGTTTTTCTGTCTTTGTCCAAGGTTTTCATGAACTGAACCAACCAAATAAAATAAAATAACCACATAAAAACGTAAAATACTCGCATTTTAAGTAATATAAAGTCGCGAGTTGTGCTACTTTTGGCGGCATTTCTGAACTGTGCTACTCATCGCGGCAAATCGTGAGTTGTGTTAGTTTTCGTTTGAAAATTTGAACTGTGCTAGTCTTCGTAGGGAGCGACGATATGTATACTCCAGAGGGCTCTTATTGATTTGAGCAAAAGTAACCTAACGAGCAGACGAGTTACACGAAGCGCGATGATCAAATGTGTGCGAAAATCAAAATTATAGTTAGGTCATATTGTATACAGTTAATGGCATGTTTGTAATGATAGTTTTTAGTGATGATCACTTGAAATTCTCAGTAGAAATCGTTCTAGCACTTGTTTGTGACATCGGATGTTCCGAAATGTCTCGCGCAGAGTAAAGGGAATGCACCAACTGAGTGGTAACTTGCGCAATTGGCTTTTATGCTGATCATGGGCCGAAGACAATCAATTTAAAAGACTCGGTTTTTTCTTCAAGTTCGACCAAACGCTGCAAGCAGGTACAGCATACGTTACGCAATAATAAGGCAGACACGCAGCATGCGCGACACTAGCGCGGGAGGAAGAGGCACAAAGCCGCGTAGCTAGAGGAGGGAGGGGGAGGCGCGTGGCGCGTACTACGTACTGCACGCCGGATCAGCGGAGTACTCGCGCGGCGTAACGCGTGCGCAGTGGGCGAGCGCGGAAGCTCGGCTCTGCAGCTCCGGCTGCACGGCGCGCGCTTCTCGCAGCGCCGAGTCGAGGCTCGAGCAGCCAAGCAGACGCGCTACACATCTCACCGCGCCAGTAGTCCGCCGTCTTCTCGCCGAGAGTAGTCTCATCGCGCGCCGCCGCCGACGCCGCAGCGCGCGTTCTCTTCAAACAGTTGCCGCTTCGCTTGCGATCGACGAGAATCTCGAGCGCGTGCCCCCGCGAGCTACGCCCGCCTTTAGAGGTAAACAACCGATCGTCGCCGCGGCATCTCAAAGGAAAGCGCCGATGCACGCGGATCGTTGCACTAGTGCTGGATAAGTGGTCGTCTCGCGAGCGCGTCCCACCTGCTCGCTGCCCCCGTTCCGCAGCGCCTCTGGGATTCCCCGAGCTGCCCGCGTGCTCGAGTGCATCAGCGCTGGTGCTCCAGGGCTTCTTCACCTCAGCGAACCCCTCGACTGCACTCGCGAATCCTCGTGTGTCAAAGAACGCGCCGACCGCGACTTCAAAGGAGCACTTGTCCTAAAAATCGGGGCTGTTGAGGGCAGCTGGCGACATCGGCCGCGCATCTGGCCTGGATCGGGAAATCGGATGCGAACGAGACGACGAACAGCAGCGAGCCTAGGAGCTGCAGCAGTAGAGCAGACGAGCAGCAGCAGCGGTTTCCTCGAGCCTTGGCCGCAGCTAGCCGCATCCCATGGTCGACCAGTCCAGCGTGGCAGCCCGCCATCAGCACTACCAGCAGCACGCCGCGCAGCACCAGCAGCAGCCGCACCAGCAGCACCAGCAGCAGCACCACCTCCACTCGGACCTGCAGTACGACGGCCTGAGGCTGTCCGCGCCCGCGGCAGCAGCGTCGATGCTGCAGCCGCCCTCTCCCCTGCTGGAGATGGCCTCGCTCAGGCTGCCGGACTCGGACGAGTTCGACCTCGAGCGTAGGCGCAGCAGCGGACAGCAGTCGGCAACCGGGCTGCCCGGTGGCGAGCACCTTGGCGACCTGCGCGGCCTCGTCGCCGCCCGAGCCGAGATCTTCGCCGAGTACGTGAACGGCTCGGTGCAGGACCTGCTCGTGCTGGCCAGCACCAGGCGGCCCTCGCCCTTTGCCGGGGGCGGCGGCTCCGCCGGCACCATGGACTCCGCCAACCCCGAGGACGATGACGAGATGCAGCAGCTCGCCGGCTTCTTCAACTGCACCAACTGCAACATCTCCGTGGAGCTCGTGCCCGACCGCTGGTACAGGCACAGCGTCGCCATGTCCGTCGTCTACTTCGTCGCCTACTGCCTCGTCTTCGTCGTCGGGCTCATTGGCAACAGTTTCGTCATCGCAGTGGTCTACCGCTCCCCGAGGATGCGCACCGTCACCAACTTCTTCATCGTCAATCTCGCGGTCGCCGACGTGCTCGTCATCGTCTTCTGTCTGCCAGCGACTCTCATGAGCAACATCTTCGTTCGTAAGTACACGACGCGATATAGCGATCGCTTTTATTTACCTATTCGGCTCCGGCGCCCTACCGACTTCTAAAGCGCGCTGCGACGAGTATAATTTGTCGCTTCCGGTCTGCCAGTTGTTTCGGAGCAGTATCACAACTCGACTCGAGACTATTTTAAATGTGGCGCTTTCGGGACTCTAGCGCGATCCATAAATCTCTTTACCATTCGTCGATGGGGAAAGTGTGTCGTGAAAACACCGAATAGATTATAGATGCAGCTCGAGTTTATACGCGACAAACATCGACCCTCGCGGTTTATCTTTCCCTGCATCGGCAACGAAAGTTTGGATTATAAATAAATCGCCTTCACTTTTACAGCGTGTTTTTGCGACAAGTATGGCTTTTAAAAAATGGACGATGCGTGCTTGTAAGATAAAATTATTTGTTTCAAAACGCATCAATTTTCGAGAAACTCAAACAATTCGAATCAGTTATTTTTTCAAATTTTCTCTTCCAAAGTTTTTATGGAGTAATTTGGCTTGCTTCCAAATCATCGTTTTATCTATCCTTTATATTAAATCATGAACCCTTCGTAAACTCAACTCCAAGTACACATCCAAGTGCCCGATTATACGCGCTAGCATTCGCAAGTTTGGACCATAGTATAAAAACACATTCTCGGCACGGGGGACTCGGTCGTAACAGTCTAAATATTGTCGGAACGAAAAATGAGTATGAATTCCGACAGCCCCATCCAAAAAAATGTATAACGAGCCTATTAACGGGCCCCTTATTCGCGCGTGTTTTGCTTCGCTCCGATTGTTTACCCGGCAGTTCATAAAAGCTTCGGGTACTCGCAATGCAATTTATGGCGGCGTACTTTTCTTTCCTTTTCCAATCACATACACCTATATATTCGCGCGAAAAAGGGAGAAAAATAATCAAAACTTTCAGCACAATCGGACCCGCCAAGAGAAGTGACTGCGGCAGATATCGGAAGGCGAAAGAAACGAGAAAAGCAAAGAAGCAAGCAAAGTTTTTCTTTTTTTTCATTCCATATAGCCAAAGCCCCTTAATGACAGCGCTCGCTCTCACTCGTTCCCACACCTGCAGCGGCAATGCGCACGTATAGAGCGAGTAATGGTGCAACGCACCGCGATTTTTCGAATTTATCCGGCGACACGCTAATGAGATCATTAGCATGAGAGGTCTGTGCATGCAACAGTCGGGGGAGAACCAAAGCTATCGGCCACGACGAGTGGCGCTATGGAGGTGTGCGATCCTCGACGAACCCGATTATCGGCCGATGAACGAGTGCAGCCGCTATCACTCGAGCGCTGTATGTGTGTGAGCGACTGTTTCAGGACCGGATTAGCGCGGCCGGTACATTTTTTCACCGCTTCAAACGAGTGCACGCGATGAATCCCGTACTGGCATGGGCTTATAGCTGATTCCTGTTACGTATAAATTGTCTTTATTTGGAGCAGTGAATTCTCACGTATTCACGTTCGAGTTTTTCGCGACATTACGTATCTGCCCAAACTGCAGTTCGGGAGCACGCGTGCAACGCTCACGCTTTTCGAGTTCAGCTTATATAAACCTTCAGATGTTTGCTATTTATGCAACAACATCAATAATCACTTGCGTGTGCTGTACACGCACACGACGCGCACGTGCTTCGGAGAGAGGATGCTAAAAAGAAAAATTCAGAAGTAAATTTGTTCACCTTGTATGTATTATAATGAGAGGTATTATTACTTTACTTTTAATGAGCAGATACTCCGATACAAACTCGTGTCCCTGCACATCTCATTAGCCTAATGAAGCACAAGATCCTATACGTTCACATAAAAAATAATCATAGAATATCGATAGGGAAGCTGTGGATTTAAAAAATAATCTTCTACTACTATGAAAAATTACTCAGATAAAAGTATACTTTGGATGAAGTCAAATGAATTCGAAAATTAAATTCCTACTTTTGTTGCAATCGAAGGTTTATTCGGCATTTTTAACCATTTGCGCAAAAACATTCTTCACAGTATACATACATCATTATACTGTTGATGTTTCATCGAATTTCGAGTTGATACGATTGATTTTCAATCGAATGCAAGTGTAATGCATTTAGAATTTACTCAAGCCAAGCATCGACGAGCTAAGCGAGGGCTAAGTTTTGCACCGTCATCGAACGCGCGCTGCAGCATTAAAATACAGTATAGGGTGCAACTGCAGTTTTCTACAATTACAAAGTTATTTTTGGCGTGCTGCAATTTTCTCGCAGCAAGTGGTTGATCACATTCAGAAAAAGCTCGTTCCCTTGGATTTTTTATTTCACGAGACGCGAAGGTGCTTCTATAGAGAATAACTAATTTCCATACAAACTATATATTCGCTATAATGATTTCAAGGTCCTTTTTTAAACGTAACTTATTCAGGTCATTAGAGTATTAAATTAGTTCCATGAAGAATCAAAGTACGATCTTACAGATTCTTCGATTATTTACTTTTGTCTGAAATATTTAATTAACCAAGAAGGTCATGGGATCGAAATAAAAGATTACTCTTCCCTGCGATTCAATAATGGTTGTTAATAATTAGATAGAGCGATTCTGTTATCCCTGAAACAGTAGAGTTTTCATTTGTCTCGAGTCGCTAGTGAATTCCCATCAAAGCGAAAGTTGTTGAAAAAGTTGGGTGGCAATCTCTCCGGGCAATAAATTCCCGCAAGAGAAACAAAAGATGCGAGCGACGCACTTGGGAAGGGGACAAATTGCGAAAAAGAATGCGCGTAGAAATGCAGATGAAAAACGCGTGAATTTCCATACGTTCTCACTTTGGAGATAAGTAAACTGCGACGCTGTAGTGCACGTTCGAGGAAGCGAGAAAAGACTCCCGAGAACTTTTGCTGGAAGTGCGCAGAGAGTGGGAAGAAGTTTACTTTTTTTTAAGTTGGACACGGGTTTCTTCGGCAGCAAATAGGAGCGTTGACTCTGGTCGGAGAAAATTTCCAGTGTAGTTGTTTCGAATGTCTTACGGATAAATATTTACTTACTGGTATTGCTCCAGCGATAGTTATACTTGTAACAACGAGCGCTTCAAATTCTTTTTCAGAGGAACTCCTCGACCGCTCTCATGCAAATGCGAATGCGAAATCTTTCAAGTAGCAATTAACACGCACTGTAAACAACGACTCGTTTTTGGTCTTAATTATTAGTTGCCTATAGATCAACACTATATATTTTTCAGTTTAGTCGATGCTGCTGCGAATGTCTTAAAATATACATTGGTGTATAGCATCGCCTATAGAGCAAAGCGCTTTGAATCAGATAATACGCGCGAGCAAACACCTACTATACGTACAGCCCGCGCATACCCTAGCCGAAGCCTGGAGCGAAATTTGTCAAAATCACGCGCTGTCGCATGCAGCCGGAAGCGTCGGTTGTTGAACTCGAAAAAATTTATCTAGCGAACGTGTACAATACAGCAGAGTGCAAAAATTCTCCTGGGGCTTGATCGAGTCGAACTTTGGCCATCCTGTTTTTTTGTCGCCGAGAAAAATAAAGCTTCAATAGAGCGCGTCCATATAATATAGGAAGCGGGGAAGTCCATGAGGCGTTTGCACACACTCGACCAAAAAAGCTTGTCAAAATACTTTTTTTCGCTTCGCCGTACGAGCTTGAAAGAACATCCGCTCGTTCGAGTGTAATCTGCCAGACTGCGCGGGTAGGTATATGACAAATTCGCATCACGTCCAGCAAGCGCAAGAAGGGGCGGCCAATTTTTCCTACCAAGAAGCTCACATCGATTCGCGTCGGCAGTGCATCTTCGTGTCATTTGTTTGGATGCACGCACGCACACCCACCCCTACGTAACAGAGATCCCGACGAACGAGTGAGAGTGGGGAACCGGTACGCGAGGAAAAGCTCCTCTACTCGGCATTCGGACGCGTGAGCCTGCAGAGTATTGATTGCCCCCGCTGGAGGCAAACCTCGACGTTTGAGCCTTTCTCTCTCTCTCTCTCTCTCTCTCTCTCTCTCTCTCTCTCTCTCTCTCTCTCTCTCTCTTCTCTGGCATCCTATTTTCATAAACCTTTGCCTTTCGTTCGCGCCAGACGAGCAGCTTTGATTACCCTTTCGCATCGCGGCAACTTGCGAGAAGACTTCAAGCTCCAGAATTCAGCCGCTAAACTGCGTTTATTTTTCGCCGGATTCCGACACGATGTTTTCCCTTCTGCGTTTCGCAAGAAATGCTTTTAATTAAGGCTCAAAATCGATTACCACACTTGGCTTCCTAATTGCTTCAGAAATAAGCGGATTCGCCAGAGGCGCATTATTTTACTCACAAATAAGTTGTTTGTCGAAATTACAAGATGATCATTTGTCGGTGTAGTGAGTTTTTGTTAAAACGCGAAAAGTAATCTTTAATTGAATTTGTACGCATGTGGGTATACCTGCTACACCCACGCGAAACGCCGATCAGTCCGGCGCAACTACTCCATTTACTATTGCGTGAAAACGCATTTGGCAGGTTCATTTTTGAAACTAGATCGAGCGTTTACGTTTGAATAAACTACTCGCTTGAATATAGATTCTTCGCTCAATTCGACACCGTCTACCATTAATATTTCAGTACATCGCTGAGGATATGTATTTCCGACGAGAAAGAAATCAAAGGCCCTAGCCCTAGAGAGAAAGAGATAAAGGAGAGGAGCAGCCGGGAGTCCGACCTGGCACTCGTCTAATTTATTTATCGTATAAAATACTCGCAGGTATTTAATTAAAAGTCCTCTCCCAGCTTGAAGCAGAAGCTAGCAAGAAGTAATTTTTCTCCTCTCGAGCCGAAAGCATGCAGGGGAGACTTGGAGAGGGACGAAAAATATAAGGTCAGTGAATTAAGGAGGCTAAAAGAAGCAAGTGGCCCTCGTAAAATTTCTCCGAGGCGCACGCACGCCGGGGAGGGGGTTATAGGTGATTGTTATTCCGAAAGCACTTTTCAAGCGCGGAAGCATCGATGCATTCGAAATATACAGCCTTCCAACCGGTTAACGGATTAGGCCAGTCGACCGCACCAACCGCTCGCGACAGTAAAGCCCAGCGAGTCTCTTTCGTCGAAAGATTAACCTATAAAGGGATTCGGATGGTGTACATAGTCAGATATAACCGGCGTTGTACGCGATTCTGCAGTTATTGGGCTGTTATGCCCGGCTGTCATAACATCCGCGCGTCGATATGCTTATAGTCCAGTCGGATGTATGTCGGTTACAAGCGGAGGCTAAACTCTTTAACTCGAGGAGATCGATACACATTTTTTATCTTGACCATTGTATACTGCAAATCGATTTCTCACTGTCCTCGAAACTTTCAGATAAGAATCGGGCGAAATAAATCTATCTGCATGCTCGAAACTCTTCGAATTAAAATTTTCTATACATTATACTTTTCACTTCAATTTCATTCTAGAGGAGTGATCTGAAGATTAATGTTTTATCGATCATAAGCGACAGTAGTTTCATCACAGTTTTTCGACTCCTAGGGAATATGGCAGGAAAAACTTTGATTTATGAGCAAGACTTTTCGGAGCGTCAAAAAAAAACGGATTCTGCAGCATTCAGGACTTTTTCCGATATACTTCGCCACGATATTGCAACATTTCCTTTCTTCGCCGCATACTACTTCGATATAGCGTCGATTCGGAAAGAAACAAACAACTTCCCTATCCTGCATTCGAAACAAAGAAGAAACTTTCATGAAAACGAGGTCCCGACTTCTCCGCATACTCGGCATGTACAGGCGCTTATGGTATGCATAATATACCCTCGGCCGCTCTATCTCGAGTCAAAGGCCTTTATCGCTATCGCAAGTGACGACGCGACGGCGGGCAAGTTGCTTTTTTCTCCGAAAAATCCCGATAGCGCTCGGGTGAGGCTTTATTGTCGCGCGCTCGCGCGCACGCGCGTATACCCGGGCGCAAGGCGAGAGAATGAGCTTGAGGGGACGTGTTTATGCGCTCTTTCTCTCTACTGTATATAGGCGAGAACTGCACATAAAAGGGCGCGAAATTTAATGCAGCTGGCTGTGAGCTGTCGATCGATGGGCCGGGGCTCTGTACAGTTCAAGGTCGGAAAAGCGGCTCGGCATTTTTTCTTACCTTCTGCACCCGTTCGCCACTTTCCTAACAGCGCCGGGACATTTATCGGACGAGTCTTAATCCTGCACCTCTTTATAAGGTCAGCCGACCGTGTCGATAGAGCCTTCCTCTGCCGCTGCAGTGACAAGGAGAATTCAATCCAATAATTAATCTTGTTTCGGACCACAATGCTCCGAGCTTTTTTTCAAACGCCTTTTATCGCTTTCACTTGCAAAAGCTCTTCCGGTTACTAAAGCAGTACGTATTTTAGCATCTCGCCAAGTTACCCGATGCACGGTTACATGCTGTCGGAGCAGATGTTCGACAATAACCGGTTGTTCATATAGTATTAATTTATCACAAAGCAAACAGCGTGCTCGCAACTAGTTTGAGGAAAGTTAGAGCCCAGTTGGAGCAGCGCACAATACCGGAGCACTTATGGGGCTCTTCATTGTAATGCGAATACACCGGCCAAAACTTTGCTCGAACGCACACTGGCCATAGATAATGTCCTTTTTAGTGCAGCTTTCGGATTAATCCCCGCGAACAAGGCGTACGCGAGCGTTTCGCTGTCGGTCGTATAGTCTTCCGCCGGCAAGGCTGATCCAGTGCAGGCATGTAAAGCCGCACGCGCCGATACGTCGTATAACGCGCGCAGCTGCGCCCGGATAAGGGAAGATCCCGGCCTCAAGTAGGCAGTAGGCCTTCCGGCTTCTCCGCGCGCATACGCGTGCCTGTACGCGGAGTGTGGAGGGCCGCTCGGTATTCACATGCAAATCGGCCCCTGGGAAAACGACTCTCGGCGGCTGCCGCGCGAGTTGCAAGTCAAATTTCCCCCCGTCGACCTTGCGCAACCTTCGATGTGCACGTATAGCTGCGCTGCGCTACACAGCAGCGGAGCGAAGTGCTAAGTGCTCGCGGGAGGAGTTAACGACATTTCCTCGAAATCGCGTGCTGCTCCGCCGCAGCACGGTCTCGCGTATCCGTTCCGTTACTACTGGCGCGCTAATCTGCTCCGCTGTGTATAAGGCTGGCCTGAGGTTTTCCCTCCCAGATTACGCGCCCCCCTTTTGTCGCTCTGATTTCCAACACCTGACTGTATAATGCGCGCATCCCGCCGACCCGTTCCATTTCCTTATAAAGTGACCTTTCGACTCGCTCGTATACATTTTTTTCGCTGCTTCTTCTCTTATTTCGACTTCTCGATCGATGGCGAGATCGATAGCGCGCCTCGCGGATACGTGCTTGTCTGTTTTTCGGCGGCTTTTCCTATATAAGATACCCCCACAATCCGACGAGCACTTTTTAATTGCGGATATTTTTCGATCGCACCAGAACTGGATTCCCATTTTCTTGAAATCGCGCTGTTACATTTAATCTGTCCTCGTGCTTAGCATCGCCTGAGTTATTATCTCGCCGATATATCAATTATCTATTTATTTGTAAAGTGATTAACTGTGTACTCCCTCGCGCTGTGCATCGGCCGAACTATCGACATAGTCTATCATAGCGAAACTAGATTAACTTTGCCGGAACGCAGCTATATAAACTTTATCTCGACAAAAATAACGAGCTCCGTGATCTTGAGTTTCCCCGTGCTTGTTTTGCATTCTGCGCGTTGCAGACGAGTAGGCTAGAAATGATTTCGTTCGTTCTGCGCTCGCATCTAATTGTCGATGATAAAAGAAAAAACTACACGGGAACGACATTTTCGTCTTTGAGCAGGGGGAAACGGGGACAAGTGGCAACAGTAATGATGCAAGCAAGGATAAGAGCTATCGGGGGTCCCGAGCCGAATAAAGGCATTAACCCATTTTCGGACCCCCTATTAAGGGCATCTCTCCTCCTCGATCCTTCTCCCGCGCGTTCTTTTTTTCGCCGGCGGACCCCGAATAGCGTATACACGACTCGCGCCTCTACGGTAATCAGAGGAATAAGAACACGATTGCATATTAATGCCAGGAGCGATAATCTAATTTACATGCGCTATCTTGAATCCTACGTCGTCCCGGACATTTTTCACGGTAGACACGTCATCAATGTTGTCGCTTCGTTTCTTTCTTTCGTTGTTGCAGATATCCTTCACTCCGATATTTCGATGAGTAAATTTTTTTAGAACAAATCAACTGGAGCACAGTGTATGAACACACCGTCTAGCAAATTTTGTCTGTATCCAAGTTTTTGCATCGTCTGCAATTTTCAATTTTAATTATATTTCTTTATCAACTGGTCATAATTGTCGTCGTTTACATTATGTTATGATAATTATTTGCCACCACGCCATTTGAAAATGGAAACATGCAAATATAGTAAATTTGTTCACCGTACGTATTATATTGATGTGCCGTGTGTAACCTCACTTAAGAAGATAATTTTTATTTGTGAGAAAGTTTCGCATTATCATACCGGTTGTATAAAGGTACCACGAAGGTCAGCTGTACACTGATTATTTTAATTATACGGAAGCATCCTTATCTACGGAATTTGAATTTCCCATTACAACAGACGAGCATAGGGGATTTTCAAGTTCACGCACGTCGATGTGCACAGTTGAGTGACACAAGTAAACACGAACATTGCTTGCAACGCTTTGCTGATTTGCTCATTCGTTCAATTAAATTATCTACAGCGCATGCTCGCATAGTTGTTCCAATAATCAGCCGATTTTCCTACATAATTTCGTAATTTTAATGTACCCGAGCCTCGATGCGATAGCAGCCATACATGCACGATGAAATGGTATAGGAAACATTCAATAACCGATATATTAGCATCGATTTAATTTATGCTATATAATAAAGATGCGAAATTTGCATTTGCCGGATACTTGAGGTGTGTCAAGTATTAAAAATAAAAAATATCGATCAGTTTGCTTAAGCTTCATATAATAACATCGCATTAGTCACTTAAAACTACGTTCGTAAGTAAAAGTTGCGTTATCGACGCTCATGAACTTTTTTCGCGCGCTTAAAAGAGGCAATAAATAAAAGCAATAGATATTCAACGGCGTCGTGGACACTTGTCTATTGTACGTATGATACAACTAGCCGTGTACTCTTTTACATACAACGTTATCATTCCAAGGCGACGATAACTTAAATGGTATAAGTCATTGCCGTCTACCTTGAGAGATCTCACTTTGTATATCCAGTCATTCCAGCGCAGACTTTTTCGGAATGATTTGATTGAATACGGTTTGGGATTCTCCGTCATCCAGTTAAATTACCCAACACCTCTCACAGTCTATGCACTCGACTTTCATTCAATTTAGATTTCTGAACAAACTGCGTATTTACGTACAATCAGTAAAGCAGGTCATTATTCTTAAGCATTGATAACGTATGTTGCACTTATGACAAATGATTTTACTTATACGTAAAATTTTTGAAGAAAGCATAGGTCAATGCTGCATTTTAAACAGTTGATCGATCAATCTGATCATGCACAAAGATTTTCATATACACTCATTACAACCAAAATCATTAGGCTCTCGAATTGTTTAATATGAACTGTTATTGACTTACAGGCCAATACAGTATTTCTGGCATTTTGGTCTGAGTCGAACAATATTGCGGTACTTTTCTCTTTGCAATTTTTTGTATCGTCTCATTCTGTACATCAAGATCGAGCGCGCCCAAAACTTCTTCCTTGTTTCTTACTTCAGAGATTTCGTATACCAGTTGTCTGAGATTCTATAACGCACTTCTTCTTAAGTATGAACATTTTCGCCTTCCATAGTTTTTAGCGGGACGTTAAATTTTGAACAATGTTCTTTCGTAGAAATTTATAAACTTACAAACACGTAGCTGAAGAAAAAAGCTTTGGATGCTTGTCTCAGAACAACCTGTTATACGTAAGGAAAGGAAGGTCGCTGTACGACATGATCATAAAAAGGGCGATCAAAAGCCAAATTAGATAGCGACGAATGCAGCGGTACTGGCGTACGAAATCTTAATTTCGGCTCAAGCATTGACCGCAATCTGGGATATACACTGATCGTCGATGATGTTTTGCCAGAGCTTTGGCCAAAGATCGGTCTTAAATTTAGTGCTCTTTTAACTTTAAACGCGCGAGGCAACGTGGACGAACCAAATGAATTCTGAAGTATCTAAACAATCTTGAGCAATGTATTACAAGAGGTTTAAAACACCGTCAGGTATAAAAATAGCAGCCGCGATTCGAAAATAAATGTTGCTGGTTTCAATTTTTGCGATCCTATTGATTCCTCACAGCTGTCAAGGTACGTGTGTTTCGAATGCTGTACTGTTTGCAGGTATAATTTCGTCTCTCTCTCTTTTTCTCTCTCTCTCTCTCTCTCTCTCTCTCTCTCTCTCTCTCTCTCTCT
>QLSS01000147.1:55534-79042 GCA_024372645.1 Trichomalopsis sarcophagae | reverse complement strand
TCTCTCTCTCTCTCTCTCTCTCTCTCTCTCTCTCTCTCTCTCTCTCTTTCGCATCGCTTGCCCGATATTAACAGGCTTACGACAATAACAAGCGCGAACCGAAACGCCGCAGCGTTGTCACTGGGTGAGTTCTCGAGAATAATGCAAATATTGGTGGGACTCGACACGTATAATGCAGAAAAAACAATGACATACAGCCTCGGCGTAGCCTACTTGTAGGCTATTTATAAATACTTTGCAGCCGCCCCCGATTCGATATTTATACACAGATCGGAAATATCGGAAGAGAGGGCGAGAGAGAAAGCGCACACCGAATCGATCACGCGCGACCGAAATCCGCACACTTTTTGGTAGCTGTCGCGTCTCTCGTTTTCCGTGTCAACTAAATACACGACCTGTTATTATTAATTGAACTCGGAATTTCATAAGTAGACAGCTCCAGCTCTAGTTAGGCGCAATCCTCCTCGCCGTTGATGTCCTCACTGTGGGACACGACAATGTAATTAGCTCCATCAACTCGTCGATTAAATTTCTATCGATTACCTTGCAATTCCCATTAGATTGATAGTAATGGCCGAGACGATTACGTTTCCAGATTACGCAGCTCTAAGACTACAATTCATTCGGGTGATCGCTGTGGACCTGATTGTGCACTAATACAAGTATCACACATACACACATTTGCAAAGTATGGCTACAGATTTTTCAAAGCATAAACGTTTTACACCGATACTTTGATCCCTAAATGCGCGTGCATGATTGTATCCCACCAGAGTCACGAACCAGAGAGAGGAGGGAGCATACAGTGATCGAGCGGAGGTCAAACGGCGCCGGTCGAAAAAGAATAACGAGAGCGAAAAATCGAGGAGGAAAAGCCGCAGGTAGCTGACGGCGCAGCAGGGGCTGGTAGCATAGTACAGAGTAGAAATTAGGACAGCCGCGTCCAATAAACCCTCGCTGCACGCATGCTCTCGCCGCTGCAGGCCAGGGCTGGTCGATTACCTGTACCCCCACCCCCGGCCCCCGTGGGAGGTGCACCCTCATCCCCGCATGTCGTCGCTCGAAGGAGCTGCGGGAAACTCACTTAATCGCTTCCGGCTATTCGAGCCATTATTGTATTGAATGAGCGTCTGCGCAATAATTCGCGGATTAATTTTGCCGCGCCGACTGTTATTGTCGCCCGTGTGTAGCTGCATCAGCTGAGAGATGCGCGAGCGCGCACCTGCGACAATATATAGTCGCTGGTATTGTGCGCGGCTTGCCTGCGCCTACCTATACTCGTAGCAAGCATATAAGCACTTCATATTATTATGCTCTCTGAAAAGAGAACAATTATTTTATTCTAAAGCTAGCTCGTGTATGATTCTGTGGCTTCTCGAAGAAACCGGCCAGAACGCATAGACACGAAACTGCGGTATGCCTTATCTTGCGTCAATATAGAGGAATACGTCGTCATAATTTGAAACCACGTACTGGTTTGGACTCGGAAATAATCAATGAATCGGAGACTAGCATCATTCGGATTTTCAAGCGATGAGAAGCACAACCCGGATTTCAGGCGAAGTTTAGCACGACTCTGCAGATTCTTCTACTCGCACAAACATCATTAAGACAAGAGTGGTAAAGTTGAAACAAGATTTCAAAATTTTAAAATGAAAAAAGTCAACTTCTGATTGAACATATTTTACATTCTTTTAAACTACTGAGCAGTTTGAAAAATGTTGCAATCTTATTAGTTTTGTCTTAATAATATTTGTTTTTCTTAAAAAAAATAATGAATCCGTCCTATGAAAAGAATCGAAATGTGCTGCTCTTAGTTAGAAAATCTCAATATAAACGTCAAGGATCCATGGAAAGTTAACCGTGGAACATTTCTTATTCCAAACACGGCGCGTGACTGTTTCGGAAGTCTAATATTGCACCATAATGTGCCTTGAGATTTTCACGTAGAGTGTACTTGCTTTAGTGTGTGAAAGCCGGTCTTGACACAATTCACGTGAAAACTGAACTTTGGTGGGTCTTTAATGAAGCACAGAATGTACTGCAAGAAAAATCGAAATCAGAAAACTGCCGATGAACAGAATTGCAGTCCCTCGCACCTCCCTTAAAAATCAATACCCCCGCAGCTATGTGCCGGCAAACAGCCTCGCCCCGTACAACGCTGTACAAGCCAATAAATAAGCGACGCTCCCCGGACACAATAGGGCTCAAAATCAAAGGCTCAATTTTACATTTTCCCTTTGAGCTGATCGGCCGTCGACTCGGGCATTTGGTACTACAGCGGCCGATTGAGCCGTCAGGTTAGTTGGCACACGCGAGGATATCCAGGAGGCGTATCGTGCACATCGGCCGTCACGGTCGGTTCAACGAACGCGGTTGACCGAGCGGGCTGCGCCGATCCTTCCGTTCCACAGCCCCTCCTGTACTATATGTAATATAAGTCGTCGTTACAATACTGTGCTATAGGTACACCCGCCGTGGAAACTGGGGCTGGCTCGCTCTCCGCCTCTGCCATCCTTCGACCGGTTGCACCAACCCCTTCCTACCAACACCGCACTTGGCGATTTCACGATCTGTATGTGTTGCGCGTCGCGGCGCTTTCTTGTTTGTAGGCCAGGCTCCGACGGAAGGGCTGCGTATATAGGGGATGCTTTCGTCGCTGCTTCCTGCACTTGTATACGCGGGGGCTTTTTGCGCGCGGGGATTCAATTTTTATTTCGCTTTTATTTCGGCTCGTAAAGCGAATAAATGAGGGAGCTTAGTGCGCCGCGGCGTTTAATTATTTTTGCCCTCGTTTGATCGTCGCCGCATCGCATTTTTATTCGCGGTTACGGTACGGTTTTTTGATCGCTTAATGTCAGCTGCTGAAGAAAATCGAGCACGCGGGAGCTATACGTATACGAGCTCCGCGTCCGTGTCACGAGGAGAAGCGAAAGACATCGCCGTTTTCCCGGTGCGATAGATCGAAGAGGCTTTCCCGCGAGCGCTGCAGAACATAAACCGCGCGATACCTAGACCTCGACTGTGTTATACCGACGGAACGGCTAATGGGCGCGTGTATGTGCTGTACAGTGGTGAGAAGCGAAGCAGTGGAAAAACGCGGTATAAGTTTACGGGGAGTAAATCGATTCGAGTGGCGAGGTGATATCGCGGAATCCATGTCGCAGTTTTGTTCTGCGGCCGACAGCCATAAAATGACACAAGTCCACTTTTCGTGTTTTCCAGAAAAAAAAACGGTTTCACTGCTCAGACTTATGACATCTAAGATCGAAGCAAACGAGATTTAGCGCGATACGGTACAGGTCAATTCACGCGGGGTATATGCATTTGCTGCTTTGTGCAGCAATGTCGCTAAGGTATCGGGTTATATGGCTCTATTATATATATATATATATATATATTCGAAACTGTTGACTTATCTGTACATCGGTTCCCGCAAGTCTTATTGCAAGGCAATCGGCACAAATAAGTCCATTATTGGTTATTTTTGTCCGAGTATCGATCATTGCTTGCTTTTCCGAAATAACCTTTTCGGAATGTCTATGTATAGAAACGGCAATATTTTATTGTAAGGCAATAAAACAAATTCCTAGAGAAGCCCCCGGCAAATAAAAAAAACTGGACTCGTGAACATTTCATCGAAAAGGGCCTATTCGAAAATATATTAAATTCACAGGTATCGCACGATTTTCACATAGTTGTTTCAGAATTGGCGAATAAGTCATGACTTCCTCGTTTGAATTTCGGGCTGAGATTGGACTCGTTAATTTCTGACAAATCTAATCTTGTATTGCGTCGAGTGTATTTTTAGATAGACACGTCCAACCACTGTGTCCTAATCGTCGGGGCGAAATGCGCAGCATATCGTGCTCGAAAATAAAGTGTTTTTCTCGCTTGCAAGTTTCAAATAACGCGTCCCGATAGCCCGGCCCGATAACGCGTATACCTTTCAGCTGAGGACGTGAGAGATTAAGACGATTCGATAGGGCGCCGTCCGAGGACGCGAGGCGATTTCGGGTCATAATCCGAACTCGACCCCACCTACTTCCATCGCGAAATATAAGCCGGCTCCTTACACAGCCGCAAAGAGTTTTATTTTAGAATCTTTTGGGGCATGGGAATAGCCCCCGACACATACGTGTACATGCGTATACGCACACGTGCTGAGGCCGGGCGGTTCCTGTCCCTTTTTGAGTCGCGTTTCGGCCTCGCCGGAATATAAAAGTATACGTGAAGTGTCGCGCTTGCCGGCGTATAGGACATTAACGATTCCTTTCAAAAGCAAATTAAGACGTACCTATATATTTTCAGCGGTATCGGACCTTTTGCCCGGAGCTTTGCCGATGACTCGCCGAAAATTTCAAAACGTCCGGGACACTGAGGGCAAAAATATTGCGTTGCGAAATTTAATATCTTTGCGGCGCGCTTCTTTCGGCCACGACGCGTGCACGTGTACAGAGAGAGAGAGAGAGAGAGAGAGAGAGAGAGAGATATGCCTTGTCAATTTTCTACACTGACTTACCGAAAGCCGTTATTGTTGCTGCTACTGATGCTGCTGCTACTGTTTGGTTAAAACAAAGTAAGCTTGCGCAGTCCGTAGAAAATGCTTACTTTTTACAGCCCAACTGAATCAACAGAAGTGCATCGAGGATGAGAGCTACATGTTAGCGTAGCCTGTCAGTGATAGAAAACTTTTGTCCGGCTTAATCGAAGCAACCTTTGTCGGATCAATGAGAGCTCTCCGTGCACAGCGCAAGTTGAGTGCTGCTGCTACTCCAACATAGAAAAAGCTTTGTTCGTAGAGATGATTAATTTTTCATTTCTTACCCTTGAGCAGTCAAAAGTAAATATAGTTGTACCACGAAATTGAAGTTTCTCGTCGATAAAGCATCGTGTTAAATATGAGACGTTGTGTTTTGTATTTCTCCGTACTATAGTAAACTCGTATTAGTTTGTAGGAAGTTTTGTTGGGTTCGCCAAAATGTCGATGAATCGGTCGACGTTGAAGCAAGCCAATGAGATCGAGCCAAAAAGCGCGCGCAGCGCCAAAGGAGTCACGTACGAGAAGAAAAGTGTCGCAAGTGCAGCAGATAGACGGAGCGCGCTCGGCGACTCCTTTGAGGCCGCCGTGTGACGCATAGCGCTCGTTACACTTTTGCAATGACACGTAGATCGAGGCGGAGGCAGAGCCGAGTGCCGACGCACGCGTGCAAGTTCATTATCGATGAGAGAGATCGGAAGATCGAGCGACGAGGGAAAACGCGCCAATTGCATAACTCGATCGACGTGCCGGTATGAAACCTCGTATAGAACAATAGCCGAGCGCCGCTTAATATTCACGGTGAATCCGCCAGAGCCGCCAACGCAGACTGGCTGCAGAAGAACGCGGCTAGCGCGGCGGTCGTTGTTAATGTCGTCAAATTTATAGTCGGCCAATCGGTCATTGCGGAACGAGATTCTGTTCTTTCCAATTGAATTTTTTTTTCTCGATGTTATTATGAGCCGTGCGATTACATCAGACGCAGTCTCTTTTGTCAATTCGATTGCTCAGAATTTTATCGAACTGCATACGCTAGTCGTTCGTCTTTGATGCGCGATACACAGAGCATCTTTAAATGAATTAAAATCGAGAGAAGACGCATCTCCCAGGCTGGATACGTCGTTCAATCAATCAATGTGTTATCGAAAATCAAAAGGGTAGCATTTTTTACATTTCTAGTGCATGCGAGAATCTTTCCGCAAAATAAAAGTATAATCAGCATATTAAAAGTAAACATCATTCGTCGATTCATTAATTTTTCCAACGTTCCAAAATAATAATAGTGATAAACAAGAAGCGAGGCGCATACTCATCGCGCGCCCGGCGCTTGTCGAGCGTATAATAAAAGAGGAGCAGTAACGACTAGCCAACGCAAAAAAGCATTCCTCTCGTGCCGCGAGCGTATCATCCGAATCTCGAATCCCTCGTACGGAAGCGCATGCTTGCAGGCGAGACATTTTTTTCATTCCATCGCGCCAGTAGCTCCTATAGCGGTCTCATTTTTTCCGACATTCGTCGCGCGCGCACAAACGAGTTCCTTCCCTTTCATAGCCGCATACTTACTCATTGAGGTACGTTAGAGCGCTCCAGACTCAAAAATAAAAGCGACCGCAGCTTTCCAAGGCCTAGGTCAAAGCCAGCGTCTTTTCGCGCATCCCTCGCCTCTGAAAAGGACGCCCCGCGAGAATGCATGCCCGTGAGGCTCGCGCATTGTGTCACATAGCTTTCGCTATTTTCGCTCAAAATGTACCCGAGTCACTTGGCGCGTAAGTTTTACAGCGGCCGGAGCGCGAGCGCGCACGTATATACATAGCTCTCGAGTCGCGCGGTGATTCTCGCTATTTAGGAGGCACTTGTCAGTCACGATTGTGCGGGAGCGTGATGTCTTGTTACGCAAATAGACGCGGCTCGTGCCCCGACTCTCTGTTTGGTTTTTCTTTGCCGCGTAAATCGCATGCGCGGACTCGGCTGGCGTTCGCTTCACGCGTTCCTCGCTCTTTTGTTTACCTTGGCTCATCATTACGCGCTTCTCCCGAGCGCGATTCCCGCGCGTCACCTCAATAAATCATCATTGCGGCCAATTCCTCATCGCCGCCGATAGGAATAAGGAACGCTTCGCGGAGTAGGTACATCAATTAGCCGGCTAAAAACTTTCACTCAACGTCTGGAGTCGAAAGTTTTTCCACTCGGACAGCTGCGATAAAATCATTATAAATGGTGATATTCAAAGTGCATAATACGAGCTCTAATTAACTCGGTATCTTGCTCATTAGCATTTCTTCGGTATACTATAGAGCGATCAAGATACCCACACATATACTTATAGCTTCCTCCATTGATAAAGGAGCGACGGCGACAAAAGCCTTATCGAAGCTTGACGAATTTGCATAAGACTGCGTCATGCTGCGTGACACGACGAGCGTCTGACCGGAATCGACCGTTTTCTACTGTTTTCGTCGTCGGCTCTACGCCCCCGCAGCGTACGGACGTCTTCGCGCATGAAAACGCAAGCTCGAAAGGCGAACCAGAACATTCATCACTGGCGAATTTCACTCTATTCCGTCGAGATTTCGCGACATTAAATGCCGCAAGATTAACGAGGCGAATCTTTGCGTTATACCCAGGCTCACGCACGCGTCGTAAATTCATACACACCAGCACTAACATGTGCATATTGCGGGGTGCTCGAAACTTTTAAATCTGCACAGAGTGCAGGAAACGCGGACAAGTCGCGCGAATGCACAACGGGAAGAAGCCATTGATCTTCCGCCGGTCAAAGAGACGACTTACATCAATCGAAGGAGAATCAGGACAAAAGAAAGAGGGTGTAAGTGTGAGCAGGGAGAAAAGGACAAGCCGTCGATTACCGGCAGAGGAGAGGGAGAAATTGAGAGTCGAGACGGCGTTTTGGCAGAAACAGCTGGTGTACACGGCATGCGCGAACGGGCCGAGGCGATTAAGCAGCTTGTCCATCTAGTTGTCGGGACGTTCATTAGTTTCGTCGGACGCAAGCGAGAGGGAGATAAAAACCCTTACTTTCTAATTTGCGGTAAGCGCCGCTTAAGCCCGTCGTCACGTCGTCGCCGCCGCCGCCGCCGCCGCCGCCCCGGGGCCGCTTATCGCGCGATCTCCGTCCGGCCAAGACAAAGACTTTGTTCGAGAGCAAGAGAGAGGAGCAGCGCCAGCAGAAGTTTCTTCCACTTCTTTTTCTGCTGCTATTCGCGCGGGCAAGGAAGTGGCCACTAACGGCATTACGGTTCGTTGCTACTTCGCCCCCGCGCGCGATTCTTGTTCAAGCGTGGGGCATTACGCACGCTCGACTTGAAATTACCGCGCTGCTGCTGCTGCTGCGTCTGCTGGCAAAACAGCTCTGAATATCGGATTATCCAAATCACCTCTCTTTCCATCGTCGGTCTCCGCTCCGCGCTGAAATACTCGTCTGCTTTCGAGTATAATTGCGTTTCGAGGAAACGATGTTTGGCTAGCGTTTTCGAAAAGCGAGGTCGCAGCACTCGGTGACCAATTGATTTCGTCCTTTGGACCGTATTAAAAAATAACGATTATCGAGAGTGGCTCGATTGTCCCCGAACAGATATGCCTCGGCACTCGGCAACTTTTAACCGGTCCATCAAATTTGCCCGAAGTTCGCAAAGTTGCAAGGACCCGAGACTCCCGGCCATTTGAATTTATATGCTTGCGCGCACCCGCGTTCTCCGACTGGCCCGACTGGCTAAAAGTGTGCGAGCCGCGGGCGAAACTTCAACGCATATTGTGCAGTTCGGCTAGCTTAAATAAGTATACGCGCGAGGAAATGCGAGAATCGCTGTAAGTACTACACGCGCATTACGTCCGTCGCATCATTCGACTAATAAAACTGTTTACGCTGAGTGCAAGTTTTGTGTGCACGAGCTTTACGCGAGATTTTATGCGGGAAATGCCAGTTTAGACGCTCCCGAGAGAGTATACGCGGCGCTAGTCATTTCTGCTCGCGTTAAGGAAATATACAATTAGCTCATTATATACGTATCTTGTTTTGTGCGTCAAACTAGCCACTAAAGTAATCACGTTTGAAGAGACTCGCGTTAAACGGCCGGGCTTTAATCATCAACGACAACACAGAGTCCAATTTTCCTACTCTGGCGGATGGAAAATAAATACAATATTTTAAAATATATTTCAGTCAATTGCATTATAAAATATATTTCAGTAAATATAATCAGATCGTAGAGCTATGATGATCGTCCAGATAGATTTCAAGCGTGCTGTTTTGTCGAACTTGATCCGAACACGAAGAAACACAAAGTGCATACGCGTTTTCTATACTGATAAAACGCGTCATTCGACTCCGACAGATGCTATAATATGTACATACATGCTTCGGGAGTGTGCACAAGTGATAGATGCACTTGAAATAAATCGCCTCGTCGATCCAGAAGTGGAATATGCATCGCAGAATGAACAAAAACACGTGCTATCGCGCGTTCCCGGAAGCCATTAAAATTAATATTCTTCAAAACAAAGCTCTCGAGCGCGATGATGCTTCGTCATAGATGGATGGTCAAAATGAATTTTCCATATTGCGCGGAGCGTCAACGGCATGAAGCAACTTCCAACTAATTGGATAATAGATAACGAAACCTAGAAAAGGCATCACTCTAGAATTTTTCCCGCATTCAGTTTTTCGAATCATGAAATCGTCTTCCAGTGGACTCTCCTTGTTAGCATTGCGCGTAACGAGTGTAACGACCATTCTTTATTCAGTGGAAAAAAAAAACCGCTACGCGCGATTATTTTGTCAGAAAGGCGATCAAACGCATATTTCGGGAAAAAATCGTTCGACGCGCTTCAGAAAAGTGGGTCAGAACGGTTTACAAAACACACGTCGGGGGGAGTATAGAGTGTAAAAGTAAAAACGTCGGCGCGAGCGCGAAATTGATTGCAGTCAAAAAACGTTTGTTAAACGATACAGAGCTGCGGGCTGCAGAGAAACGCCCAGAGTTGCATTTTTTCCCACCCGACCCCGCACGCTTATCTTTCACCCCACGTCCAATAGCCCCCGTAGTCATTTTTTGCCGGGCGAAGGTCTTCTATGATTTTCCGAAAACCCTCAGAAACGCATAAATAGAGCGCCACAATGCGATGCTCGTAAAGCGCGCAACTTTACAGCTCGAGCGCGCGAGCGAGTGAGCGTGTCAAGTGTCATAAAAGACTTGGGGAACAGATACAGCAATAACAAACAGCATAGTGCGCGAGTTACGATGAGTCAGGAACTGCGAGCGCGAGTGTCAATGCGTCTTCGTTTTAGACGACAGGAAAATCCATAAAAAGCGAGCGACAAAGAAAAGTGCGCGCGAGGCGAGCATTCAGTAATACTTGAGCGCGCAGAGAGACCCGCAGAGAACGAACATCTGCCTCGTGCATTAAACTTCTGTGATAGCAAGATGAGCAGCGTATGTAGGCATGAGAAAGAGAGAGAGAGAGAGAGAAAGAGAGAGGGGAGCAGGAACAAAATTGATGAATTTGCAACCGACGTTACCGGAGCTGGGTAACACAGAGATCGATATTCCGATACATCCGGGCAGCGATCGCCGTGAAGCCGAAGCGCTGCGTAATAAAAGAATCCGTCAGCTCTCGAGGCTAATGAGCGCGCATGCTAATTCGCTAAAAGAACTCGTACACGCGAGCGCATCAGAAGGGTGCAGCCCCGGAATCTAGAGAAGGAATTCAAGAGCGCCCTGTGTCTGAGCTTACAATACACACGGAAAGAGAGGAAAAGGAAAGGAGAAAAAAAGACTGCAACGAAGAAGGAGAGCTATAAGCGAGAAGGCGCGCGCGGAGGGGGAAAAAGAAGCAGATAACCTGCATCGGTGTCACGGCAAAAGAGGCCAACACTCTCGCCTGACCTACATCCCGCAGCAGCGGCAACCGATCGTCCTCCCACCCCCGCCTCCTCGAGGAGGCCGCGCTCGCTCTCTCGCGCAGTCACGTGACGAGGCGCGAGCGTAGCGCGCAACCCTCCTCGAAAGCGCTATGCATCCTCCTAACCGAGATTCGCAGAATTATGCGCCTCCTCTGCCGCTTCTCCTTCTTCTTCTTCTTCTTCTTCTTCTTCTTCTTCTTCTACTTCTTCTTCTTCAACACCTGTGCGAGCTGTTGCTTTTTGGCCCAGTTTTCGTGCGACTCCGGTCTGAGGTGATTAGCCCGAGAGCTCTCGGATAATTACTGCACGCACTCTCTGCACCGACCGATGTGCGTGTGCTCGTGTGTGCTTGCGAAACGGGAAAATTGTCAAACTTGCGGGATTCACTTCATTGAATGTTGCGAAAAGCGCTCGTTGATACGTCCAACAAACGAGCTCTGGTTGATCGTGCGCATAATGAGATATAGCCACGAGGCATATCGTTAATTTCAGCCAAGCCATTCTGCCTATTACGTCCATTAGAGCGGCTCGCGCGAGGAAATCACTCTTGCACGTTAAGGCGTTCGTACGTGACAGATTATATACGGGCAGTCTAGCGAAGCTCGACCCTACGAACCCTACTTCCTAACCACGCGTTTCTCGAAATTCGTACATGTGTATTCAAACAAAATTACAAACGGCCTCTATTACACGCTCTTCGCCTTTTGCCAAGCTCTAATTGCAGAATCGCTACTTCCAACGAAAGCGACGCGAAACAACATTCGCGCGTGTCAAAGCGCACCTCATAACATCCGCGCGTAAAAAAAGCCTTCGAGAGTCTCGGACGACGATGTTTTTCCCGCGAAATTAGTTGTTGAAGAAGCGCGTATCATCGAGCACTTTACGAGAGACGGTCAACCGCGCACTCGTGCCTCGGGATCACGGAGCCCAATTAAAATGCTCTCAGGCGAGAGCCGCACGCCTGTTCCCTAATTCGCGAGCGCGCGCGCAAATAGAACTCGGCCGCGGGAAAAAATTTGGCGAATGTTTGTTTAAAAGCGAAGAGCGGGTAGCGCGTGTGTATACGTCGGCTACCTTCCAGGATGTTATTCTAAGCCGTCGATCACCCAGTGGCCGAGACGACTCGAAGAAGAAGAGGAGGAGGAGGCGTCGAAGGAAAATTCATCGCCGAGGCCAGAAATAGTCGAGCATAATATAAGCCGCACGGCAACGCTCGTCAAGTGTACCCCTTTTCACCACACCGACGGACGTGCGAGTGTGTGTGGACTCTCGAGAAAGTATCTCCGACGATTATCCGGGATTTCTCGGGACCACGAGATCGTTGATCAAGTTTTTCAGTGGCCTGCCTCGGCGAGTGACGGGCGAAAAGGGGACGCTCTCGGCTCATTTCACCCAACACCCACGGAGCTTAAGAGCATCGATCTTTATTCGGCACACATGACTCGCTTTAATCTTTCCCATATATACACGTATACCTTATATGCACGCGTCTATGTGCTCGCAGTTTGCCGAGCTTCTTTATCGCGCTTTTACCGTCTCTTTTTGCTTCGCTTCGGATTGCACTCACTTTCCAGTCAGTTTCGAGAAAACATTTTTATGGAGAGCTTTTATATGCGCGAAAGATTAGCTAGAGCGGACGCAAAGCACCGGTTCGGAGGTATTACTTTTCGAATCAAAATTCGAATGGTTATATAATTTAAAAGTTCAGTCAACGTACAGCCGGCGAAACGTTCAATCTATACTAATCGATGGTCTCGCGCTTTATTTCATCTCTACATTCCCGGCGTGAGGCTGTAGCGGCAACAGGAGAAAGGAAAGAAAAGAGTTGCGGCTATTGCCTCTGCAAATTGAATCTTCCCTCCCGGCTGTCTCTGCCGAGACGAGAATCGAACGCGCGTCGAAATTCACCGAGTCGACTCGCTTTTACGTATACTCGATAAAAGATCGAGCTCGCGCAGTTTGCTTTTGGTTAAAGCAATTCTATTCCGCAAATAAACGCGGCGGCTTCTTTGGAAAAGGCATTGTTTTCAGATGAAAGTGTTTTTTTTTAATATTGAAATTCGAAGAAAAAACTAAAAATTGCCGAGCGTATAAGGTCGGCGGATAATCGATACCGCGGCGTAATATATAACAACTCTCTAACTGTTTCCGGCGACTCGAAAATCAATTTTACGGGGGAAAAAGCCTAGGCGCTTAAATTTCCAATCGCGTTATAAATTTCCGGCGAAGAAAAAAGACAGACGCGGAGCACTTTTTTCAGAAAATAAAAAGGCCATAAACCGCCGGCACCGCAGGCAAGAAACTTTCCTACCGGCGTGCGATGACGCGCGTCAAAAAAAGAAGCGCGCTTTCATTGCCGGCTACCCGATCATTTTCAGCGAGCGCACCTTTTTTCTCAGCCTGTATACGTACACATACTGGTGGTCATTTTTCGGGCCAGTATAGTAAGCGAAACTACAAGAGCGGCCGATAAAGCAGTAGTAAAACGAGAGCGCGCGGCGACAAAAGCCGCGGCTGCGAATAACAGCGCCCGGCCACTCGCGCGCGTTATCTCCTTGCGCCCTAGCAGCTAGCTGCTCGCGGCCAGTTTCCCGGCAAGTCTAACCCCCGGAGCGCCCGAGCGACATCAACAATTTTATCGTCGGCGTGTATATATACGCACAGACCGCGGAAGACTACTTGCCGCCGTGAGGAAAAAAGTACGCGCGTACCAGAAGTATTATTCGCGATAAGGAAGAGGGGGAAGGTCATCGGCGTTCACGACGATGGGGACGTAAAGTGGCGAGTCGCGCGCGTGTTGAACCCGGGATCGGGGGAGGTCGAGGATCGCAGAAAACTTCCCTCTAGTGGTGCGCAGTCATGCTCCCATCACAGGCGCGGGTTAATCGCCGGTAGAAACGCGCGTGTCGCATATTGAATACGAGAAATTTAATGATTGCTATGAACTTGTAAACACAAAGTGTATATCGCAAGACTCGTTCGAGATCTGAGAGATTTAGCTCTCTTTTTGAGTACTATTTATCTTATACCCTTTCTATTGTACTATACAAGCTGTAATGATGAGATGGGTCGCTATAGTAATTACTAGCTACATAACGATGCCGATATAGCTCCAGTACCGCGTGACTCGTTTGCATTCTGCTTCTTTAAAACGAGTGAGCGTCCTTTCTTGTGGAATCCGATGAGTAAACTGATATATAATATGATAAAACGATGTATGTGTGAATACCAAATTCTTAAATTACAAGTTTCAATGCACAAATATGACGCATCAGCAGTTAATGCTGACTTGTAACTGCGATGAGAAACAGATACATTATTTAATTAAATATAAATTAAAATTTCAGAAATCTAAATCCATCTATGCGCGTCTATTCAAATTCGAAGTCTATTCGAATATTCAAATGAACCGAAAAATATAAAATTTAATATTCTATATACTATTAAATTAACTCTAAACTATTATGCAAATTGCAAACATCAGCAATTTTAGTACTTGCCATATCATTTCTAACCTAGTTTTGCAGTTCAATTAATAAAAATAGCAATATGAGAAACTTCAAAATTTTCGCCGTTTTTCTTGCAAATAAAACTTTCTTTATAAAATAAAATTTGAGTTTTGCTAGTCTTCGTATTTTAAAACAGCAAGCTAGTATATAATCAATCCCGTCATAAAAAAATACATATGATTCTTGTCGATCAATCTTGCAACTTGTGCTGTTATTACGCCGACTTTGGCGATATAGGTACGCACACGAATGTCAGACATAAAAGATCTACCTTGGATTTTCAAACCTAGACTAGAATTTGGGGTTAGCATAGTTGAGAACAAGGTAAGAGCGACTTGAAATCAGTAAGAAATGTATGCAATATAAAAAAATAACTCGCTACGGCTTGACAAAGCATTTGGCATCTAATTGCGTGAGATACCTTATAGTAAATACAAAAATCCATGAAACCCGAACTTAATAATCGCAAAAAATTATTTTTCGATGAAATGTATGTTCGAATTCATATCTGATGCATGCACCGCGTACGAAATTATGTGCGCACTTGACCTAAATTGTGACTCATTATTTTGATGGCTCGAAATCAGAACATCGGAATTGAATTAAAGACGATCTACCACTCGCTCTGCGCGTATCAATCCTCGGCATTTTTTCACGCGAGCCAGCGATTACGACACGCGTCGGACTCTCTTCAGCACATAACTGTGAACAGTAAATAATTCCGACAACGTTCTCACGCAGGCTTTCATTAGGTGATAGAGCGCAGTACCCGAGTAGCTTAATAAAAGCCTTATCTCCATCGGACGACAAACATCGTGTTCTATACGAAAAACAAGCAATAGAACGCGAGCGCGCGATGTCGATAAGGCTGCCGGACGAGGATCGTCGAAATCGGAAGGGCAGAAGGAGGGCGAGAGGTGGGCGCGAAGGGCCGGGAAAATTGAAATTAACGCGGAACGCTTTGTGCGATCTCGTCGATTCTACAACCGCGATTCTACGTACACAGATCCGGGAGAGAGATGTGCTTCCGATATCGGCCGCGTTTTCATTTGTCGGGACTGACAGAACGGAAAAATCATAGGTTCTAGGCGGCTATTATCGGGCGCGCCGAAATGATACCAGCGAGAGAGCTTTTTTGACAAGTTAATTGGCGGACGAGTATCCCCGCGTTGTTGCTTGCGGAAAGTCTCTCTGCATGAAAAAGTATAACCAAGTCGTTTTCTCGTGACGAAAGTCACGATTCTGCCGACTTCGGGAGGAATATGCATATATCTATAGGGGAAAAGGTAGGGAAGAAAATGAAATGAAAAAATAATAATCCGTGCGAGCCGCGAAAGACGAACGAGGGACGAAATAGCAGAGGAGGAAAATCAGCATTCGACCGCGTTTAATGCGCTTGAAGGCCAAGACGCGCATTCGGCGGGTGCAGGACGCAGGTACATAGCGTACGTACGAGTCGCGCAGGTGTACGTGTACCGGAGGTGCGGGTGGCGGAGCTGACCGGCCGCCAGAGGCCGCCCCAGTCAACTAGGTCACCGACCCAGTTAGTTCACCTGTAGACGCGCCTTTTTATTTGGCTCGCGCTGCCGCCACCGCCAGTAATGCCATATAGCCAGCGGCCTTATACGCCGCGCAGGCCCACTGCTACATCCTTTCTCGCAGATTACGCGTATAGGACGATCCGCTTTTTCGTCGCGCGACGAGCTCGTTTTATCATTCGATTCGATTCGTCGCTCTCGCTGTGCGGCCGAGCGCGCGCGTGTTTGTGTGTGTGTGTGGTGGCTATATGTACGGTATCGAACGCGACCCTTCGATGTCATAATCTGTTTGCTCGCTTTGTTTAACTTGCCGGGACACGTTCCCGCTGTCGATAAATCAGCCGAGAGTGTGCTTGGAAACTGATCGAGATTATTAGTTTAACGTTCTTTTAATTGAATGACGCGGGGGTGATGGCCGATAGTTTGCGCATATTCACGACCAAATCAAGTAGAATCGATGAGGTTCTATTTTGGGCCACGTTTTTCGGAGGAGTATAAAGCTCGCAATAACATGGCGCGTCGCGGATTTTTCCCTCTTCTGGAATATTTCAGAAGAATGCCAGCTGTACCTCCCTTAATACCCAGCTGCGCTGTCCACGCGCGGGCTGTCTCGATATCGCTTTTATTATAGAGACTTCGCGCTATACATAGGCATATATTCACTCGGCGCCGCGATATGTACGACGTTATTTTTCCTTCCATTTTCCCGGCTCTTTTGATATTCCTTCCTTTCCCTGCTCGGAGCCACGCATATCTTTGGCGCAGAGCTGGCAGACGAACCGGGAAAACGAGTAGACGCAATAGCGAAAATTATCGATTTCTATTTGTCAAGAGAGCGCGCGGCAAACCTTTCGAGCAGAAGTATTCGGTGGGATCAGCCAACCAGACAGAAGCAGGATAAGGAAAATATGAATGACGCCTCGATTTTTCTTCGGCCCGCCCGGGAAGAAATCCGTTCAAAACTCCCTCTGATTGGAATCAGCATTAGTCGCTATAGATTTTCATGTCCCGATTTATTAGAGTAGTACTCGTTGCTCTACATTGTCACGAGTGCTCTGTAGTAAGGCGGCTAAAAATCTTGGACGCGTTATTAAGTAGTGAAAATCGATTTGGTCGGGCGCGCGCTCATATCCCGACCGACGCTCTTCATTTCCTCGGTAAAATAAGCGAGCGTCCACTCGGGAAAGATGCTCTGTGAAAATAGTCGGGCGGCGCCGCTAAATAAATCTGCGACGCCCACGAGCGAATCCATCTTCGCTCGATGTCAAAGACGTCAACTTCCTTTTTTACTCTTTCGCCGCTACTGCGAGGATCGGCGAATCGAAACTTTGAAATTCGGCCACACTCTTTTTCGGAGCGGGGAGAGAAAAACGCGCGTCGAAAATCCATCTCTGATCAAAGCGCGTTCCAAGATGGCCATGTGTAAAGCCCCCTAAATCCCAAAGTAATCAGTCAAGCGACATGCGAACGCCTAATTTGGCTAAAGTAAGAATCCCGATCAGCCCGCCGGGACTCGGCGGGCAGCAGCGCACGTGAGTTTACACAGCCGCGGCCATTCAAGAGTGATGTCCAAACACGCCGAAAATTTTTCCAATAAAGGCACGCACTGCCTACGCAGCCCCGTACACGCTTGCCCAGACGACGCGTTCACTTCCGCGTGAGGGACACACCAGCTGCAGAGTTTGCTCGGTCGATTAAAATCGAATATAAACCTCTCTCCGCTGGAACGAAGCCCAGGTCCCCATAATTTCCTCGGTCGCCGATATGTAGCCCTGCGGCGATCGCAAGCTCCAGCACTGATGTCTCCGCGAAGAGGCGATCCTTGCAGCAGCGCAGTGCTTGGTCAAGGGTCTGCAGGAGGCTGGCGAATTTATGGCGCCTGCATCAGCCATGGCGAGCATTCAGCGCTTCCAGTAATACGCGAAGAAGAGGATAAATCGCGGAGCCTCGGTTTCGCGATCGACGGACAAGGTGCGCTCTTCGGCAACTCTTCGGCCGGATTTCTTCTCTCCGACAGGCACAGTCGAGTTGTTATCGCGCGAGTTAGGACGAGGATTTCAGTCCGCTTCGCTATTCGATCCGTCCTTTTCTATACGCGGCTGAGCTCGCAGTCGGAGAGAATAGCTGCTCGAGAAACGAGGTTTTGCATTTTTGCTCCTTTTCATTTTTCATTCCAGTGCGAAAGATGCTCGTCGAGCAATGAACTCTCTCCATGTAAAACAGAGAAAATTTTTACTACTTATGTAGTGAACGCATTTTTCACTGTTAAATAGTGAAAAGCAAAGTTTTAATAGGAGAAAAATTTTTGTTAATACGTTTGAACGTTGTGGGAAAGCGAGGACAAGAATATAATATTTATTAAGAGAGTTTTCTTGAAACTGATCCCTGGCCAGGAGGAAGTAAGATTACGAATCGCAAATAGATGCATGATGTCCAGAGGGTCGCCGATGTCGGGATTCAGGGCCCGCATATAAAAATGCATTTTTCGTCGAAATCTCGTAAAAGGACGAAATTTTCGCCCCATATGTGGGACTCGAACATCGAATTTCCATTCGAGTAGTTAATTAAATTTTTTTTTAATTTTGAGGTTAAGAATCCGTTTTTTGTTTTTGAAACGATGCGTCCTTCCTACAACTCCATAAAGCTAGAGAATGACTTCCTAGAGTCCGTCATCGCCAACCCCGAACACCTAGACCGCATTTACAAGCGATTCTCACTTCTAGACACGAAAAACTATGTAGCGTACTAGATAGCTGCATACTTGAGGCATTTTTTGTTGGTGAAGTATTCGTCCGAAAATATAACCTCTAATTGAAGAGCTCTCAGTGCTTATGGGGTAGGTGGGTTTGAGATTTCGTTTTTAGATGAAAAATTATCACCTCCGCTTGCTTTCTTTCTATGTGCTGTGCATAAAAACCAAAGCTCGAGGTATACTATGCTATTATTTATGGATTGCTGTTATTTGATATTAATTTTAGTTTGTACATGTTGAAGTACTTAATATATCAGATCTGAAATTTTGAACGTAATAGTTCAGTTTAGATATAAAAAACTAAACGGATAGCACGCACAACTACCACGCTGATGACCCAGGATCTATTCCCGCCGCCGACAAAAAATTTAATTTCCTTTCTTTGTTTCTAAATAGTATAACATTCATATTAAATTATTAAAAATTTATAATAATAAGTCTAAAATAAATTAAACAAAGAAAGAAATTAATTTTGTTGTTGTACAATTCTAGTGTACAATTCTAATTTATTTAAAATACGACGTTTTCACTGATTTAATCAGTGACCGTTTCACTAATTCATTCAGTGAACAGTCACTATTTGGCAGTTGCATACTTTTCACTGTATAAATTAGCGCATGTGCACTATCAATCAGTAAAATTTCACTATTTTACACGGAGAGAGAATCAAAAGGCAATTCATCTGCGCCAACTGATCGCGAATAAGACGCAATATGCTTCGTTCCGCGTATAATTAAAACCGAGACACGAATCCCTCTGGAGGAGGCCGTATAGGCCTTGTCTAAACAAACTTTGGGCTACATCGATCGCTCATCGTTTCACCAGAGTCAAGCGCCTCCTCGAGCTTGATCAAAATCAAAGCTTCAGAGGCACTCGGGAGAAACTACTCCTCCATCTGGTTACGAGTGCAAAGCCGACTTTTTTCTCTATCATTGTTCTAATCTCGAGCGCACAGCGTGCGCGCTGGCCTTGAAAAGCGAGGGAGAGAGCATGAAAATAAAAGGAATGCATGAAATCTTTGTAGTATTTTTGATCTTGAACCGCAGTCGCGTCGGCACTCGGCGAGCAAATCTTGACACGCTCTACTTTTTAAACGTTACCTACTTTCGCCGCGAGTCCTGATTTCAACTTGAGGCCGTCAGAGTGCGCGGAGTATGCATCCCGTGCGATCGGGCTGATAAGCCATGGCGAACGAGAACCGCGAGTATTTAACTAGTTACAGGGTGTTGTCGAAGCTGCTGGGACACGCTCGATGAAAAGCCGGAACCTTGAAAGTTGACGCGACGAACTTTGCTCGCGCGGGCGCTCAAAATATTTACCCCGCCGCGCTGCGTGCAAAAAATAAAGAGGACAAGGAGAATCGCTGCCGCCGCCGCCGCTCGGCGATTCCTCGCACGTCTTGGCCATCAGCTTCCACGCGGGCTGCACCGTTTGTTTTCGAAAGCCCGGCGAAGACTTCATCGATAACAGAGACCTGTAGCCATTTGTCAGTGCTCGACAAGCGAGATGACGATCTCGCAGTCGAGTCGACTCGTCGCGGGCCGTCTTTCCCTTTAATCTCGAGCGCGAGAGCTGTACAGGAGCGGAAGCAGCCCCTGGAGCTCGAGGCCCGCGTCCCCCGGGAGTCTCCCCTGCCCCCTGCCCCGGCGCGACGCGTCGACTGTGCGCTGCACACACACACACACACACACACACATCGGCGCGATTGCGAGTCAGTAGGCCGCCCCAGTGCTACAGGGGTAGAGGGCAGTGGGACACCTGTACAGAAGCGGAATTCAGGTCATGCATCTCGGCCACTTCTACTAGGTCACTACCTCTCGCGCCCCCGACCCCTATTCTCGACCCCCTCCCCCCGCCCCCTATATAATCCTGCTGCGCGCCCGCGCCCGCTCTCTCGTCCTGGAAAAGCATCGGACGCGCCGCGCTGGAGAGGAGGAAAAAATATTGGAAGACTGCAGTGCCCAGAAATGGGAAAACGTCAAATTTCGAATTCCGAGTCCGTTCTATATTTTAATTTCTCTCTCGCCGCGCCGCGGCTATGGGCGCGGAAAGGGGGTCGCGCCGCCTGCAGCGGCAGCAGAATTTTTCGATACGCGCTGCGATGGGGGAGTCATATCATAGCGTCGTGTCGTCCCCGCTGCGCTGGAAAAAGATCGAAATGCGGGATTACGAGCGCTGGTATGCCCGCGATTATTAGATTGCTCCCGAGGTCTGTATTCGTGCTCGCTGCATACGGGGAGTCCGCCCCCCCCCCCTCCCCCAACGCTCATCCGGCTGTAATTGCACTCTCGCGCTGCATAACTTATATGCCGGGCGCTCGATGAACTCGCGGCTCTCATCGACTATATAGCAATAATCGCCGGTCTTGGTAATCTTTTTAATAAAGCCGCGCGCGCAGAAGTGCTTCGAGCTGAAACATCCTTAAACTATTTACCACTGCTTCTCCGGCAGATTTCAGCCGGGCGTCGCGAAGTTTTAATGTATGAAAAAAGTTCCGCTCAATTTTCTCATCTCTCTCGCGGCGGAAGAATTTTTCCGGCCATAAATAAGCGACGGGCTTATCGTCCTTATTACATAAATCGTCCTCCTTATCTCATATTCCAGGTCCGCGAGACGTGAGGGGAGGCTTCGTAAACAATCGATCTAAAAACGACGATTCGCGAATAATTCGCTCGTCTGCTACAATGCGCGTCAAATGATATCGCGCGCTCCACTTATCCCGCCCGTATGAATTAGCCTACGTGCATTGTGCGTACGCTCACCCTCGAAGATGGCTAAAAACAAATGTCCAATGGCTCGACGATATGTCATCGCTCGGGTGCGCAATAGAGCTCCATCGATTCCGCCGACGGACTACAGGTACACCTCGGAACAGTATAGGCAGTCCGTGACTGGAGCATGCTCGGAGTATGCAAGTTTTGATAAATATTGAAAACGGCATTTCAATACAAAACTTTTGCTGACTGCAGCTGCAGCAGAATAGCACACGTTCGAGCACGCATCAGCTGCGCGAGAATAACCCGGTCAGCGGCGGGGGAGGGCGATTTTACTACTTACGCCGCGCGTTTTTACTGCATCGAGAAGGGCTGCGCGCTTCCTGAAAATTTCAATATCCTTTCGGAATAAAACTGCGAGAGCCACTCGCTCATAGGCTGATGTGCTTTTGAACAATATCGGCTCGCTATTGCACGCGCCTACATGTGCAGTAAAAGTCATCGCTAGACCGGGGGGAGGAGCAGCGTAAGTAGTCCGCTTCACCTGGCGTCGCGCGCGGCTCGCCAAAAGTAGGTTAGCCGTATTTCAAGGCGCATTCATCAAAATTTCAGCGTATTTCCCAGCACGACTCCAATCGAACGGGCCGCTAATGCCGGCCTGGAAAACAAGTGGAAAAAAGCGCTTGTCGAGCAGGCCTATCGGCTGCAGGGAGTCGGCGGGAAATCAGAGCCTAACAGCGGCGAGGGAGAGAGGAGGAAAAATCCTGGGGACAGAAGGAGGAAGACGCGGCGCTGGAAAATGGCGCGTACGTGCGGGAGCAGTGCAGCGCGGACACGTCGAATCGTGCAGGCGTGTGCCCGGTCGCATGTGCAGAGCCATAATAATAAACGGAGCGGACGGAGGGTGGATTCGCGGCGTGCGCGCGCGAGCGGAGCAGGGGTTTGTATCGAGCCGGCGAGACCTTGAAGGCATTCGAAACCGGGGCAGTGTCTGCTCGACCGCGCGCAGCTCTCCCGCAGCCGTCTACACTCTACGCCGACCGGCAAGCCGGGTTGCCCTACTTTCCGGCGGGCTCTATACCTCCGTACCATACTGTATCTCTCTCCCCTACCTATACTCTCTGCTGCAGCTATACACGGCTCAACTTTGCGCGTGTAATCTTTCTGCCTCGCCCTGTCAAACTCTCTGATTCTCCCGTTTGATCCTCTGTGTACAGACTTTCTTTCGCCCCATTAAAGCGCGTCTTGACCCTTCAAGCTTTATAGCTACACTAGCTGATACACGGGCTACATAGGAAGATACACGTATACGTAGGCAGGCACTATCGATGCATTCGATGCACGCTGCTATCATAAACGACATAGTTGAATAGGGGCGAGATGCATTAAGCTGCCGAAGTGTCATCGATTAACTCCAAATACTGTGTCTCGCTCCAATGGCCTTGTTCGTATAATGCGCATGCCTGTATAATCCGCGTGCAAACAGCATTATCAAGAATTGCCAAATACAAACACCACTTTGCATCATCTCGTTACGATCGAGTACGAATGAAACCCTTCACCCTTTTAAAAGTTTGAGTAGTTCTACGCGTCTGAGCACACTAGTCTTGTTCGACTTGTGTTCTATTTTCTATTTATATATTTATTTGTGCGGCATAGCGCATTTCAAAATATATAAAATAGACTTCTTCGAATGAACTGCTAAAACTGTCGCATAATCCCATTTCATTCGACAGCATTGTTTATTCACATTCGGCATTACCATTTTAGTTCAAAATCAATCATGCAGGCAAATTCTCGCGATTGTACAGTTAATCTCTGCTGGAATATTAATTCCCTTCGTTTCCTGCCTCTCTCTCTCTCTCTCTCTCTCTCTCTCTCTCTCTCTCTCTCTCTCTTACTCTGCCAGTTTCACCCCAAACTCGCGCAGCGCAGTATATTGTCGCTGTTTCGCCAGCTTTCCCTCATCCCACTCTCAACTTCCTCTTCTTCCTTGTACCTTTCTAGCCTCGAGTGCTCTGTCAGGGCCACGAGCTTGTGACTCATTTTCTTCCGCGTACGCCATACTCTCGCCTGTATCCGCTATTCCTCATCTAATGTGCACAGCCATTGTTTCCATCTACGCCGAATCGCGGGCACCTTTGCGGCTGTTGCAGCACATGACACTTCGGCTAAACTGAAGAAAGTACATGCGATAGCCGGCTTTGTACGACGCGTACATAAGCACATCGGATGTAGTTATTCGTAGAATCAGAAATACTCAGAAACGATAATAACCTAAGCATCAAGTCAAGATCTTGTTTAGAAAAAAGCTGCAGTACAACACATTAGTTGCTATTTTAAACTCACGTAATTCAACAGTAACAGGATCATCGGAAAATGCGAGCTTTCAATAGATACGATAATCACTGTCCATTAAAATGAAGCAACGAAAGCGAATAACTCCTCTTCAAGGCAAAAGCCTACTCTTTCTCTCTTTCTCTCTCTCTCTCTCTCTCTCTCTCTCTCTCTCTCTCTCTCTCTCTCTTGTAGTCT
>QLSS01000147.1:0-55134 GCA_024372645.1 Trichomalopsis sarcophagae | reverse complement strand
TCTCTCTCTCTCTCTCTCTCTCTCTCTCTCTCTCTCTCTCTCTCGCGGAATTTGAAATTCACTGCTCTCCGTCTGATTCTCTCCCGAAATCTCCATTCTCTCTCCGCGTCTGACAGCCTTTCGCGACTCGTATCTACCCGCTCTTTCGACTGTCCCTACTACTGCACAGAGCCAGACCCCAAAGTTTCTCTCGTCGGCAGATATCCTGCTACAGCGGATCTAGAACAGTGTAAAAGCTCCGCGCTACTTCCCACGAGGATTTTCATCTTTTATTCAGACGATATTTAAAGCAGGAATGTCAAAAAGTGCGGACCGGCACACTCGTGGCGGCTGTACATATAGCCAAGGCCTACGGACTAGCCGTTAGAATTCATTATGCGAGCGACTCAGCTGAGACGTTTTCAGTGGATTTAGTACAAGTGAAGAACACTCTTCAAATTTAGTTCAAGTGCGTTCCCTTTTAAACTGATTAAAGTAAATTTTAATGACTTTTCGCGGATTATGCACTCCGAAAAACTATCGTATTCTTCACAATGTCTGATCACCGCGCGTGACAGTTTCTACTTATATATAGGTACTACTAATCTTCAGGCGGCAACTGCTGTTGCTGAATTTCAAGCAAATGATTTAATTACATTCTTAAGAAAACAGTATGTTCCAAAACATGATTTTAATTTGCAATCTAATAAGTAAAGCACAAGAATACGATGCCTACAATATACAATAATGGTACTTAAAGGCAAAAGATCATTTAAAAAATAGTTATCTTATCGAGTAGATAATTGCGAACTTAAACAGGTCATAAAAATACTTTTAAAAAGTAAATATACGCTAGTACATAAATTGGTATCAAAATAATGATAAAGAAATTCAGTCAAAGTCTCGAAAAAATGAAAGAACGCTGTAAAATCTAGACGTCAACGACAAAACTCTAAATTTCCTCTTCTACAACAACTCTATCGAGAACTTCGTTGGCTTCTCTCAAACTGACGCTTTTTCGAATTTCCAGTCCTATAGCCTTAGCTAACGGAGGAGGCACTGCATTGCCAATCTGCCTATGTTTATCTTGTATACTTCCATAGAATCGAAAACTGTCGGGGAATCCCTGAGATCTGGCACATTCACGTACACTGACTACTCGTGTTTGTTCTGGATGAAGAACTCGGCCCTTGCAAAATATAGAAATCATTGGTTACACTATTCACTATAATACGTGTCAAAGCTATTCAATATTTAAACAATAAAAACTTAAATCGACGAATACTTGAGTATAAAGTATAAAAATGCTTTAAAAAATGAGCTTTTCTGCCTTGAACATGTAGTAAATTATACTGAAAAATACCTGTTTACCCATCGGTTCTGGATTAGTAATAGTTGTGCTAAAGAAGCCGTCCCATTCGATTCGGCCATAAAGTCCAGCCCAGTGGTTATGCCGATTAGCTGTGTGCGGTAAGCACCAGGGAATCAGAGTATTTACTTGCTTATCGCGCAAACTGCAAGATTTTCCCTCGCTACAACTACATATACCCCTCGGTGCTCCAGTAGAACTGACTCCTGCTTTTTTATCGTTGTATTTGTACTCTCTGATAGGCATAATAAATCAAATATGTACGTTTGGTAAAATAATGTTTTTGAATAATAAATATCTACTTACAATTTCGTCGTACAAGTTCCATCGCTCAAACGAACTACGATATTGGGTAAATCCCGCCAATCAGATCCAGTCTTTGTAGGTATAAGACCCATACGAGCTTCTACTAATGGTCCCAAGTCCTTACATATATGATCATATAGTGCTAACTCATCGTCCATGCCAGATCTCATCTGAAATTTATTTAAAAGTGCACTCATAGAAAAGCAATGCCTAAAATGAAGAAGCCGCAGTTTATTGTACAGCCTACCTTTCTTTGAAAGTGTGTTAAAGGGTCATTTTCATATCGCATGACAACCTCATTACTGCCACTCTTAATTTTAGGTAAATCGGATAAAGCATCGTAAACAGTGATCGCTCTATAAGGAGCTGACTCGTGTACATCAGTAAACGTAAAATACTAGAAAAAATTGAAGATTAAACTACAGTAAAAATCGCATGGTATAGTAGTGTATTAAATGAAAAATCACTTATTTATATATTACCTTTACGTTATCAACATCGACAGTTAACTGACAAGTTGATTTACTAAATACATGAAGCGGATTAGGAAAACGAGGAAGAATTTCTCCGGGTGCAGCAGCTATCAATATCATTCTGAAGAAAAAAAAAATTTGTTTAATTTATACTGATCCAAGGTGATTAAATACTAAATGTGCATACCTTCTCCGTGTTTGGGGAATACCATAGCTGCCTGCTTGGAGAATTCCAAAAGTACATTGATAACCCATTCGTGAGAGACAACTTAATGTTAATTTAAGCACGGCGCTCTTTTTGAACGATACAAAGTTCCTTACGTTTTCCATGAGGAAAAATCGGGGCTTATAATAATCGCAAAAAGAAATAAAACTAACAATAAGAGAATTCTTGAACGAAGAGTAGGCTCTTGAGTTAAAACGATTCATGCCACTGAAACCTTGGCAGGGCGGCCCTCCACATAGCAGATCTACTTCACCTTTTTTAGGTAAACTCTGACCACCCAATGATGTTTCTCCCTAACAGATAATAATCGAATTTAAATCGTATGTTAGTATAAAAAAAGTAAATATGCAAGCAATCAAAAATTGCAAACAAATTATTACATTTATAACTTTTTCCAAAAATGAGTTACAATCGGTCGTAAAAACGGATGCTTTTAGATTGTTCAATCGATAGGCATGAGCTGCTGCTGTATCATTTTCTATAGCCCACAAGCTTTCTGCTACCCCAGCTTGTTTAAGTCCTTCTGATAGACCTGCAAACAGTAACGGTATTTAAAAAAAAAAAACGAAACTGTATAATGCTTACTAATTTAAAAACTTGTATTACCTCCACAACCAGCAAAAACATCTAAAGTTCTAAGTTTATGTGAAATCTGAGGAAGAGAAACAGGAATGTCCTCAATTATAGTTTCAACCTTCTTACTCTTTGACTTGGCCTTAACATCTTTCTTAAAACTTTTATTGACATTGCATGCATGTGCAGGAGGTTCAGTATATTCTTCATTATTAAGATCATAAGCTTCTGAAAAGTAAAATCGATGTGGGCCTGATGCTGACCATTCTTCAATACTTTGATTCAAATTCTCTGAATAAGCTATGTAACACTTTCCAACTATACAATTTAACCGTACGTCACACTCTATAAATATATTAGGCAATGAAGATAAGTGAAGTAATTAAAATATTGAACACATAAAAAAAATGAAATTACCTTCGTCACTCCAGTATAACATGTTCATATCAGATTTTTTTTTTAAACTTTCACCTCTGTGAGTATTTTCTGGTCTGTACATTTTTTTCACTGTAACATATGCATTCACACCAGCCAACAATTTGGACTTGCTTGTCGAATAAATGCTTGTGATATATCCTATATCAAATGGCTCAGGGGTATCTACATTTGAACCCTTTACTCTGTCGTTGAATTTGCGGTAGGCCTCAGGATACTTTTCTTCATCCACAATCTCTCGTTTTTGACCTCTTGAAGTATCCTGATTCATATTTGGGAATTCAAAAGTAAATGTCGTTGGCTTCAGATAAACAGCACTTCCAACTCGAAATTCTTCATTTAAATACCTAATTATACCATATTTAATTCTTTTATCATCAGTATCGTCCAAGATTTCCAATAGCTGTGGCGTCCTGTTCATTTTAGACAATATATCACGTGCACACGTAGAGCAGAAACAATGTTCTGCTCCCTTTGGAGGATTTAGCTCTGGCAAAAGATCTTCGAAGCGAGCTGCAACGTGGTCATATCGCTTTTGATAAAATAAAATCATGCTGTTTTCCTTTAGTGCATCAATAATATTTCCTATGAATAAAAATATCACATATAACACACACAATCAAATAATGATTAATGGATATTATATAGACTAATGGATTCTATATCAATAAATAATATTTAGATTAAAAAAAAAATTGTTGCATAAATTACCTTTTTCGGTACAATCGTTTGAGTATTCACGTACAACCACGTTGGCTTTTGCCTGCACATATATAAGTGGAACATCTTGACATTCGTCCACCAAAAATAATTCTCTTGGAAGTGATGTTTCTCCCAAAATAGTTTCACTGCCTCGCCATAGCCAAGTACCATGCAAGATTTTTATGCCCATTTTGTTTTCCCACATGTATTTTACTTTGATCACTTGCATGGGTACAGACGAATTGATTGGCTCAATAAAAATATAGTCATTCTTTTTAATGACATCATGATTGATTATCACAGCATTATAAAAATCTCCTTTAGCACTTTGAATAGGTTCTCCCATCCACTCTATAACAGCACTTTTCTTTTTCTTTAATGTTCTGATCATTTTTCGGTGAACTTCTATACTTGATTCTTTATGGTTGGCCTCATCATCATCTTCATCGTAGTCGTCATCGTCGCCCTCCTAGAATGAAATGTTTTTAAAATCATCCCTTAATATTTACAGTTTCATAATAATAAAATTTAATCATACTCACAACAAGTTGCATGTTGGGACATCGACGTTTAACGCACGCTTGTTTGCTAGTTCCAGTGCCACCAAACTTGATCATGTTCTTACAAGAAGCACATTGACCACAGTCAGTTTCCAAGCATGCCTCGCAAGCCCCGCATCTTCGACGTTTCAATTTCAACTTGTCAGCAGTGTTGTCCAGTTGATCAGGAAAGAAACTTTCAAACAAATCATGCACCTGTTGAGTGGTGGTGGCCTTTGACCAAGAAGGCGCTTTTTGTTTGCTCAATCTCAATCCTTTTTGCCAATCTTCATCGCTTTCTCGAAATTGACGCCTTCTACCTCTTCTAAAACGTTTCTTAAACGTTACTCCTGACAGATCGATTATCGATTTCACGCAAGGGGCGTGAATTAATTGCGGCTCGTCGGGTAATGCTGATTCGTCAAAAGACAGTATTTGATCACAAATGAACTGAGCATGGTGTATCAACAACTCTTCAGTAAATCTGGGAAGTCCGCTTGGCATTGGTATAGTCTAAAATAATTGACAGGTGCGACAGTTGAAAAACAAGTTATAATGAATCTAAATCGAGTAACGTATGAAAATAAAAACGCGGTGCATACCTCAAACTTGTTCAACAAATCCTCGTACTCTGAGTTGGGCTCATCTAGAAGACACTCAATAACAGTTTTACTTATGAAAGTCTTTTCTTTGACGCATCTCATGAATGGAGAGTAATCATCCGAGGGTTGCATTAAATAATATTCTCCCAAAGGAGTGGACAGAACTATAATAGCATCTTGGCCACCATCAAAGCCTGTGACAAACCACTCGACAATTGGACCGATATCTTTGCTAGGAATAGCTCCTTCTATGGAAGAATCATCGCTGTAGATCGGCTTCACATAGCCAGACAGATAGATGTAAGCTTCCCTCTCCACCAAACCCGAGTCGAATGGGCATAGGTGTCCATTTCTGCAGTACACGCTGAAAAGTAAGCAGATAACGAATGAGAGACTTGCCCTCGACCGTCCCCTTATTGATTGATTCTGTAAATGACAATTGTAATACTTGAAGGAGGTGATCTTGTTTATGGCCCTCCAGTCGTGCTGCATGACATGCTCCTCCTCGCCGTTGAACAAGCAGAGCTTTTCGTCAATGACAGCATTGTACTCGTCCACAGCATCGTTGGGGTGACCAGCGTACATCTTCAGGTCTTTGTCTTGCAACTTTTGCCGGCAGATCTCGCAGACGGGTTCCTTCCTGCTCGCAGCAACCCTTCCGGTGTGCATCATCCTGGGCCTCGATCGCTTTGTCGCCAGTTCAGTTCTGGACCTCTTGCTCGAGTGGCCAGCGGTGGCTTGACGATCGCCCGCCTCGTCGTTTTCCAGCAACCTTGAAAGGCTCCGCGGCCTCAGATACGAAGGTCCAGCCCCATCGGCGACGGGCTTCGACTCCTCCTCGTCGTCCGCTTCGCGCGACGTGTCCTCCCGCTCCTCCGGCGGTGGCGGGAGGGACTGCAGTTCATCCATTTCCATCGAGGTAGCAGTGCTGCAAGACCTGGATCGGCTTCGTCCTGGAGGTTCGTTGCACTCGTCCGACGACATGATGAGTTCCACTGACAACTGACAAAACACGACTCGCGCTCGAGAAAGAACTGCGTCAGGCACGCGGCCGGCGGCAGCTGATAACACAACAAAACACAAGCGTCTCGCTGTCGCGCAAGGGCTTCTTGGAAATCGTGGTGCAAGCGCTGAAGCAGCGCAGTGCCAGTCCTACGCTGTTTACACAGTCGCGGCCTTTACAAAGAAGCAGCGAATTCCCGGAAGTCGGCGTTCTCGCAGTGATGCCAATAACAGGTGGCGGGAAAAGGTGAATTTTCAAAATGGCAAGTTACAATTTAGGTTGTATCGAGGCAAGTGTCTCTGTCGTATACCTACTCCCGCGTTAATTGCACCTGCAAGCAGCCAGCCATAGGTGCATATACTCGGATCCTCGAGGCGCCGCCAATTATATAGCTACAGCATATCATGCGCTTTGGATCACGGGAGCACGAGCGGCTTGGTATGCCCTCGAGGGTTATTAATTGCTTCGGCGCCGATCCTGAGCTCCCCAGCTAAATTGCGACGAGACGTTTCTACTCCTAGACAACACTCGCTGCTGGTGCGCCCAAATCCGCTTCTTTTTCCGTGACACCGGACACGATCTTTGTTCTCGGGATAATCGAAATCTCGCCTTTTCAGAGAGCCACCCGCCGAGTACGCCCGGCACTGGAGTTGCTTGATCACAAAAATAACGATTCGGAAATTGTTTTTTTTCCTACTGTACGATTCGTCTCCCCATTCCATGGCCCCCTTTTAAGCCCCTCGCATTGTGCGTATGAATAAAAAATGCGATTTTACATTCGTCTGCAAATGGGAGCGCATCGGTGCTTGGAAAAATTTCCGACCCAATTCATCCGAGCGTGCTGTGCGCGAATCAGGTCACTAGTCAGTAACCAATTCCGATGTAAAGTACGGACTAATAATATTTCTTTTGCATGCGATGCTCTCGTAGAATTTGCTCGTATTTCCGTGCTTAGAGAAGCGCAAAATGGGCTATAGGCCGTCGCTTGACTGAAAAGGGCTTAAATAAAGTTATAGTCGGCCGAGCCCGAGCGAGACGCCCATTGCAGGAGCGCCTCATGAAATTCAATGAATCTTCGATCACCGCGATGCGCTCCCCATCATCTCACTTTCTTTTTTTCGAATTTTCCCGAGCGATCCCAATTGGTCGCTCCATATAATGACGTTCCGATTGGCTCCATCTCAACACAAGACGCCGAACACCCTACTGCGCATGTCCTCGATGTCCATTACTGTCTTGTCTGCACATGTAGGTACATCCTCGCCTCTCCGCGATCATGAGATGCGGCTGAATTTCATCAGTCGTAACATTTTCAATTTTCGCCCAGCGAGCGTTGAAGACTAGCGCAGCCCAAAATTTTCGGTTTTCGCTGGAAAGTTTGAACTGCGCCAGTCTTCTACACACAGTGCAGATGACTTCCCGGAAAATAGAAAATTTTCCGCGACAATATAGGAAATTTCAACTCTCCCGCTCGCTCACGAATAATATAATATATACATTACGATTGCTTGTGGGACATGGTTCGCGTATTTGGCGAAAAGTGCGTAAACGAAGATTGACAGCGCTAATCTGGTCAAAATCATAGGTGAATGTTAGCGCTGAAAATGCAATCGACCCTGAGCACGCAACTCGTCTGATTCTTACATCAGTTTAGAACGGAAAAAGCAGAAAAAAACCAGTGCCGCGCTGAAAAATTGAACCAGTTTCAGAACAACTCCAGCTGAAATAATTTACGGTCGGCCGGATAATCCGCGAGGGGAAACACAAGGCCCGTGAACTCACACGCGCATGCGGGCATGCCTATGAGGAATCAGCGCGGAAAGAAGTGTATACCTATGCAAAGGGAAAACTGGTAGCGCAGACGTACGAGCCGAATGTATATTCGATAATTAAAGAGGGGCGGGGGGGGGGGGCATACAGTGGCTCGGCGTTACCGAAGCTGTGCGGCAAATAAAGAGCTCGAATAGTAACCCGATTCTCCTCGTTGGGGCTGGCTTCTTCAATGCCGCACTGGCGTTGCAGTATAGCATTTAAGCATTATTTTACGAGCGCCGCATAGTAGGGTCTCACTTGTAAAAGTGTAGCGCGCGCGCTTTTAAGAGTAACGAAGCAGATTTTTGTATACGTGCCTCGCGCGAGTCGTCGCGCATTGTGTGCAGCCAAGCGCAGTACCGGGCCTCACGGACGACTCGGAGCTTTTCTCGAAAAGTCGATCATCCCCCGCGGAAAAGTAATTTTCCTCGCAGCACTGAACGCACTCGTTTCCGCCCTCATAACGCGCGACAGCCCCGCGTAAAACCGAGGGAAAAACTGCAATATTTACAACGCTGGGGTAGTCTTTTTTACACGGCCCGGCTCCCCCTTGGAGAGAAAATTTTCCAGAGTATAGCCTTTCATAAAAATTACAACGTCTTCGCGGCGCCCACGAGCCCAACAGATGGAATATGGATTGGCGACGCCCTGAGAGCTGCGGGGCAGGGTCGACTCAGCTTTTCGGAAAGTCATCTCCTCTATCCGGCGGGTGTATATAACAGAGACTGCCGCTGGCTGCTGCATCGCAGATGCGGGATTGAAGGTCGAGTTTTTATGATCGCGCGCATGTATGCGAGCGCACGACCGGCGATGTAAGATGCACTTGCAGCGCGGCGGGCTCTAACGAGATGTACTGGTGCGTGATGACCAGGGACATCCGTGAGGAGATTGCGAGCCGGAATTTTGTCCTGCTCTCGAGGAGGCCTCGAGAGGCTTTCGAGAACCCTCCGCTGCTTATGCGGATTGTTTTTTTCTCTTTTATTTATAGCCGGGTTTTTATTTATAGGTCCGGATCCGCAATTTTGCATACATTTACTTTCTCTCAATGAAAGGGGCGCTCGTATAGGGTCGAGAAGAAAAAAGGCATCGATCCCTCGGGCGTAATTACGGTCTAAGCGGATGAAAAAGTAGAGAGAGCAAGTGAAAGGGGCGGCGGAGAGAATGCATCCTTTTGAAGCGCCGAGGACGACGGCGCTATTGCACGTGTCTGTGTATCAGGGACGAGAGACACTTTCCGCGATGGGCCGAGTTCTAAAGTCAAACAGCCTCTCTCGCCGCGCACTCTGTGTATGCAGCGGAGCGAGAGCGAGCGATAGCGAAAGAGAGAAAGACGCGCTCGTCGACGAGCATCAAAGGATTATATTTTTGTCAATTTCGGAGCTCGGTCGTCGGGCCAAACAAGCTACGTGCTCCAGACTCGTGTTCGCGAATTTGATTTTTCCCGCGATTCGATTAATTATCCCGATTAGCTATGGTGATTCAGCGCCGTATAAAATTCCGCGTCCAAAGAGACACTCAAGTTCGCGTTACAATGCGCCGGCGCACACCGCAGCTACGTGCCTCTAATGAAAGCCGCGTGCCCGAAGAATTTAGAATTATTTATACGCTCCGCTGCTTCTGCGATTAACGACGGCTGCGTTTTCCCGCAGACCGAGAAACTACAATTTGGCGAGCTACCTGTATTATACAGCGAAAGGGAGCGGCTAGCGACGCTCGCTCGCAAGTGCGTGCGGTAAGTGAAGTAAAGGCCGGATCCGACAAGACGCGGCGCAAGTATTTTCGATCCACAATCGAGAACAGAGCCGGCGCGATGAGTAAGACGGGGCTTTTTCAGTGCATTCGGCGCAGCTTACGCAAAATTGCATTATGTAAAGTACTTGCAAGCGGACAACGCGCGTATGTATATAGTTTAACGGAAGGATATGTTATTCAAAATTATATGCTCCGTTTACGCAACTTCCTGAATGGAAAGCGCAGAAAATGGAAAGCGCGCGCACAGTTGTAAAATGAAAAATCCGAGAGATGCATGCAATCAGCAGAACAAGGAAGGCATCAATTATTTACGCGGCAAAGGATCCGCTGGAAAAACCAAGTCGAAGAGGACGTCGCAGCGGGATAAATTAAAAATAAATTGACAGCGCTATAGCCCGCCAGCGATAAAATCGGGCTGAAAATGGTACGGCGCAGTTACGCGGCTAATTCTTAGCGCCGTAACATCGCATCTCGCCGACTATGCACGGGATCGAACACAATAACGCACGCGCGCCTAGTTTCGTCATCGTTAGGTCGACGCGGGGTAGCAGGACGAGCGAGGCGCGAAAAAGGGAGGCCCATAAATCCTGGCGCCAGAGCTCGAGAGACAGAGAGCCGAATAAATGCCTTGGTCGCGACGATCTGCACCTGGATTATTGAGCGCTCCGCGTTCAATCGGACGTTGTGAAAAGTTGTTTTGAATATATTCTTCGCGAACGCGGATTTATCGCTTCGCGATGCTGAATCATACTTCTGTCGCAATCCCGGCGCTTTTTTCGAGTGAAAAAATAATTCCGATGAGTAGCATTACAGTATATAGGTGCGTATCGTTGATTCCACTCTTTCACTCGGCATGCGACGGACGACTGAACGGCTGGCTGGCCATAAAATAATTTCCAGGCGAACAGCGACTCTCCATATCAATCGGATTTCGATCGCGGAAAAAAAGCGGTGCCATCTATAATATAAACTATCGGCGACATCACTGACTCGCTCTGCAACTGCACATATAACCGACCCGTTTGCTCGAAGCGTCCACTGCCTATGCCTGTGCAGGAGTCGTTAAATCGCCTTTTTTTAGCCCTCGTTTTATTCCCGCTCGCGAGGTCGCGGCGCTAATTTTAGCGCTGTGTACGACTGTATCAGGGGTCGTTCGCGCGCCCTAAGCGATTGGCTTTTGTGCATTGGGATTAACGACATACAGGCTGCAGGGGGAGGGGGAGGGGGGCGTAAATCAGGCGCTCGTAAATTTCTTTTCGGCGTCGAATTGATTTCTTTGGCCAAGTGCGCCTTCAGTTAGGCTCGACTTGTGCTACTGTACTGCACGCTGATATAGCTGCACTTTTCATCTATACTTGATCTCCTTTAGTAAAGTTGGACGCGTTATAAGATATACGTTTGATCATCTACTGTCTTGTCAATGTATATAATCCAACCAAAATGAATCATAAACTATGACGATAAATTTTCGTTAGGAAAATAATGGGTTGAAAAATGATGACGAATGGAAAATGAGAATTTTCCCTTGTACGTCGTCGTTGTGAAGAATGATAAACTGCAGTCGCGCGTGTGTATACTTTGCGCAAGTTGAAAACAGTTTACGTACGTGTAGCTTCATGCGCTATTCACTGTAACCGATGCGATTAAAATCGTAATATAGCAGTCAATAAAGGAAGAAATCTTTAGGGGAACGTAATTATAGCGCGTATCGCATTGCATTATTGTAAAAGACGTGCTGCTAGTTTTTCCCACATGAATTTTTTCTCCATGCACAGATCGAATATGTCGAACGAAAAAGTCGCCTTTCTTAAATATATAAAGTGGCGTGAAAAAGCACGCAGGTATAGATAAGAGGACTTTTGTGTTGCATTTACATAATTAAAACAAATTGCAATCGCGATCGCCGCAACGTTTTCTAACTTAATGCGCAATCGCGAGTTTCTATACAAATGAACGCGCAAATGCAGGAATAACGCGTTCGGCAACAGTTTACGAGTCTCACTATAACAAGAGCGTCGGTGCACATGATAGCGAAATTAACGCTTAATAATAATTGCACGCCTCCCATAAGCATCGCGTCTCATTCTCACCGCTCACGTATAATTGCACGGCGCAAACTTTTCTGCGCGGCCTATTAGCAGAATCTATAAATCCCGCATCGGAGCGCAACTCCGCGTGAGAGTGGTAAAATTCAATTACAAAAAGGTCAACGATCAGCGCTCGGCCGATCCGTTCCCTTACATAATCCTTATTATTCGGTGCGCGCAAGCGCAAGCCGCGCTCGAAGCTGTAGATACAGCGCCCATATAATACCCTTTCGATTTCGCGTTCTTTATCAGCGGCGTTATTACGTCGCCCGACAATATCGGGTTGCCCGAGCGAGCGCCGCTGCACGCAGGTACATTTATATTTAGAGGATAGAGCAGCCGTATGGGATAACTTACCCAGAGCCGCCGCCTGCAACGGTGAAAGTTAAATGCAAAGCGGCTCTGCGCCGGCTGACTCGGCCATTGCGCGCGTGTATGCGCGAACGTGCTCGTTTAATGGCCATCGCGCGCTTATGGTGCATTTTTCGCCGATCGACGCTCGATAGCTCTCGGATATTCCTCGCATAGCAATATTACAGCGTAGAATTCCGCACCTGCGTCGAATAGACGTCATTTACCTTCTCACGTTTCATCTGAAAATCCAGGCAGCTCCTTATCGCGCTCTGCTCTCTGCGCGCAGTTATGGACCGCTCATAAGTCAATTATGAGGCCCGTGCTGAAACTCGCCACTCAACCTCGACCTTCCTCCAGGAAACACTACTATATTACTATTCCATCGATTCGTATAAGAGCATTTTCTCGGAGACCGCTTTTCCGAAATAGCCGCAGGCTTGCATTGCAGTTGACATCGAGGCGCTGAAATGTGTTTAGTCTCTGAACAGCGATAAAATCCGCCGGCGAACGAGCGGCTGCGCCTTACCTATACAGTATACACGCGCTTCCCCATAACTCTCTCAGCTGTCCGGGCTTATTTACAAAGAGAGAAAAACGCTCTCCGCATAACGCCCGCTCAAAATTTAAAAGGCTTTCAACAACCCCGCGAGCGCCCACACACACACACACACACGCACACACACTGCACACACAGACGCAGATAGTCATGCGTGAATAAACGCGCGTCGGCGATACTTTTTCGCCGTCGTAATACCCGGCGCCGGGTGTTTATCTTCGTCCGGGCTTTTATTCGCCAGCCGAGCGACTCGCAGATGTCCCCTATTATTTAAAAAGCCCTCGCCGAATTCCGCCTGCAACGGGACGCGAGGCTGCGCCGTCGAGCCCTCTCGAAAAAAAAATTTGAAGTGATGGACGCCTCTACGACGGCCTCGGCTCTGTAAGGCTGTAATCTGTATCACGGCCGCGAGCCCTAAGAAAAACGGAGCTGCCGCCGACGAGGGCTTTACGCAATCTGTTTTACCATCGTTGCTGAGAGCTGTACTGGTTTGGGCTATTTTTACCGGCGATTACATGCCGGACTACGCCATTTACAGTTATTAAGTATATAGGAAAGCGAAATGAGCGGTCGAGGCGCACAGTTACGCTGACACACCCGGAATAGGCTCGTGTATAGCCGTAAAATGATCAACAAAAGTCCTTGACACTCAGCGCATGTAATGCCAAAAAAGTATCTTTGCTCCAGATAAGTCAAAACAGATACGCGCAAATTGCGTAAACGTAGTTCTATGCTATGCGTTACAAGAACCAGTTTAATTAATCTCAAACTCGTTTGAACACTCGGCAAATCTGCGCAGAGGGTGCAGCAGTCCATCCCGCAGTTTCGGTGAATAAGGAATTTCGTTTACGGCGAAATTCCCTCAACGCTATATGGTGGCAACGCTTACTTAAAAAATTTGGGCCAACACAAAATGAGAGGCTAGTTGAAGCGATAACAAATTTTTCGGACTCTTATATTGACTCGAGAGAATCAAGGCACAGAATAAAGCACCCGTTGCTGTATACGCCTCCATGGCAAGGGAATTAAAGTACGCCAGTCGTAAAAACGGAACATACACTAAAATTGCAAGGACGCATGGCAGCTGAAAATAAAAAGCTCCCTGAGAGAAAAGGAAACACACGCGAGAACAAGAGAAGGCAGCTTACGCGAAAAGCCCGAGAGTCAACGAGTGCTGAATAAACGCGCATACAGAGATCATAATCGTGAGAGACGAAAAAGGGCTGGGTTGTCTCGCGCGAAGGTTATACATAGACGAAGTAATATACGTCTATAATATACGCGCTCAAGACTGCCGGCACGTATTTACGCGCGCGCCGGCACACACCCATCCAATTAAATCGGAATCTTCCCCCTCGTGATTTAAGGAATTCTCCGCTATATTGGTTTACGGCGAGAGACAGAGAGGGGGGGGGGCGTTAAGGCCGTCAGCTCTTGCAAATACCCCGACGAGTATGAGCGATCGGAGCTTTGCTTAACTATTTCCTTATCGACGGCCCGTACTTGACCGTATAGCGGCTTCCGTTTTTCTCCTTTGTAGTGTCTGCTCCTCGTGGAAGAATCCAATATAGTATACACACGATATATATATATATATATATATATATATATATATATATATACTTCCTTTACGATATCCTATAGCCGCGTGTTCTAATTTCTGACGTGTACCTATTATATACGTAGACACGTACACCAGTCGTGACGTCCCTTTGATTCCGTGGAATAATTAAAAATCACGGTACTATATTAAAGTGTAGATTTTTCTCAGCTCTTGAATAAAAAGTATACAAGCGATTTTCTTCTAAACAGACACGTTTATATAACAGTCGCGTAAGCGGCGAAGTAAACAATTTCGCAGTCTCCAGTCAATGCAGCCGTGCAGTATATACGTCGTGTTATATTATAATTCTCGCTTTTGGCGCTCGCATCGACATCTTTCTCGGCAAACTTTTTCCATCGCTCCGGCTCAGCCCGACTATTCGCATTTTGCAGGCTCGCACAGAGATTCACTCTGCCGTGTGATGAAGTCTCCCCTGCGGTATGTAGCCTAGTATTATGCTGGAATCCTATTCCCCAATTGAAATTGACTGTCAAGCTGAAAAAGCCTCTGGCCTGATTGGTCCACGTACGCGATCGCAACTCTACTGCCAAATGAAGTGGATGGCTCCATTCTGCACAACGATCGTCAATCGATATATTATGGAGGAAAAATTCAGTCGCCGAAAAATACACACGAGTCAGCGACTTTATTCGCAATGCTGGCTATATTTGAAACGTCGAAATTTAACCGCTTTATATGAACGGCTATCCACGTCAATGTCCGTATCCCTTTAGCAGATTTACGAGCTGTGCGCGAGTTTGAAAACTAATTGCGCGCTAGCTTTTCGAACATACAGCTAAACCTGAGATCCCAGCAGCGTGTATAAAATTAAGGAGATTCATTTTCTGTTTCACGTGCGCGCAGCTTCCGTAGTATAGTTAATCAGCGCAGCCTTTGAGAGCCTCCGTAGCAAGTGCTAAACTCTGCGAGGCAAAGCCAGCCGCATGTCTGCGTACTATATACATATGTATAGAGCTGTAACGATAACGACGTCCAGGCGTATATGAGCGCAACCGCCGTTAAAAGGCCATTCGCTTTGTGTTTCAGCTTGGGTTTTGGGCTGGTTCATGTGCAAGATTGTCCCGTACATCCAAGGTGTCTCCGTGGCCGCCTCGGTCTACAGCTTGGTCGCCGTATCGCTGGACAGGTACGTACGTTCATGCCGCATAGAAATGTGTGCAACGCCGCGCGTTGTTATACGTCTTTTTCGCCCGTTCCTATATACAGCTAATGGAATTGCGCCATTTACTGCGCGGCTTACATTGCCCATACGTTCATGCTGGATGCTTTTGAAGGTAAACCCTAGCGATTCGCCAGTGATATAAGACTCTAAAGATTGTATATGAGAAGATGTAAAAGAGGAGCACATGGAAATTGTCGAGACGCGCAAAACGGGTGGAAACTTGAATAGCGCTAAAAGGATATTATTATGAACGAGCTTAACGGCACTTTTACTTTCCGCGAATACCTATAAATACATTTGCAGTGAGAAATTCATAAAATAAGTAAAGCGGCCGCGCGCGGATCGTAAAATTCCAATCAGACAAGTATAGTGATTGTATGGTAATTGACCTCAGGCGCCCATTCCTAACTCTCGCGATTTGCAATTAAGCTCGCAACGCGCTCGAGAAATTGTTTATGCTGCAGTTTTTTAAAAATTTATTTATTGCTCAAAAGCAGGCTGCATTTAGTACGTGCGGTGGGCGCCGTCGTAAAAGTAAGTCATTAATGACCTCTCAAACAGAGGCGTGCTTTTGATAGGTTAATATTTCAATTTAACGATATAATCACCACGCCACAATTCGGCTCGGCCCCCGCTCGCGCGCGCGAGTATAAGAGAGAGGGAGAGCTTAGCAGCGCGTCAATTATATACACTCGTCCTCGCACTCCGATATGCACCCGCGCACTGACTTGGGCGGTTATATGGCCCTCGCGCTATGAACCGAACGGCCGGACCATAAAATTCGCTCACTCGACCTTCAAAAATGTAAATATTCCGACGGTAAAATGATGGCTTCACACATTCTGCCAAAACTATTCGGTGGACGCAGTTAATTAATTTACTAATAAACGCGACTGCGTCTCTATATAATTGTAGGTATCATTATGATCACACATGATACGGAATTCTTTTGAAGCATTCTATCAAATCAGCATCAATATAATAACGGGACATAAAGAGAGTGTAATATGAGGATTTCATTGCGCGCGAACCAGAGTGAATTTATTCAGGATTTTACTGCGCGATTGATTCATTGCATACATCTCACGACGTCTAAATGACTTGATCAAAAGCCTAAAGTTGTCTAAATGCAAACAATGAGGCTAGCGACTGCTCGATAATGGTGCACTCGCCGCCTTTGGTGGCCAAACAATGATTATTTTCATGACGACGACGAGTGGGAAAGCGAAAAAGAGTGGACGCGGGCGGTTAAGATTCATCAAACGCAGTTTATGTAGTTTTGGCGACGATAACACCTCCGCAAACTTTCCTCCATCTCGTAAGTTGTTTGGCCCGAAACCCAGGGCCCGCCAGTTTTCTCGCCTCGTGGACATGATAAATTATAATACATGCAGCGAGTCTCTTGGATCGATGTCGGAGCAGCATAAGTGAGCTTGATCGGCGCTCGAAATAAAGCACACATGATTCCCGGCTCCGCATCGCCGGATTTGTCGCAGCTTTTACGCGAAATCGACGAATCCGTGCTCGCCTGCGTATGTCCATACTTGTATACGCGACGGCGGCTCACTTCTGGTCTCTCATCCCTTTTTAGCTGCCCCCTCACGCGCGCGCTCGCGCGAGACGACGAATGGCCCCGATGGGGAAGAATCGCGGGGGAGAATTGGGAGAATTGGCGTCGTCCTATTTCATGATTCATTCGTCTTCGCTCTCTCGGCTCTCTTATCCTCCCTACAAGCGTCTTCGTAGCCCGCGCTCGACGCGCAAGCGTGCGGATAATCTGGCGAGCTCGCTCCTGCTTCCGCGGAAGCTAATCAAAATTTATGCTCGACTGCGCGCGGCGAGTATCGTATCGTAAAAGACGTCGCGACGTATGCTGAAGAGGAATGAATTTTCAATGAGCCCAAGCCGACGCCAAGATTCGTTAGCGGGAAAGATTTATCACGCCTTTTTTTAACGGGCGTTTGCTCCGCACTTTGTTCATTTGCACTGGCTTTTATAACGGGACAACGAGAGGCGCGCACGTATATAGCGCGAAAGCCGCACATCCCTAATTAAATTCTTCCTGCCTCAAAGCCGTGCAACAGCGTAGACCGCGACGTCGCGCGCATGTAGTCTAATACTTCATTATTTCTCCGCGGGTCCCTGCTATTTTCTCCGCTCCTCGCTTTTATACCATTAAAAACATTTATTTCCATACGCAGCTAGCTGCTGCGCGTCGTATTCGTAACCGTACGACGTTACGTGGACACGCGCGTTTTCTCCCGGCCGTTTCATAAAGACGAGAAACGTACATTTTGTAAATTCGCGTATTGCACACTGGATCTACGAAAATGCGGTAATTTATAACCGCACGCTCTGAAAAAGGCTATTTTAGGGTGAAAATTTCCCTCCCCCCATCTCCCCCCGCCCCTTATTAAATACTGTACTTCATTTGACAAGTGTCTGCTAAAGACCCGTTTTCATGCATATAAAGCGAATAGTAAGTTGCGCATTTGGAGATGCAAGAAGCACCCTCTTTAAAAAATTTTCAAAAATGTTCAAAACTTTGATTGATTTTGAGTGTTTTTGCTCGAAATGAACAGCTCGCCATTCACTGTAGATGCGCATGGAAACGGGTCTGAGAAAAATCAATTTCTCCCACAGGTCCACACAGCAGCCGAGTAACGAGATGCCTTATTAAACCGCCGCTAAAGAATGGCTCGAACGATAATCACCGACGCGTCCCAGTGGATCACGAAACTCGCGCGCGGCGAAAAAAATGGCAATTTTCCCCGTCATTAGGTTTTTAGCCGTAACTCTCGCAGCGTAATTCATAAGCCTCGGCCGCTATAACAACCTCCTTGAGAAGAAGAAAAATGCGCCATTGTGAGATCGCGAGAGCGAGCGAGAGCGAACGGCACCAGTTGGCATCGGCCGGCTTAAAGCGGTGCGCGGGTCACGCGATACCTGCGCTGCGGCTGCGTCGCGCGATTTCCCAACAGCGGCTCGCCGACGAGAGTTCCTGGCTATGCGCGTACGTACGTGTATCGCATTATGTAGCTCAGCCTCGCGCTGTATAGCACGGCCTGTGCGCAGGAACAACGACGAAAATCGAGAGCCCAAGCCACAGCGCGCCGCGGAGGCGGCTTGCGCAATGCACCCGATACGATCGCCGGCTCTGCGAATTCTTAATACCCGGCGCTTTTCGCCGCAAGCAGCTCTCTGGTCCCGCGGATAACGGCAGTTTCAGTGACGCGCGCGCTGGTAACATGAGGCCGTTTTAGAATCGAGATGGATTTTTTCCCTTCGGCGAGCCGGCACTCGCGGCCGAGGGGATTACGTTTCCCGGCTAATAATTCATAATCGCCGGGCGCCGACTAGGAGGGAAGGTAAAAAGACGATCTGCTTCCGGAAATTATATAGTTTCGGGACGTAATTATATATAGTTACGCAACGCATCATTCGTTTGGCGATACACGTTCGAAATAATCGCACGGCCGCTGGATGTGTGCGTAACGGCATTCGCGCGTTGCATCGAGCGGTGTTTGCTTTTGGGCGAAGTGGTTTCCATTCGTCGGCACCGTATCAATCAATGACTCCTCGAGACAGAACCGCGCGCGCGCGTAAGTAATAACGGGCGCATAAACGGCAAATTAATTAAAGTGTTCGCGCGTCTGCGGAGCTATGGCAATATCCATTGCGCAGCATTAGCAGCAGCGCAATTTCCAGCGATAACGATACACCTGTCTATCACAATCTCGGCCGTAAATTCTTGGGCAACTTCCGCAAAAAAAAACGACTTGACGGCGCGACTCGGAGGCAAAGCCGAAACTGCTATTATATATTCACACATCGTCCCCGCAGACTCGAGTAGCATTATTCTCGCCGACTCCAGCTCCAGTGCTCCAAGAACAGCGAGAGCATCAATTATGCGCTCGCTCCTATCAGCGGCGCTCGATCGATTCAGCTCCGCGGCCGTAATTCAACGTACCTAACTCGCGTCGTAATGAGCTAAGTAATCGGACCCACGGCTTCGGACGGCTTGGCTCGATCGTTCCCTACTGCAGCGCTCGCTCTCTGTATATTACAATAATAAATATAGCACAGCTAGCCGGGCGCGGGCGCAGTTGTAATTGCAGACGAGCGCGCCTGTAGCATTATTCCCTCGATCCCCCTCGATTCTCGCGATCGCGCGCGGCTCGTAAATCGCAGGCTTGCTCTCGCACGACTCCCGCACGCCGGGAAGGGCCTTTTTTCTGCGTCGCGCCCGCGCGAGCCCATGTGTGCATTGGCGCTCGCGCATTGTACGTAGGAATAAGATTGCGAAAGTACTGGTTTCAGACGCCGCGATCCCGTATAACGCGCTCTCGAGAAGGAGATCGAACTATACCTATTATTAGATATCGGCTCTCTGCGCGTTCTGCGTGAATGCTTTTCTGTTTCGCGCCTCCGCCGGGAGAGCTATGAAAATCGGAAAACCGATTTTTCCTCTGCGATGAATATTTATTTAACGACGATAATATATTACACTCTCCCGACATTAATTTCACGTAGAGGACGACCGGTTCGCGTAAAAATGGCCGCGAATTCAAAAAAGCACATGCGAGTAGCATACTCTGCATATCGTCGGACTTTTCTTTCCGAGACGCGCATGCGAATCGATTAATTAGATGTTTTATCGGTCCAATAAAATAAATCAAATAAATCACGCCCGTAACGGACACAGCGCAACTTTGTACAATAGTCAAATTAATGGTTGTGGGATGACGAACGGCGACGCAATCAAAACTTTGTCATCACCCATTGTTGGCTAATCGTCGTATTGAGAAAGTCGCCGGAAAATTAGCCCCTCTTATATGCACTGATCGAATTGAATTATTCGCTGCAGCTCAGATCGATGGAACGCCGACAAAAAATGAGGCTACAAGCTGCCTGCGAGCTCCGATAAATAAGCAAAATAATTACTCATGCGTGTTTCTAGCCGACGATAACCCTCGTAACGCGCGTAGAAGAAAGGTTTACCTATACACGCGCAGTTTTAAAACATTGCAATCATCGAGATATTGCACGCAGGCTATTATAATTGCAGCCGCGCAGCGTGTAACTTATTAATCAGCATTCCGCTTAACATTATCCTCATAGGTTTTGTCGTTGAGCAACAATCATTTTTTTCAATTTTGCAATTTTTTATCGAATTTTTCATCGATCTAGAACAAGTGGAAAATTTTATGAGGATAATTTCGAGAGAGAAAATTTATGAAGAATGTCTTTCGGCAGCGACTCTCAGCTTTGTGAGGAGAGACAAAGAGCCGCCGCGCAACTTTTAATAAAATGCATTCGCGATTATAATAACACGCCACTCAAGAGAGAGTGAGAGAGAGCTTGCGCAAAATCATCCTGGAGAAGCGGTGCTTGTGTCCGCGCGATCACGCTAGATAGCGAGAATTTCGATTTCGAAATGGCGCGCGCACAATTGCCGCGTATATAGCGAGTCCCGCGCGATTGTAAGCTGCGCGCGGCGCGGCCGCGGGCTGGTGGTGGAAAAGTCGGCCGGCGATTGGCCGATCGGCTTTCCCACCCCCTGGAAAAGAGCGGCTGACTCAACGATTCTTCTTTCTCCGTCAGCCTCGCCGGGTCACGTGACCGCGCGCCGCTAGATTTTTAAATTCGCCGGGCCGCACACATATAAAACGGCATCGCCAGCAGCGCTGATCACACACAGCCTCCGCTGCTTTCGTTTAGTGTACCTCGTGTGGACTTGTCTCGCAACCTCCCGTTAGCACCATGTTCAAGCTGGTAAGTTTGTTGCCATTCTTCCATTCCTCGGGGCGCAGCCTGTGGTACAGCGCGTCGCGGTTACGCAAATTTCGCGGCTGCGAAATCAGCGTGAGAAATTCGAAGGCTCGTTTGTTACAAGCACTCGCGCGCGCGTGTGTGTTTGTGTGTGTGTGTGTGTGTCCGCGAGTGTCTGGGCTCACTAACGAGATTGCGATCTTGATTGATTCGGCGTGCGCTGCTTGCATCGACGACGGGCCGTTTTTGTATGAATATCGCATTCTTTCGCGGCGCGATCACGAGTTTAATTGGATTCCAGTGATACGTTCGTTTAATATTTTTCGCGAACCGATAGCTGCTGAAATTATTTGTAACGCAATGTCGAGAAGTCCGCGAATTTGCTTTTGATCCCCAATAAAACTGGTGGGACCTTGCAAAGTTCAAGTATAAAAAGCTAAATCTCGCGACTACGAAGTTGGGGCTCTTTTCGCGTCTCCGTATATTCGCAGTGTAAGGGGCGCGTAATCAAGCGAGCGCGCTGCTGTATCCTTTGCTTTCAAAAGTCGCGCCAGCGCCGCCTCCGCGCGTCGGGGAGAACTTCCGAATAGCAGTGGGAATCGGACCGCTGCATCGCGCTCGCGCGTGTGTGTGTGTGTGTGTGTGTGTGTGTGTGTTTCTTTTTCGAAAGCCGCGAGAGCGTTACGTATGACTTACGCGCTTTGCAGGTGCCGCGGAGACGCATTGTGAGATCGCGGCGATATATACCGGTTATTAAATATCTCGGCTATCGAAGCGGTATCCGCGAGAGAGTTACGTGCAAATTGATCCGACGCTTTTTCTTGCAGATATTATAGTTCTTATTGCTGGCTGAGCGGGAAATAACGCGTTGTAATATCCGTATGGCGGAATTGATGTAACGCTAATATATGCTCGTTAGATCCGGCATCGTATTTTTTGCTCAATCCGCTCTCGGTGCGTATTCAATTTTTATTTCAATTTACGATTCACGCGCAGTAACATGCAGAGCCGCGATTAAAAAACATTAGAACACGTTGGCGGAAGAATACTTTTTTCGCAATGATCATAAAATTGAAAGGGCGCGACAAAGACTACTACAGCTGCGCTGCGACGGACTAGGAGTTTGATATTTTTAATAAAAAAATAAAACTGACGCTTTGACCTGGTGACCCGCAGGCTTTGTTCGCTGCCCTGCTGGCCGTGGCCTGCGCCGCTCCCGGCGGTCTGACCGGCCACATCGTCGACCACGGCCTCGGCCACATCCACGCCCCGAACGTGGTGAGCCACAGCCACGGCAACCACGTGGCCGTGATCGCCCAGCCGGTGGCCCACGCCCCGGTTCACGCCGCCGTCGTCCACTCGGCTCCGCTGGTCCACCACGAGCCCCTGATCGCCCACCACGCTCCCATCATCGCCCACCACGAGCCCCTGATCCCCCACCACCAGCCCCTCGCTCCCCACGTCCACACCGCTCCCATCGTCACCAAGACCGTCCTCCCCGGCCACGACCACTACATCCCCGTCCACGCTCATGGCCATCTCGGCCTGCATTAGGTCCCAACGCCAGCCTAGCCACCCAAAAGAGACAACTTCAAACGGACAACTATAATCACGAGTCACACGCACCACGCGGATCATCCTCACGGCTGTCTTCGCTGCTGCGCTCGTCGAGTCGCAGGCCAGGAGGGGCGGCCGTCTTTTCTACTTTTCGACGCGCCAGAAGAATAATCTGACAATCTAACAATATGAGTTGACGAATTGAATTTCTCCACCCTCGCCCTCCGATTCCGCGCTCATTCAACCTACCTGCTCCCCGATACCAACCCTCCCCCGATAACTCACTCGCTCATTCCTCCCCCTTCCAAATTACCCCCGAAATTGTTCAATAAATTTTCAACTCGTACTCGTACTCATTCTCTTGAGACTTTTATTTCGATACCCACATCTGTCCACACGGGGGAGGCCTACAGCTAAACTATAAGCGCGAACGATATCGTACCTCCGACACTTTCTTTATTTTTTCGCATGAAAAATGTATGAGTTTCAAATTTTTTACAACGCCGACTCCCAAAGTTTTATGACGGCTTTTTAAAAATTAAATTAGAACGTCGTGGGAGCTCGTGGAAACGTTGTCATTCCTCTCAGCGTCGACCGAACTTTCGCGGCTTTAAAAGTTATTCGCGCTGTGAAACCGGCGACGTGCATCGCGTCGGGAGTAAAAAATCGTACACTGAGAAAAACGGTACAATAAAGATTAAAATAACTTAAACAAAAATTACTATAATCTTGAGTAATGGCGGGACATACTTGCTCTATGAGATACTTTCTTATAAATTTATTTTTTTTTAACATCCTCGGTCATAAAAAGTATACTAATGCGTTATAAAAATTATTATACACATAGCAATTTTTGTTTTATTTCTAACATTACTACTGAAAAGGACGAAATGACGAATTTTTACTATATTAGATAGCAAAAATCATATGAGCGATACGCCGCGGCGCGGCGCTACGAACGCTCCTGGAGTCGCGCAACGGGAACTATGCAGTATGCTGTCGTGAAGGTTAGTCTTCGCATTGAACGCGCGCCAAAATATCGCCGTGATCTCCATGTGGTCAGCGGCAAGCCTTACACGACTGAAGTCGGCGGATGCTATTTTTGTCATTGCATTTTTCATTTATCTTCGTACAATAATATAATACCGTCTATTCCATTTAATAAATATGTCCTTCCTTAGTTAGTTCCAACACATACATAGATGGCGCTTTGGCGCAAACCCACAAGTGGCAAGATTCTTGGCTGATCGCTATATAACAAATTTTTTAACATGGCAATGCATGTAAAATGCGTGCGAGCGTACTAGGTTAGGTTAGAGTTAGGTTTAATGTAATTAAGTAGGATGCGATATTGAAAAATATGTTAAATGCGAGTTCTAAAATAAGTCATCTGCAACAAATTCCAAGTAGAATCAGGTGCCAACACCCAACAAAAAGCAACTCCGGAAATTCATTAAATATGCTACGAAAACTACAAATCTGAGTACTCATATCTTTTCTGTTTCTTTCAATTTAAATTTCATTTTAATATAAATCATCAAAATAAAAATTGTTATGCATTATAATAAAAATTGTTATAGAACATAACAAATTTTATCTAACTTAAATTTTACTATATAATATAGTAATTTTTATAACAGTGCAAGTATGTCCCGCAACTACTCAAGATTATAGTAATTTTTATTTAAGTTATTTTAATTTTTATTGCATCATTTTTCTCAGTGTACTTTGGATTCTCGAAGGACTTGGATAAAAGAAAGCGAGCCATTATCGAGTCCTCTTATTTTCTCTCGGTATAACCCATGACGGGCGGGTTATCGCGCTATCGCGAAAATAGACACTGCGATTGATCTATGCAAGTCGCACAATCCGCGAGCTTTGTCGTTTCGAATCAAAGAGCCGCGCGCGTGTAACCCGAGAGACTATATAGAGCGCGTCGGGAATGAAATTTTCAATTTACATTTCAGGCTTCACAGCGCGGCGGGAAAGCTGCCAAACAAAAAAATAAATAAATAAAAAAAAATGATAGAGAGGAAGCGGCGGAGGCCGAAACAAATCGGTCGAGTGGCTGCTCTCTTCGGCCGCATCAGCTGCGCCTCCCTGAGGAAAAGGCCAAGAGGGAACTTCTGCGCACGCGTGATCGAGGCACCTTGGCGATTTCATTCTAATTGAGCGATTAAGCCAACTGACGAACTCCCGAATTTCTCGAGGGCTTTTCTCGCCGCCGCCGCTCGAGATGGTTTCAAACTTGAGCTTCCTGTAATCAGTTTAGCGAGGGAATTTCGCGCAGCTTTTTCTAGAAATGAGATTTGAAAGTCGCTTGATTTCTGCCTCTTGCGAGCAATGACGGAGGGGAAAAATAGAGTCGAATATTGGAATTTTGCATTCAATGCGACGGATGCACTGGACGTGTGAGTTTAAGGGGAGTGAAAAGAGTATTATTGGAATGCGTCGCAGCACAAAGATATTATCTCGACGATAACAACGTAGACTCGACTCTTTTCTGAATCCACATTCATCAATGCTTCCGCGTGTCCGAACACGTCTGGCAAAAATCAGCCCGCAAATCTTGCGCAACAAGGTAATGCGATCTATTCAGTTTACATAATTCAGATATCGCTCATGCAAAGTACAAAGTATCCGAGTCACACAGTCCGCCGAGTAGACAAGATGTAGAATAATGGGAAATGCAGTGCGTGATGCGTCCAGAGAAAAGTCAATCAAGGTGACTAGAGTAGGTAGCAATTGTAATTTTTATTGAGTAATACAAACATGCAGGACATCGGTATGGACGCGGCGATGGATCGAAGTAGTAGCTGTAAATCAAGGCATCGGAGCTTGTCTTCGGCGACCAAGTCAACTAGAGGTAGTAGGGGTAGCCGTAGCCGTAGTACTTGTAGGGGTAGCTGCCGTAGTAGGGGTAGCTCAGGTAGCTGTACGGGTACTTGTAGTAGCTCGGGTAGTGGATCACCGAGGAGTACGAGTGCGCCGGCAGCAGCGGCCCTCCCAGGTACGGTGGGTACGGCGAGGGCCCAGGCGCTGGTCCCGGAATTGGCGCCGGCGCGGCTCCTACTAGAACTACTCCCACCAAGGCGAAGATCGTCTGTTGAATGAAAAATGTTTTATTTCAATTCATTCTTTTGTAGGTATATATCCTGTACAATTTTTATTGGGCTTACGACTAATTTTCAGAATATTTATTCATTGCTGTGCTAATAATGAGTATAATGATTTCTTTCAATAAAGTTTGGTTGGAATAATTTTCTATAATTAAATATACGGACGGCGTACGTATTACTGATTAAATATTAAGAACTAATAATGTCAAGTATCATAATAGATGAATCATTTATTATACTGCTATTAAGATCTCATATTTATCTTATAAATCTGCCACGCAGTGAATAAGTAGATAAGACCCGGGTGTAGCAAGACTGTGCGGATACAGTTACAGGATGCTATAGCAAGAGAGTGATTCGAAAAGTGTTTATTTGTCAGTAGCAATCGATTGCGATTAAATTCATATCATGTACATCTTTACAAAAAAAATTCAGTATATAAGTATTTTTTACGTGTTTTATGAGGTAAACTATCTTTGACTTTTAAAGGTACAGGCAATCAAAAACTTTATCGAACTTTGAATCATGAATAAAACCTGCATACTAATGAAATTATCTATAGAGCAGTGTGCATGGTTCACGATTAGCAAAATTACACACGTTTAAAGGCTAAAATTGACTGATACTGCTCGCAAATTATAAGACTCTCATGGCATATTATGAGAAGTTGGAAATACGAGTAGAGTCTTTCATTCATGGATACCAGAAATCTTAAATAAAATTAGATTAGATGTATATAGGAACTACGAAACAACAACTTTGACTTGAATTAAACTGTCACAAATTATAATATGATAAACTGAAAAGTGGCCTAAATTGCCAAAATAATTGAGAGGAGAGGGACCTGCAGACTCTACGTCTTCTCCTCGTCAGTCGCGATTGAAAGTCAAGCTTTCTCGAGAATAAATAAAGTACTCTGAAAGCGCACGCTTCGTTTTGAAAAAAAAATAAAAGAAAATCGTGAACTCGCGATAAAATAACCCAGGCCTCGCGATCAAAAGTATCCTGGAGCCCAGAGCGCCATAAAAGAGCAGCACTTACCAGCTTCAGCAGCATCTTGAAGTCTCGAAACCTGACTCTGTATCTCTGGGAACCTCTAAAAAGTAAAGCTCTGTGTCGGTTGGTAGCTCCTTAAGCTCAGGCACCAGGAGCGCTGCGCTTGCTTCTCCGAGTCCGAGTCCAACTCGAACCGCATCCTCCGTGTATGAGCTCTTTTATAGACGTTCGGGGATGAGTACAGAGCGCACGAGTCTCGCGTAATATTTCATTGTGTTCGCCTTGACTCGATTTATTCGCGCGACCGACTTGATACTATACACGCAGCGTCTGCAAATACATTACCGATTACGTGGATCGGTAGGCGCGCGGAAATGGAACGAGCCGAGGGGATGGTCCGGCTAATGCGCACAGATCTGATAATGTCGGGCCAAGGTCGTGTGAACGCTTGCGATCCTCGATCGAGCTCTATTCATGCGCGTGGGAGGGAGAGACAGCGCCGCTAATGAAAAGTTAATCATATGCCTTGTTGAAAGGAAATCGGAGCGAGTAACTGAATATAACGCCTCGCGTGACAAAGACTCCCGCGCCTGCCTCCGCGTTTAAATTTATGGTTGTTTGTCAAGCTGTTATTTGATGTCTTTTGCGCAGAACCCGATCGCTATTAGGGCCTAATAAGACGTGATACTTTCGAAGTGAATCTTCGAGGTAAGAATTTCTCTGCCAGTCAGATATAACCAAACTTCTGTGCGGGCCATTCTATGGGCAAGCGAGTAATCGATTTTTTATCAAAAACTATCATGCAGTCACCTTCGGCTGGATTAGCTCTGATGACCATTTATTGTTACGCGTACACATCTTCATGAATATTAATTAAAGATAAAAACTTAGCAGTGATCGATTAATACTTATTTTCAGAAGCGTATAATTTCCTACTGCTCCAGCTTCTTATACTTGTGTGAAAATTTACGATCCTGGATAAGATGTATCGGAGCTGATCTCTTGCTGCGCTTAGCGCATTAGCATTATCGTGAGACGTGAAGTGCTGTGTCCAAAGGAATAAATGTAATTAGTACATCTGAGATCCAAAGATCCTTCGTCGATCTGGCCGATGCGATTGTTACTTGCGAGCTTGTCGAGTAAACAGCCGTAACTGACCTTGAAATACACATTTTCTAGAACGCGCTTCGTCATGAAACGATACTTCAACTGTGTGCCACTTGTAAACAATCTAATCCTTGCATACTTCTTTGTTTATTCAGTGATCCTCTCCGTCGTGCTCTTTATTAACCTATCGTATAATTAATATAGCATAACTATTAAAATTAAAAATCTCGACAAGTTTGTATTTTTAAATTGCAGAATTATAATACGATGTGTTAAGTACTATAAATGTTAAAGATACAGACTACTGATGGTGCTACTGTAATTATATGAACAAAGTTCGCGTACTTGGCATGCGGGCAAATGATTCTAAACGTCAAAACGTCGGCGCAGATTTATCGATCCATAATTGGCATACAAACTTGCCGTAAATATTATTTATGTTCAGACTTCTTCAAGCCTTGAAAAGTCCATGGTTATATGTTTACAAGACATATATACATAGAAACGAATCAAGGGCTGTGGGAGTGCAAGTGACTGTTATGTAGCATTTTTGCAATATACTGTGCATTAGCCAAAAGTGAAACTGATAATGATTAATTCAAATCGAAGTTCTGTGCAGAAAACCTTAAAACATGAACGATTTTCAGATTGATCTATGCGTGGACCGACTACACCTTCAATTCTCGTTGCATTCGTCTAACTTAACTTTTCCATCATCTCTAATGCCAGCTATATTATCTAATTTACCCGAGTCTCTGGCACAACGATCCGCGACAAGAACCAAGATTCCTATATAGTACATTACGACATTCAAAATAGATCCTGAAAACATTCAAAGTCTTGAAAACATGCATAACGCCTTACTAAATTTATGGCACGACGAGATACCGGCTGCAGGCATTGAATCGATATACCTGCGCATTAGAGGCTGCACAGACTCGCTAGCCGCTATTTTCGCCATCATACTGCATTCTTATAACAAACTCCCGTAGGTATAATATCGCTGGCCGCGAGTGCTTGCGAAACGCGTTTGACAATAAGTACAACGACGGGCGGGATTAATTTGCAACGAACTGCGCGAGTCCGTATCAGCTGCGGGCTTGAAAAACCGCTCTCTCGCAGCCATTAATTTTCGCGAGGAGGAAACAAAATCGACGCACTTTGCCTGCCCAGTACCCGGGCGCGCGTTCAGATAACAATCGGCTCGCCCCGCGATTTATATCAATTTCATAATTCCCGCTCCTCAGGATTTTTAAATATATCCGCCGCCACTCATTGTGGGGCGAGCTAATAAAGAACAGGTATATGTCTATAGAGATAACGAGGATCAAAAGATCGGCACTTGTGTCAAGCGCCAAGCGCGTAGGAATATTAGTTTCCCGCGCCCGTTTCGGTAAACTGGTTTCGCCAGATCGGCTCGCGTTAGCGCCCAGGCGAGCGCGAGCCCCGATAATTCAATTCAGCTATATAAGTATACTTACCCGGCGCGCAGCGAGGGTACGTCGGGAGCGATGAACGTGTGAGCGAGCGCGCGCCATTCGAATGCGACGTATTGAGATCAGAGAGAGAGAGAGAGAGAGAGAGAGAGAGAGAGTATATTATCATAAAATCGCCCCGTCCTCGGGGGCGGTTGTTCCTTATCCCCCCAGTGTACGTACATCGATAGACGATGAGGCTAAAGTTCGAATGTGATTTTCAGGTTCCTGGCGATCTGGTGGCCACTGAAGTGCCAGATAACGAAGCGCCGCGCCCGCATGATGATAGTCATCATCTGGTTCATCGCGCTCACGTCGACGATGCCCTGGCTGCTGTTCTTCGACCTCGTGCCCATCTACAGCGACGATCCGAACCTGAAGCTCTGCCTGGAGAGGTGGCCGAACCCCGAGGACGACTCCCTCTTCTTTCTCATCGGTAACCTGATGCTCTGCTACGTCCTGCCCATGATTCTCATATCGCTCTGCTACGTGCTCATCTGGATCAAAGTCTGGCGGCGGCACATCCCCAGCGACACCAAGGATGACCAGATGGAGCGTCTCCAGCAAAAGTCCAAGGTTAAAGTCGTCAAGATGCTCATAGTCGTCGTCATCCTCTTCGTGCTCTCCTGGCTGCCCCTCTACGTCATCTTCGCCCGCATGAAGTTCGGTGGTGAGTACGAGACCTGGTCCTAGACCCCGTTTGCCCGTTGCCCAGCGTAACGCCTCCGCGTCTCTGTGCCGCCAGGTAAAATCGCCGACTGGGAGGAGGAGCTGCTGCCGATCGCGACGCCGATCGCCCAGTGGCTGGGCGCGAGCAACTCCTGCATCAACCCGATCCTCTACGCGTTCTTCAACAAGAAGTATCGCAGAGGCTTCATGGCCATCCTGAAGTCGGGCCAGTGCTGCGGCAAGCTGCGCTACTACGAGACCGTCGCCATGATGTCCTCCTCGACCTCGATGCGCAAGTCCTCCTACTACGTGAACAACAACAACTCGTCGACGCGGCGCGCCTTCCACGGACCGCCCGTCCACCAGGACAGCAACGTCTCCTACATCTTCAACCACACGGGCGTCTAGGGGTACCGGATCGGCTCTCTCAGGCAGCCCAAAGCGTTCTGATGACCCGGCGAGTAAATCGAATCGACAGCCGAGTGTGATCCTCCCGACTCCGCTGCAGCTTGCAAGCACCGCGAGATTCGCCGGAGACGAAGGTTTTGGGGTGCAGCTCCTGCGAGAGTCGATCCGATCTGATGCGCGCGTGCGCATGGGCCGTGGCAGGCCTTTGTGCGGCGCACCACGACGACGTTGGACCCGACCAGCCTATTTTTTTCCGAGGCGACGCGCAGCAGCATTGTCGCATCGCTGCCGGACTCTCGGATTCCCTTTATCGGTGAATTACACCGCTCGAGGCATATCGATATCGACCTTCGCTTATTGATATGCGCGCGTTGCGTCTATACTGTATACCGATTTGTAGATGGCGTCCGGGGCGTCTTTTCCTTCGAGAAGTAACACTCACACACGCGCGCGCACACACACACACACACACCCCGATGTCTGCGTACGACCGTCTAATTGACTCATCACGCTTACATCCATACATGTATATGTCCTTAATTCTTTCCACGGTTACACACGACTGTCCTTGTTATCGATTGTTGTTGAGATTATAGTTTGCACCTGCAGTGGGCGTCGATTTATCATACGAAAACAAGATGAAAACGAAGCCACCCAAAAACACGCGAATGTACATACGATAGTTCCCCTTGGTGTGCAGCTAAGAACACGACGAGAGTTGTGCGTTTCGCCGTACAAAATAGTTATATTCGCTATAATAGGTATATAAGGGTTTCACGATAAGGCGTATCTGTTCCCTTTGACACGCGCCCCTACTGCCCCCGTTTCTTCCGGTGTATACCCTCGGTGTACGTATAGCCGGAGCTTGAAATTTTCGTTTCTTCTTCGTGGATGTTGACGCTCTTTGATCGTGCACATTGTTTAGACGTGTAGCGTCTGTAACAAGCGAAAAATCAGCATATCACGAGACGAGAAGATAAATAAGAGGGACTTATCGCTTCGCTGCTCCTCGTGAAAAGGGATCAGCGACATCGGGTACATCCGAAGGCTGCTTAAGCTTTTTGGAAAATGCGCAACAAGTATTTTACGATATATCGGGTTATATATACACACACACACACACACACACTATAATGTGGTGTACTATGTACGGCATTACAATTACATAGCAACAAACGATAAGCTGTACGTTTTCCCGACGATGGTCCGGTCATCAGCGAGACAGACAATCGGCGTGCGCGGTCGCGATTGACGCACAGACAAACCAGTAAAAATACAGCCCCCTGTGTTATATTTATATCTCAGAGTTCAACGAGCAGTGCAGTCTCGCACGATGGCTTTGTTCCCGCAATTTCGAACTCCAAGCCGCGATCGAAGGTCGCATAGCGAAATACGAGTGTGAGCAAACTTGGGACTTCGTCTCTCTATATCTTCTCTCGGCACGAAGGATTTCGACACGGCGCAGAAATACGCGCCGCGTTTGATCCTCCCGCTGATCGTGCTGCATGTAATATATCGCGTACGCGTGTGAATCGGTCTGTGCGCAGGAGCAATAGAAGGAGGACAATGTCGAGCGCAGCCGCAAGGAGGCTTTTTTCTAAGGCGTATATGAATGATTTGTGTATACGCGATGATATATAAGAGAGTGTGAGTGAGTGTGTCCGGACTTAACCGATGGTTGCTCTCGCTATATATTATCAAATAGCTATTAATATCTACCGCTGCACTGCTGCTTCTCTCGCGTAGTCGTTGTTGTTGTTGTTGCCATTACGCGCGCACCGCGAGAGAAAAATCCATTGAGAGAGGCGGGGCATTTTCCAGGCGCAGCTGACGTATTGTCGCTGCAGCAGCGACTTCTGCTCTGCACACATACAGTCGACCCGATTGCATAATTACGTTATAGCTTTGCACTGCAGAAAGAGATGTGAACAAGCTTTAAGGGAGGGCTGTATAGCTGACGCGACAGCTGGTTGCACCGACATTTTTCAAATCAAGATTCGAGCACGCCGCTGTTTTTGATGCAGAGATAATTGGATTGTGTAGGAAGAGTCTCGAAATATAACTTCTTTTTCGCATTTTTCAATTTAACCTCGCCTTTGTTCGATAAAACCAGCTAGTTTCTGATTGAAAAGTGCACATTTCATTCTTGCCCTTTTGATCCTTGAACAAATTGATACACGGAATCGCCACACGAGAAATTGAAAGAGATGAAAGCTCGTGCTCGCCTATCGGAGGAACATTGCTAATACATTTCTAAATACTAAAGTGTTTAGTGAATTTGTGAAAACAAGTATATCTTTTGAATTATAATGTAATACTATTATAATACGAAATGCATTTCTCAAGTATAAAAATAATAATATTTAAAAAGTTTTTAATCAAAAATACATAGATCTTTTTCGATAAATTAATACGAATAAGTCGAGTTGATCTCGTCTAATAGTAGGTATTATAGTAGATTGTAAAACGATTACACGTATAAAATAGGGTCTATCGTAATATAAATTCTCTACAAATTTTTTTAACCTTTTCTATGAAATTTTGACATTTTTATGATACAAATATACAAAGAATGTTCCGGAACCTCGTATCCACATACTGCGCTGTGTGTGTGTGTGTGTATGTGTGGGTGTGTGTATATGTATCATTCTTCTTATATATGAAAAGATTATATAAGTATTTCAATGGATTTTTCTCTCGTTGCCGTAAGAGTGCAGCGTGTGTTTTATATATTCGTTAAAACATAAAGAAAAAGTGAGTCGATAATTTTGTGTTAATACTTTCCGTTAAAATTAAGTAGAATGAGTGATTCACGGTACACTAATTCATCCTAAAAAATTGGGCTGTACACGATGAATTGTTATATTATGTTGTTTCGTTACATATTCACTCAGGTTGAGTTTTTGTTCACAATTATAGTAATACAACACAAAAATTATTCCGAATGTTATGATTATACAAGCTGCATCATTTAATTCGCGACAGAATTTCTATAGATATTCAAATGTTCGATTTCGTTTATTTATATAATATGATAATAACGGTGTGGACAGCCAAATTTCAATGATGCAGTCTCCATAACGACTATCATATCGATATTTTTACACTGCCTTTATTTAATTAATTTTATCAATTCACCTTGTCGTTATTATTCGAAATTTCACTACCCAATTGTTGTAACTCCTTTGGAAAGACTTATACATATATTTAAACTCGCGTAACGAAGACACAGAATAAGCGGAAGAATAGACTATACAATAGAATCGCGCAAATGTACGTTTTATACGATGGAAGAGAGCGAAAGTTATAATGGAAACTTGCTCTTGAATTTGTACTTGATATGAAGTAAAAAAGTGATCGGTAGACGTTTATATTTTTATACTGATTTTTCATATCGACAACGCGTTAACTTTCGTTGCTTTTTATCTTTTATATTATGTATATGCACCGAGTATGATATTATAGTAAAGTTATTTATTGATTTCGTGTTTAAATGCGCATCCTGATTGTGTTGTGATATGAATACCTTTCGGTGATTGTGAAAACGCTTATCAAAATGAAAAGGTCGGCCTCGATGTCGACGGGTAAAAGACATAATATAAGCGAGTAGTCAATACAGTAGAAACCTAATTTTTGCGGCGTTGTCGCTAATATACCGACAGATATTTTGAAACTGTGTTATTCCTGCTAAATGTGCCGTATATTATCATCATTGTTCTTTCACTGTTATCTCGTTATATATTTATTATTTAACCAAAGAAATTATGTTAGTCGGCGACGATCGAAATACCGAAGAAGAAAAATAATTTTTTATATATTTTTGCCCAGAAGTCTCGATGACGAAAGAATTGCCAGAGAATGACGAAGTCCAGCGCAAACTTCAAATTTCCTTCTGATCAATAGAGAGCTTACATATGTGAGAACCAAACTTACATTATACAAAAACTGATGCATATTTTTAGGGACAATAATAACTGTTTCACGCGGCTACTTGTATTTTTGTTTCACGCTACACAAAAAGAAGAAAAAAATAAAAAACAAAGTGTTTTCATGCTGTAATGTACTTGAAGCGATGTTATCTATTGAAACGAGCATTATCCACTTCTACCGAATTTGTATTGTAGAAAATAAAATATATGTAGCCGGAGCATCCAGGACGATAATATTGTGCGTGAGAGCGCTAGCTTTTATGTTAAAGCTACAAACAGTTAATTATGGTACATACAATCAACGACGCAAAGATCGAGTTCTCCTACTGTGTAAAAACAAATTTAATCGTGCGCGCGCGGAGGAACTTTTCGAGCGTTTTATGTCCTTTTTGTTGATGGAACTTGTTCGCTGCATTTTAGATGCGACCGCACGAGACCTGCTGTACTGGGCTTACACTAAGAGACACGTACGATCCCTTAAGTCCCCTGCCCCCAACTTTATCCCAAGTAAATTCACCCGGTTTTACATCGTTTTTATAAAGGCTTAGCTTTTTGAAGCTCTTCGATATTCAATATAGGATTATTTGTGAATGAAGATACATATAAATACAAACACACGCAATTTTAATAAAATCAACGTACATATGATAAGGATTGCTGGTGAAAAAGTCGTCACGTAAAAACGCGCTGATCACAGTAAGCGCTATCGCGGCGGTAACTGTCAGTTTATCGATTTTGCAGAGCATACACGATTCTGTATTCCAAACCAAATTATACGTCAATCATATTTCGCCGAGCACCACAAGTGTAATGAACCAGAAAAAACCGATCTCTCGCGGCGAACCCTTTCTACCCGGAAAATAGCCTGCACGTATACCTGCACCATTAATTCTGCTGAAAAATCGCATCAATGACGGCCAGAAAAAGTCCCTACTATGCCAGCACACAAACGAGAATTCAGCGCGAGAAAATAAAAATTCGCATATCCATATCACGTACGCGTGTATCACAAAGCGTGTCGGGTTCGCTGAGGGAAAACGCGACGTGGCGCGTAAATATGTGGAAAGAGAAAATTAGCCGAATATATACTATACACTATAGTCTATGCACGACGGCTAATAAAGCTGTTTTAATCGACACTTTGTACGGTCGTTTATTTACGATACACCCGTGTTCTGTGCGCGCCGCGGTCATGAATGAGATTGCAAATAGCCTTTCTAACGTCGCCTAACCGGCTGTGCACACCATTCGCGAGCTAAAGTGCGCACCCACGAATATTGATGTAAATAACGAAACAATCGCTCTTTGCATTCTCGTATACATGCCCATCAAAGTCCGGAGAGTAAAAGAACTAATATTTTTGTTTCCGACACACGATTAAAATAATCGCTATATGTTTATTCATTTTATTTTAAACACACTACATAGAAACACACACACACAAGTACATTAACAATCTTACTTCGAGTCGTATCTAATGTGTATGGATGCAAAAGCCGCGGATGGTGGTATAATGAAACACTGCACGGGCGTTCAAAAAACTAAACAAATATAATGGATCTGTCGAATCAGCAGAATTGAAAAGCCTTTATTGTTACGTGACGACGACGCATTGATAAAAGCTATATAGCCATACTTTATATAATATATAGAAAAATACATTATTTTCATAAGAGAGTATAACTTCAAGCTGAGATATATAATGCTTGAATATTTTCGCAACCATATATATATATATATATATATATATATATATATATATATATGGTATATATATACACAGCATTGTGCAAATACATATATGTATGTGTATAAATATACTCGGACTAATATATGCGATCGGAACAACTTTACAAAGACGGACAGGAAATTAATATTTATCTATGTTTTTTATCAAATCTTTTTCGAACGTACACCAATTTTTCTCGAAAATCCGTGCAATTTTTCTGGTCCGTGTCGTATTGTAATTTCTAGAAAGTACACGCGCGAGTTCCGATTTCGTGGTTTTAACATGACGGTTATGAAATTTTAAAAGACACTCTTTATCACGAATAAATATACTACAAAAAATTCAAGCATATATTTTTCCTTAAAAACGAAGCTTTTTCTACGCACTAATAATAAATGACATGGATAATGTTACGATATTTCAATTATAGATATTTGGCATTAAGTTCCGTCCTTATAAACGGAAAGTATATTTTTGGTTTTGAAAAAAAAAGAGTATTGAAAATATAATTCCTTTCGATTTTCATCGCTGATCCATCAATCGCATTGTATTCTTATCAGACTAAGTGTCTTAATCCTCTATATACATGGTTATTATTGCGCAGAAGGCATAAAACTACAAATCCTCATCAGCGTTGCAAAAAGGTACGTTTTCCACTTGCGGAAATAGTTTTTGTACACTTCGTGAAAATCCCAATCGAATATCAACAAAGCTCGAAGATAAGTAGTGGACCAAGGGAAACTTGCACTTCATTCATTTATGGAATGAATTTGACTTTATATTCCAGGACATACTATATATTTGAAACTTATTCTATTTCATCTCAATTGCATCTTAAATTATATACTTTATTTTATAGTTAAAAGAAATAATTTCGTACAGATGAGTGTACTGTTTAATACAATAATATATTATGTGTTATATGTATTACTGATGGTGTCATTTATCAACTTCCTGAAAAGAAATTGTTTCTATTAAGTTGGAACCGCATAGGCCTTTTGCATTAAAATTGTTACAACTGTGAAATGTATAAAGTATTATAACACTAATATAAAATATAGAATAGTTATATCAATTGAATAATGTGTTCCATGATCGATAAAAGCAAATTTGTAACTAAATTTCTAAAAACTTTGATAAAACAAGGAAATTAATAATGCATCATATATGCTTGATCGATAAAAATGCTATACATTTCATAGGTGGAACAATGTTTCGACTTTGGGATTTTTGCATTGTACCGTGTGAAACTTTTGAAAGAATGCGGGATCTGGAATTTTTAATGAGCAAATGACTCTATTTTTCCACATTTTACATAATGTAATTTATACGTGACTCAATGATAGAGTAGGTAAATTGAATATACGATATTCTTGCATTGGTTATTGATAAAATGATTTTTTGAAGTTTTATGTCGACAATCATTAGCGACAAAAAGATAAAACTAAAGCGAACTCAATCCTGCATACTTTCAAAAGATGATGAACAGACTTAGTGCTTTAAACAAATATACAAGAGAATGTATCCAATAGCCTTGGATTGTAAAGATGAACCAGATCATGCAAAGATGCTAACGTTTGTAATGAATGATGATATGATAATGTTGGTAATAGGGGTATGATCAATATAAAAAAAATTTTAATTGATTACTATGATGGTAATGGTGTTACGATGAAATTGTATGATAGTCATTATTTTCGTAAAGATTTTATACGCGCAAAGGAAGATGACAAAACGAAATATTAAAAAATTGTATAAACAAATAAAAATAAAATTTCAACGATGAAATGAAACTGTGTAATAATGTACTATCAATACGGCTTAGATGTATGAATCCATATCTCTAATATCATCAAAAATAATTTCTCTATGTGTATGTTCAATATAAAAACTGAGATCGCACAACAGACGAGAAAATAATTATGATATTTCTTCCATTTTGAGGAATTGGGTAAAATTCGACCACATCGCGGTATATTTATTTTATTATAACGTTTATAATACTTTGCGTATTATATATATATATATATATATATATATATATATATATATATATATATGTACCTTACCATATTATTTTGATCATTATTGCGCTTATTGCGGCACAGTCTCGTAAGGTCCTAAAAAATAATCATTTTCAGAAAATTTATTATATCTGGCATACGATATTATACCAATGCTTCTTGTATAAGTTATCTTGCATTTGAATAATAAAAATAAATCCACTAAAATACTGCAAAATATTATGACAAAGTTGTGTAATATACAGTGTTATTAATGTGATTACCAAACATACAAACTATATTTAAGTATGGAATGAAATATGACACGCGCTTAATAATCTCTCTTTCTCTCAATTTTCATGAAAGTTAGAAGATGTTCAACAAATAAAAATGAAAAAATATTGCAATGACAACCTCCCCCCGCTCGCAAACTCCTTCGTGTTGTGCGTTGACTTTTTGAAGAAAAATAAATTTTTAAAAGTTAATCTATAGTCACTCGTTGAACCGTGATATTGTAAGTCAAATTGTAAAAAAAATTCGTTGACGTACGAATATTCAGAAACGTACTTTTATTGTATTAACCGTCACCAGTGAAAAAGCATAACAGAGGGAGAACAGAATACTATTACTTTTTGGTGTATGTTTCTTAACTATACTTATTAATTTTATGCAGTTGGTTATGCTTAATCATTTATATGGTACTATATACAATTTAATGATCCAAATTCAAATACACACAGTCACGTGCATGTATATAATATGTTCGCGTGTTTATGGTGCATACTCATAAATTGTAATAACGTTATTCTTGCTATTCATGAAAGAATAAGAGTATGGAAATGATCTGAGTTGCCAAATAAAAGCTCGATGTAAAACATTCTATTCGTTTGAAGGTATTAGTTTCAGTTACCGTTAGATCATGCGTGTTCGAAAACTTTCAGAATTAAAATATTTGATTTAGAATCAACATAATATCTATATATTCGCGATTTTATACTAATTTTTTATGATGTCAAAAATACGTTAACCGATAAAAACAACATCAAACACGAATATAAGCGTGCATTCGATGTGTGTGAATTATTCTTTGGTAACTCGATTTCTCTCGCTTGTATAATAATTAACTTTACTTTGAAAGCGCTTTTACAATTTTTCACAAGTTTCGTAATATAGCTGTCATGGCGCGCGTTATATTGAAATATCTAAACAGAAAAACCAGGCACGTTGTACAACCAAGCTGCATGTCATCGGCGCTTTTTTTATTAAACAAGCCCTCACAAAAGCTATACGCATCCTGCACAGCTAGTAGTACTTGGCATTTTTTCCAAATTATACAATGGTTTATTATATATGCCTACGTGAATAAAAATAAAACTGACATATATATATATATAGGCACGAATATTATAGTTTTAAAGATTTCGTCGAAATGGGCGACGAAAAATAATTATGTTTTTCTCTCTTTTATTATGGTTTGAACATGTGTTTACACGTTATATGGATAGGCAAACAAAAACGTCATCCGAATAACAGTGAAATAATAGAAACATACTAGGTAAGGTGGAACCGTTGAAGAGAAAGAATAATAAAACTATACCTATATATATATAAATATGATTAAGAGACGAGAGACAAGCTGATGGTCTCTAAAGCAAATGAATGTATATAAATATATATTGGAATGTGTATATGTACCAATATGCGTTAATAGTATAAATTAAAGCAACAATATATATATATATATATATATATATAGATGACGATCACCTGAATTGCGCGATGTTACGCACTGTATATTTAGAAATGAATTCAACAATAAGTATTATACTGCGAATAAATATTACGGTAAAAGTGATAAAATCACCAGGCAAAAAGTTTCGATTGCCAGTAGTCGTCTTGTACAAGGAAGAATGAACTAGAGAGAGTGATAAAGAATAATGAGCAAGAGTGTGAGGGAAGCGTTTTTCGCGGGAATCCCCATAATTAGCGTTTTGAAGAATGCGATTTATTGGTGCAGCTCTGATCACAAGCCTGGCACAAGGAAGTATAAATTATACATATTTTCTCAAAAAATGTAATAAAGTAACTTCACTAAAATGTTCAAAAATGCTTCTTATTATATTTCATTCGTATTTCCCAAAATACAACTTCCCATAACTTTTTCTGATCCTTTACAATATGTGCATTAACCAATTTAAACTGACGAAAATGATTTTATTAACCAAAAGGGATTAATCATAAATGTATGTTAAAAAGACAAACCATTTTGAAGCAACAATATAGTATTTTTCATCTTGCTTCAAAATTCTTGAATTTATATGATATTTATATGATACTTCTGTAGGAAATGTGGACAACAAAAAAAAAATGAACCGTTAATTGCAGTGAATTCAAATCTACCCAATAACCATGATTTTTGAAAGAAAAGTTCAACATTTAGTTTTCAAATCACAATGCTTAGGATAGTTCGCGTGTATTATGTCTAAAATCGATCTTAATCGAAAAATCGCCATGAAAAAATCGCACATTTGAGACTGACAATCTTGTTTTTCACAAATTGATAAAAAAATAAGCCTGAGTAGATTAAAATCCATTAAATAGCAGCTAAGATCCAAGCGATACAGTTTTCAGTTATACAGAGCATACAGGGTAAAAAACATTTTTTTGAACTTTAGTATCTTTGAAATTAACTGGATTCATAAAAATCCCAAAGAAATGTATTTTGGCGCTGTATAATGCTAACTAAATGCAAAATTTGAAAACGACTTTATTCAGTTTTTGATGTTTTTCTCAGGATCTGCCCCATGAAATGACTTTTCATTTTCAGTTTCGCTAAGACTTCATAGAAACGTATTTGGAGGGGTTTGGAGTTTGAATTTATATACTTTTTAGAAAGTGTCCATATATAATGTGGCGTAGTGTGCAGCGTGTGGCTGTATGTGTATGTTGTATACCGTCATAATTCTGGAAGTACGTGACTGATCGTGATAAAATTTGACATGTACATATTTTTTCTAAGTCTAAATTCGGGGAATTTTTCATGATTCTGACCATTTTATGACCATTTTTCGATTTTTGAAAAAATATTTTTACTTTTTTTTAATGATACGATTTATACAATGAATTCAGCAAGAGTATTCTTTTTCATGAAAATTACATGATTTGATATTTAAAAAAGCATTGATATACTGTATATTTGAATAATAATATTTTATCTATTAGAACTATAAATTTAGTTAGAGGAAACTACAAGCCAAAAAATTGGCATCGCTTTTTGAGTCAGAACGGATTTCAAAAACTTGTGCTTAAGGGTATATAATAAGGATTTGCGAGACCGAAAAAAACCTCGAGATTTCCGGTCCCGTCTCGAGAAAAAAATCCCATCTCGAGTTCGAGATCTCGTCTTGTCTCGAGAATCCCGAAATATTTCGAGAACCTCGACATTTCTCTGGATTTTCGAAATATTTCGGGATTTTCGAAAAATTTCGGTATTTTTTTTTTTTTTTTAATGGCATTTGGAACTCTTGCCCTGTCTTATGTCAATCCCACCCGAGATGCACCCTCCGATCGACACCCACCCGTCCTATTTCTACTAGATCTGCTTTTACGTTGTCCTCCCATCTACGTCTAAGTCTACCTAGAGGTCGCGTTACCATCGACCTGCCCTTCATGACACGCGCTGCCGTACGGTCGTCACCCATTCTCGCTACGTGCCCTGCCCATCAAAATCTGCGTGATTTTATTATTCTGTTAATATTTGATGATGCGTACAGATTGTGTAACTCATTATTGTGTAGTCTCCTCCATTCCCCGGTTTCCTCATCTTTCTTCGGTCCGTATATTTTTCGTAAGACTTTATTTTCAAATACCCTAAAACTAGCTTAGTGAGAGTCCACGTTTCGCACCCGTACAGAACCACCGGCAGTATTATTGTCCTGTGTATTCTTATTTTAACGTTTTGAGACAATAGCCTCGACTTAAGGGGACCTAACCACCTTAAACCGACTTTTGAAAATCAAATAAAAAATTGATAACAGATCGGTTGTCTACTGTTTTTGGGATCGCTGATCACGTTTTCACTATCAAATTTAGTTTAGAAAATTTAGGGAAATTATTTATTGCAAAATTAATGTTTTTCCGGTAAATATGAAATTTACGATCAAAGTTAGTACAAGAATAATTCATAGACAATTATACACATACGCGCGCATACAAACTTTTATGTGTGTGTGCGTGCGTGCGAGTGTGTATACATACATACATATACATAGCGCGTTATTGTAGAATCAGCTTAGTAGCTACGGAATTTTTTTGTCATGCATACGGAGCCTAATTTTGACATAATTATGTTATGCTACAAGTTTCTTATACTTTGAATAAAAAATATAAAATGTATTCAAGAAATCGTCATATAAAAATTGCTAAAAAAAGATCTCTTGGCAGAGAAAAAAAACGTCCAAAAGTCTGTAATGCGAATTATAAAAAAAAAGTTCTTCCAATTATAAATTATCTTCTGTTTACTATCCAGAAGTCAGTTTTGAAGGTTATAGCATTTTTGATATGAGACTTCTTTTTACAATTCTTGAAAATAATTTAGTGTGTAAATGTGGTGGAAATATCAAAATGTTTGAAGAAAGTTGTAGTGGATTAGGTGGAAAGTATAGTATTTCTTGTGATAAGTGTAAACGTGATACTTTTATTTTAATTGCAAGAAAATTGGTAAAAAATCAAATATTTATGAACTAAACATACGTAGTGTTCTTGCCATGAGAATAGTTGGGGGTGGCCTTGAAAGCCTCAGAAGTTTTTGTGGAGTGATGGATTTTTCTGCTCCAGTGCAAAGCTCAAGTTTTACTAAAATCAGAAAACAGCTACCTGTGATGTTGCTCATAAATTCATGACTGATGCCGTTGAAGAGGAAATCAAACTTACTTAGAATTCAAGCAAAGAAACTGTTGAAGTTGATGATTCCAATTAAGAAGCTATTCGTCAGAGAATGAATCGGAGTTGACAAATACTCCAGACGAAGTTGTAGCTTGTACGCGACGCATAGATTTTCAAGGTGATGGTACATGGCAGCGTCGAGGTCATAGATCTTACAATGGTGTTTTTACAATTATTTAATATTATAAAGAACAAGATTATGTCTATCCTCTAGCAATACCAAAAGCAATTTTAGATGAAATTGAAGATGTGTTTAAAAAACTGTCTGAGCCGGAGCTTCTTAGAAAATGTTTAGGTAGACAGACGCTGAATGCTAACGAGTCCTTCAATAATGTTTTATGGAACATCGCACCAAAGACTAAAATGTAAAAACGGATTGTTTTTCCACTATGCACTAGTAAAAACAAAGAAAATGAGACTAGTTGGGTTAAAATCCACTGAGTAGAAGCTAAGATACAAGTGTATACGAACGATCACACACACGTACATCCGTAGGGACATTTTTCAAAAACACTATTTTTCGACTATACATATATACATCAAAACCAACTTTCTAGATGCCTTTACATAAACTCAAAAACTTACTATTACAAGGCTTTCTAGGAAGGAAGCAAAATACAAATGAAAGGCTTCCTTCGGAAGAGGGCAATAGTATATTGCGCAACAAGGGGGGGGGGGGGATTGTATCATGTTTTTTTTACAAACAAGAGCAAGGATAGTAGGTTTTTCGTTCATGGAAAAAAAATTAGAAATAGCAAAAACTTAAAAAAAATTCAAAATTTTGAAAAATGTAGTTAGATGTCGAAAGTTTTTCACTTAATGCTTAATTACAATTACATACAATTAAGTCAAGAAATAAGAATATATAGTAATATTTAGAAATGGACTAAGAAAAATAAATGCAAACTGTGAATCGTGCAAAATGTTTAACGAATTCGTTTGAAGGATCAATCAAATTAAAGCGATACGATATTACTTTTTAAACCAATCAAAAAACCTTTACGCATATGAAAACGACACAATAAATATAAATGACTAGAATGCATGTATGATATATGTTGATTTGCCGTATAAGATTGATTGTATTGAAGGTTTACACAAAAACATAATGCAGATCTATGACTTATATATTTATTAACTTAGCAATACAATCACATTGTGAATCGGACATCATCGATACCATTTGTCAAACAAATATGCCTCATTAAAGCTCGCTTTTAATAAAGTTGAGATTTCTGTAAACGTTTGTGAAAACGTCTGGATAGCCCTCTGCGCACCCGATGCCCCATGTGGATATTCCAATGAGTTTACCGTCTTGAACCAGAGGATCTCCACTGTCTCCCTGAAATCACAAGAAAGTTCGGGTAAGCATGCGTGTCAAATGTTCTTCTAAAAAAGGAAAACAAGATATGATAAATATTTACAATGCAGAGTCCAGCCTTCTCAGTACCAGGGACAGCAAGTCCGCAAAAGTCATTAACATCGACGGGGACTGGCTTATCCTTAAAAAGTGGGGAGCATTTACTGGACGAAATCACAGTTTCCTGGAGACTTTTCAGAAGGTCGCTGAATTTGTTTTCTGCTCCGGCCGTCGCACCCCATCCGGTGCTAGTGGCCACACTGTTTTCGATAAAATCTTCGGTGGGTAAATCGACTGCCTTCTCATTGGCAGAAAACTTGATCGGCGACTCGAGCTGTTTGTTTGGAATTCGTATTTCATAAATGCACGTCAATGAGAATTTGGAAAATGCTACTAACGGATTATGCCTACAGTGATCGTTCCAATATCGTTGGCGAACTTGCCCAAAACGAAATTCTCCGGAACCTTGACGCTTTTGACGCGCGAAACGGTTCCACCCTTTGAGAGAGAGCCAGAGCCAGTGTAGACAGTCATGAAATTTTTGCAATCCCTAAAGGCCGGATCTTTGTCACGCAGACACCTGTCGACGCAGTTGGCTGCCGTCAGAATTTTTGTGGGGCTTATTATTGCACCACCGCAAACTAACTTGCCGTCGAATTTGATCGCAGCCATGTAGGGATATTGTCCAGTTTGGGCATCACTTCCACCAGCTAAGCGTCTCACCCGTGGAACGGCTGTGTGCAAAAAGTTTATTCCATTTGCGATATTGGTTTACGTCTATTTATTTTTTCATATTATTATTGTAAAAAAACCAATGTTGGCATATTTAAAACTGGAATCAAAGCTAAAAAAATTCATATATTTTGCAAAGTAATTATGTAAGTATTATTATTAATAAAACTTTATGCTACTACAAATCGATTTTAGTTTTTCAAATATTATAATGTACATATCTAACATATATGTGTGAAAAATAGTCTATATATCAGTTGCGAAATAAATTTTAGAATGTCTTACCAGTGGCGAACGCCGCTACAGCCAGGACGAGCAGTACACCACCAAAAAAGCGAGTCATTTTACTGCTGAATTGTCTCTAATGGAGTGGAAAAAATATCTTGCCGAGAGCAGAAGCGCGTCGATCAGCAGCCTTGACCGTACTCGGTGAAGAAGTGCAGCGAGACTGGAAGAGCAAGGACCGACTGCAGTTCGTTTTGTCGCTGACTTTGAAGGCTTTTATACCTATACAGTGTTGCCAGGCTGCCTTACCACTTTTAATGGAAAAAAATGCATAAAAATCTCTATGCTGCGCTGTCCTTGGTGGGATCTCGTGATGACGCTTTTATATGAAAATTCAATCGATAAATTTTAAATCCCCCCGCTGCTCCTGACAAAAATCATACCGGTATTTGAGAAAAAATACGAATTGGGAGCGTCATTGCTTTATGTACATCTTGCTGGTTTGTTTTGTATGCCTCAGCCTACGCACCGGCGAATAAATAAGGAGGAGCAAAACGATTTCCTCTCGGTTCGATTCTTCATGCGCGCCAGCACAAAGGCATGATATCGGTTTTTTTAATGAATTATAACTTGTTTTGATTTTCGTGGTATTTATCATCATGCAGCTAGATGCACGCGTATAAATATTAAACTGTACCAATTTTTCAAATAAAATATTTTAATAATTTTCATAAATAAGACTCGTGTGGAATTCACATTTGTAAAAAATGGTGCAAAATTGCATATAAAAAAGAGTAAAAATACGAGAATATAAATGTGATTTTAAGTGTCTATATTTGAACTACTTTCGCGCAATTTTGCACTTTTTTTAAACGATTTTTTTTTTTTTTTTTAAACGTTTCTACAACTGTATAATATTCTAAATTTATGTTATTTATTAAATAGACAAAGGCGAAAAATGGATGTTTTACCTACTTGGACTAATTTTATTTATATCTACCTATATTATGCTGATTGATATAATGTACTTTTAACTCGATTCAATTATAATGCTCATAAAAAATAATCCAGTAAAATAGACTTTTTCCACCAATTTCCATGCTTTTTTAGAATTTTATACAGAAAAAAATTTGATTTGGAAAAAATACGTTGCATAATAATTAATTATTAACGATTCACACAAAATTATTATATCCTTTGTAAAATATCAGGTTTGTGAATACAACAAATTTAATAAATTTCTGTAGCTGAATAAAAATTTATAATTTTCTGACTATTTACAAACTAACGAGATATCACAATGATTGATCATTCCCGTATATTCAAATGCCTTTAAATGTTTTACCGCCCACTCAGAGTAAAAATATAATAATTAAAAATAGACAAAAAAGATTAAATTTGTTAAGAAGACAATTAAGATATATTTATGTATAAAGCCATTTTTTAATTTTAACACACATAATATAGTATAATATTAAACTTTTATTATGACTTACCCAAAACAAGTTATAATAATCTAAGTTAATAAATTTTGGAGTATAATATGATATCAGAAAACATGTGGTGTTTAGCTCGACGTGATTGCAGGTTTGTGAATTTTCGAACCTCTCTCAAATCTTATATACGGTCGATGACTTTTGGTGGGGCCAGTAGCATCATTAGTGGGAATACCCATCACCTAAACCCAAATAAATACCGGTTTTTTTCTCTTCTGCTTGTATCATTAACTCTGTTTATATTTCAAGGCATATGATATTATAAATGCAACACAAAATTTTGCAAACACTGCATAAAGTAAATTATTATATTAACTATATATATATTAATTGGGCGGGCTATTAATATTTAATTTAGGACATATAATATTTTCCTGTGTAGCTCTACTTTTCTGTGTGTGTATGCTATGTATATATATATGTATGTACGTATACACCTGCTGGTGACTATAATTATCCTTGAAAATATAATTAAGCAATGCTTTGTTTGTTTCAAACTGTGGAAATACCCGCAAATACGATTCAACACATAAGCATTCATATAACACCCATGATACAAAAATTATCATTCTCTACATGATCAATCTTTGATCCGGAAAGCAATGCAAAGTTTCTTATTACATTACAAACACGGAAAAAATGGTTAGCTGTGGTAACCAAGTGATAATTGGTTAATCAAAAATAGGTTATGAGAACTAAGTGTTTGGTTAATTTTTACAATGAAAAAGTCGACTTTATAGGTTACTAACCAATTTACTTGGTTAAGGACAAAAATCCGAGTTGCACCTTATATTTTCTAATTCCTACAATTTTCTAAATATATTTATTATCTAAATATATTAATTTCTAAAATAAACGAAAATTAGCCATAGTTCAACTTTACCCACTCAGTGGCTGAAGGAGCAATTAAAAAATGTATATTACTAGGATCGAAGTATCAAAAGAGAGCTTCAATTTGAGGGCTGGTGAGTTAAAAATAATTGCCGAGGTAAAAAGTTGTCTAGGCTTGAAAATAGCGAAAAATCATGAAAACTTGGATTTTTTACGAAAATTAGCGATTTTTCTTATTGCTTCCTCCTAGAGGAAGCTTTGTAATAGTAAAATTTTGAGTTTTGTCAATACTTCTAGAAAATACTTTTTGGTGTGTTAGAAGTTCAAATCACGTATTTTTAGAAAATGTCCGTACGGATGTGTGTGTGTGTGTGTGTGTATGTATATACCGTAATATTTCTAGAACTACTCGGTCAATATCGATAAAATTTGACATGCATGCATATTTTTGGATTCTGAATTCGGGAAAAACATTTATTTTTTATTGTTCTAACAATTCTTTTTGTGGCCAATTTTTGATTTTTGAATAACACTATTTTGCGTTTTTTTCAATCATCTCATCGTTACAAACAATTCAGCTAATATGCATTTGAAAGAGAATAAAATTACCTACTTTTCTCCGTTTGGTCCTCGGGATCGACCGCTTTGTTCGGCAGATAAAATGAAAAAGGTGATTTTTTAAAAAAAATTCATATCTCTGAAACTAAACATCATAACCTCACGAATAAAATCATGTCGATGGGTCACGTGTCAAACTATATCCCATTAAAATTTCGAGTGATTTGACAACTTATTTTTTCTGTAATAAATCAAAATCTGGAAAAAATGAGTTTTTTTTGTGCCTCGATTGCGGAAATAAAAAGGCTTCATTGCACTTGAGATTTTGGGAAAAAGTAGATATTTTATGTGTCTTGGCTAAGTTCATTGCGCAGCTTTCAAATCTCTATGGTTCTTAAGATATCAAGGTTTCAATTTTTTTTTGAAAATTTTTGATTCCTCATATCTCTAAAACAATGCAGTCAAATGCTTCAAAATTTTATTTGGCGATTAATCATAAAAAAAGCTATTTGCTGCTAACATTTTAAACGATATCGTCAAGCGGTTCTCAAATAAAGAGCTAAAATGTAAAAACTGATTTTTCTTTAAACTTTTTCTTCCTCTTATAGGGGTGTCGTTGCACATCGTTAAAGTCCCTCCCTATTAATTTATGTCAAAATTATTTATACATATATATGTGTATATATATATATACACACACACACATTAGTATGACATATAGTACATGAGTACTGCCAAACCTTGCGCAGATGGCTTGCTTAAACGCATTCCAACTTATTCAGATCCACAATATTTTGTATTATTTTTTAATTGCTCCTTCAGCAAAATAATCGAGATTGAAAATATTTAAAAAAGCATTAACATTGTATATTTAAATTATATTTTATCTATTGGAACTATAAATTTAGTTGGAGGGAGCTACATGCCAATGAATTGGCAGCGGTTTTTTCAAAATCCTTATAACTTTTGATATATCCCAGCAGTCAATTTTAACCATCCAGCCTTCAAATTAAAGCTCTTTTCTTTTACTTTCGCTTCAAAACTTAGATTAACCTTTTAATTGTTTGATCAGCTATATATAGGCCCATCAATTATAGCTATTTTTTGATCTTTTTCGTTGTCATATGTGCAACAAAATTTGCAATAAATTGTTAATAACTAACAATAAGGCACGGAAATGCAGAAAAATATACCTTTTCATCTGCTTATTACCCTTTATATGATCGGACAATCGCAGTTTAATGCAACAAATTATGTCACAATAAGGCAATTTTAAATTCCTACAGCCTGGCCTAGTTGGATTCCTCAGGCAAGATCATGGAACAAATAGTCTGCGTCAGAATGGACAATTTCGTATTAGGAAAAGGTGGATTGGTGGAACACCAATATGGCTTTAGGAAGAAAGTTACAGAAGGCGTTCCCCAAAGGTCGGTACTTGGCCCACCGACTTAGAACATTATGTACGATGGAGTACTAAGACTGGAATTACCCGAAGGAGCAACAGTGGTAGGCTTAATATTGCAGTAGCGGTGGTAGCAAAGCCCAAAGACGAAGTCAAGGACATAGCTGAGGAGTCTATTCATATAATAGACAAATGGCTAGCAGAGGCAGACCTAGAACTGGCCAGCCAAAAAATCAAAGCTATCCTTATTATCAGTAGGAAGAGGATGAAGACAATAACACTGATGGTGGGCGAACATGAGATTAAACTTCCTCTCTCAACCGACCATCAAGTACTGGGTCTGACCATAGATGCAAGACTAACGTTTAAGCAACGTCTCGAAGTAGTAAGCGATAAAGCAGCAAAAGTTGGCGCTACTTTATCGAGGCTGATGCCAAATAGAAGAAGACAATGACTGACTGACAAAAAAGATGGTTTGTTATTACTATAGAATTATTTTTCTTGATCATTATTTAATGATTTGACAGTTAATAAAGTAGCTTCTATAAATATACAATAAAATTTAACTTTTCATGAAGTTTTCAATAGCAAAAATATTTTAAAATAAATTATTCAAAAAATATATACCTTCGTTATCTTCATCAGAGTTAATTCCTTCTAAAAATTTTGAGTTGTGCTAGTCTAGCGTGCGTCAAATGAGTTGTACTATACTTATGACGGGAAATTTGAACAGTGCTACTCTTCGTAGGGAGCGATGATTTTGTTACTAACCAATTTTTTTTGGTCTCCAAATTCTATAATTTAATACTGTACAATTTTGAATAATGTACATTGAAAAGATTTTAAGGGGAGGGACACCAAACAAACTGTACATACATAAATACCCTACACAAATGTATTTTTCTACACGGACATTTTCTACGCCGATTTTCTTTACACCGATTTTTTATTATTTTACTACACTGCGAAACTCTATACAAGCATATAACCTATTGTCAGATCATTATTACAACCAGGGTATATTCTAAGGAAAATCTAACACTGCCCAACTCACATCGGGATAGTGCACTAAAAAAAACCGCTGCCAATTCATTGGCACGTAGCTTCCTCCAACTAAATTTATAGTTCCAATAGATAAAGTATTATTTAAATATACAATGTTAATGCTTTTTAAAATATTTTCAATTTCGATTATTTTGCTGAAGGAGCAATTAAAAAATAATACAAAATATTGTGGATCTGAATTAGTTGGAATTGAGTACAGGGCAACTACAAAAGAAAAGTTTCATTTATATTTCAATTGTATTATTCATATTTTACAATATATCAATGTTTGTGATTAATATGTTGCGACATCATACTGATGTATATATACATATACCATTTTGACATAAATTAATAGGGAGGGACTTTAATAATGTGCAACGACACCCCTATAAGAGGAAGAAAATGTTTTAAGAAAAATCAGTTTTTACATTTTAGCTCTTTACTTGAGAACCGCTCAACGAAATCGTTTAAAATTTTAGCTGCAAATAGCTTCTTTTATGGTTAAACACCGAATAAAATTTTGAATCATTTGACTCCATTGTTTTAGAGATATGAGGAATCAAAAAATTTTCAAAAAAAATTGAAACCATGATGTATTAAGAACCATAGGGGTTTAAAAGCTGCGCAATGAACTTAGCCAAGACACATAAAATATCTACTTTTTCCCAAAATCTCAAGTGCAATGAAGCCTTTTTACTTCCGCAATCGAGGCACAAAAAAAACTCATTTTTTCCAGATTTTGATTTATTACAGAAAAAATAAGTTGTCAAATCACTCGAAATTTTAATGGGATATAGTTTGACACGTGACCCATCGACATGATTTTATTCGTGAGGTTATGATGTTTAGTTTCAGAGATATGAATTTTTTTTAAAAAATCACCTTTTTCATTTTATCTGCCGAACAAAGCGGTCGATCCCGAGGACCAAACGAGGAAAAATAGGTAATTTTATTCTCTTTCAAATGCATATTAGCTGAATTGTTTGTAACGATGAGATGATTGAAAAAAACGCAAAATATTGTTTTTCAAAAATCAAAAATTGGCCACAAAAAGAATTATTAGAACAATAAAAAATAAATGTTTTTCCCGAATTCAGAATCCAAAAATATGTATGCATGTCAAATTTTATTGATATTGACCGCATAGTTCTAGAAATATTACGGTATATACATACACACACACATCCGTACGGACATTTTCTAAAAATACGTGATTTTAACTTCTAACACACCAAAAAGTATTTTCTAGAAGTAGTGACGAAACTCAAAATTTTACTATTACAAAGCTTCCTCTAGGAGGAAGTAAAAAGGTCATCAGTTATTGCGTGTCGAAAGTGCAGGTTGTCATGTATATAGAAGTATATATGTATATAATTTTCTGCAAATTTCACTTCCACATCAATAATGTCCCTCTTCGATTTGTCACAAATAACCCAATATCTATTATTAAAAAGAAGTTAATAATACCGTTTTTTTTAACAAATATTGAACACATTAGGGCAAAAACAAGAATAAAATCTAAAACTAACATTCTGAAACACGGACAAAATGCGAGCAACAAATCTAAAAAAAAATGCAAACGATTTTTACGAAGCTATATAGCCCAATACTCACATTTTGCTCGCCTTCCTCCGATTTGCCGCCAATTTTTCAACAGATCTTCTTTGATTTAATCTCATAGCGCGTGGGGTGGGTGCGTTTGAGTATTTTTGTTTTGGTTTTAATCTCAGAGAGATTCGCTCGCCTGCCACCGATTTGCCGCTGCATTTTTCAATAAAAAAAGGTTCTCGTATAAAACGAGGTGCCTAGAGTACGTGGGTCTAAGCATTTTTGTTTTTAGACTTGCTAAAAAGTTGCTCGCAGTCGATCCTCTTTTTCAAATGTGCCTTTTTTTTTTTTTTTTTTTTTTTTTTTTTTTTTTTTTTTTTTTTTTTTTTTTTTTTTTTTTTTTTTAATATTATTTGATTATTAATTGTGGCGTAAAAGGTAGGGAAGTTTAGGCATTTTTGTTTTCGTCTTCCTCCGATGGCCGAGGTATTTTATTATTTACTTCCTACGCGTAGGGTAGTTCGAGGACGCAAATTTGAAAAAGCAGACCTAAAAAGAATTTGAAATTGAAGGACAACCGAAAAAAACAGCGCTATTTTTAAATTTATACATACACCAAAAAGAATTTAAAGCTTAGTTGTGAATTGATAATATACTTATTTGTAATATAGTTTAATATATTGAAATTTTAATGTTTTTATTTATGAATATCTGAATTTACTTCGATATATACGACCTGAAAATATAGTTTTACGTCTCCATAGACTTAAACATGTAACAATCTTGTGATACTATTTCAATTAATCATAATTGTATTACTGTATAAGTCCTGATATAGACTTGGGTAAACTTAATAAAAAAAAAAAAAAAAAAAAAAATCTGAATTTTTATTACTGCCCAAATCCAAATTTAACACTACACATATAGCTTTTATCATTGCCCATTCTGCCAATACTGCCCCATAGAATATACTCTGATTCAACAATAGGTTATATCGTTGCTCCCTACGAAGAGTAGCACTGTTAAAATTTCCCGTCATAAGTAGCACAACTCATTTGACGCACGCTAGACTATAGCACAACTTAAAATTTCCCGCGAAGACTAGAACAACTCGCGCATTTGCCGCGAAAATTAGCACAACTCAAACTTTCAACAATGATTTTCTATAAAAATTTCCCGATTTTTGCAAAACTGTCCCTAAAGAACATTTTTAAATATTAACAATTTACAACTTTTTACCGAATTTAAAATTGTTTTCACAAACACAATAATTTTTTACAAGCATTTTTTTAAATTGTTCACTTTTTTTAGAAATTTTTGAAACTTTTTAAAACTTTGAGGTTTGTCTGTCTTTGTCCAAGGTTTTCATTAACTAACAGTAATCCAATAAAATCGTAAAATACTCATATTTTAAGTAACATAAGTCGCGAGTTGTGCGTTTGAGTTGTGCTAATTTTCGCGGCAAATGCGCGAGTTGTTCTAGTCTTCTCGGGAAATACGTGAGTTGTGCTACTCTTGGCGGCATTTCTGAACTGTGCTACTCTTCGCGGTAAATCGTGAGTGTTAGTTTCGCAAAAATCAGCATATGCATTGTATATCATATCAGATCATCATTCCTCGCCGAGATTTTAATGGAGCAACGAGTCCATAGTTTTCTCCGTTCACTATATCAAGGGGCGAGGTAGCCCCCCCCCCCCCCCCCCTAGCAAGTATATAAGTACTTGAGTACTATACGCGCTGTCGGGCGCACCGCAACCTTGTATTCTTTGAAATGAAGTTTTCTAACCTCTACAAAATATTGAAACATTTATATGTTATTGAAATACGTTGTTTTATCAGGCGAATTAATGTTACTTTCAAAAATATTAAAAGAACTTTTATTTAAAAAAGGTTCGTAAAAAATGAACGATCCGTTTTCATTCTATAGCTGACCAAAATTTTGTATTGTGTTTTTCTTTTCAATTTTTTTTTCTTCTCCCAACTTCCGTTCTTATCCTCGAAACTTTCGTGGCACCAAAAATCAAATAGAATTAGAAATAAAATGTATATATAATAAAAAGACGCATTTGGTGCATAGTATTTATTAAAATTTGTAGCATAATTAGTCGAAACTCGTTACTCAAGGGTTTTGGGAGTCACTTATTACTCCGTAGTTAATGAGGAACGTGTGATTATTGGTTGTAAGTATTGCTTTGGAGATAGATCCTAGCGTGTACATCTATTTATTTTACAAATCTTATTTGATGGTTGCTTTTGAACTAAAACTAATACTCACTATTTTAACAACAGTTTGATGATTCTCTTTTAAGTTAGTGAGGTATAATGTATCTATTGAGAGGATAGTTTTTATTATAATTATTACCCTTAAAAATTTGTGAAATCTTTAAAATAAAACCTTGCTCAAAAGGTAATAGGTAGGCTGGTTTATATTTACTATTAATTTTTTATTTGATTATGATATAATTTATTCAAATAATTATTTATATAAGTGACGAACAATGGTAAAAAAATATATGATATCAAATAGTTAAATGGCAACTACGTATTTGGAATAAATTTATCAAATTATTCTTTAATACGATTTATAATTTCATTGTTTTCCTAACGTCATTGTTAATTTACTGGAGGTATTCTACACTACTATGAACATACTTGATAAACCCGTCGGTTGAT
>QLSS01000146.1:253292-298683 GCA_024372645.1 Trichomalopsis sarcophagae | reverse complement strand
TAACTGGTGGTTTATTAGACATTTCTAAATGTCCGAAATCAAAGCTTCTAATCCTAGCATTTAAAAGTGGTAATGAAAAATAGTTTTTCTCGAATATGAATGCATATAAAATCATGCTCAAGTCGAACATACACAGACCTTCTATCACATCATGCATTAAATCTAATGTAATATTTTCACAGATATGAAAATCATTGACTTTATTAAATGCGCAAGGCTCTTTAATACCTTTATTGCTAATCGTATACTCTTTACATTGGTCGTATTTATCTTTCGTTCGGAGATCTGATTTGTTTTCAATAGTTCGAGTAGCTATCGCTTTTTTATCAGCTTCGCATACACGACAACAAAAATCCGTTTTAAAGGACGTGACGAAACCGTAAATCTCGTTAAGGCCAAGATTGTCCCCGAGGATAAGTAATAACTGAAACTTGATTTTATATAGGCGTCCACTCACGGTTATAATAATACCAGTTTCTTGCAGGAAATTGAGTTCTTTTATCAAATTGCAAAAACAATTTTCATTCGTTGTTTGTTTTTTATCTTGTGACCGAATTAAAGTCGAAAAAATGATGCTATCTAAAGCAGAAGACAACCACGGCGGTAAAGATGCAATCGTTGCATACACTGCACCGAATTTGTTGGTTCCAGCATGACTACCTAACGGATTTCCGGTTTCGACATCGTCATAAAAAATAAATAGTGGCATAACTATGTCTTGATCAAATTTTTTACTATACTTTGTTAGCCACAATTGGCTTTGTAAAATATTAGTAATAATGTTATGTGACCCTGATGATATTTTTCATATAATTGTAGATTTCGCAGAACATGCCCGGAATTTCCAAAAAGGCTTTGAGACTTTTTCTTAGAGGAATTTGTACTCCAATCTAAGAGACCGGGGATACAACCGGCTTATCATCTAACAAAACATGCTCATACGATGTCCCTATAATAAATTGCTCTGGTTCAATAAAACCTTTTTTTCTTAAAAGACCCAATCGCTTAGCGTCTGTATTTATGTAACTAAATAATTTTTTATGATTTTCTATACAAGTTAACACGTCTGCTATAATGAATGCATTAATATTATGTTTTTTTAAGACTACTGTGATATCTTCATTCAACGATTCAAACAAATGTGTAGATATGAAGTTTTGCCAATATACAATCACGTCTTGGACGATACTTCTCGGTAGAATAGGATCTGCATAGAGCGTGAGAAAAAATGCTATAATGTTATCTAGCAATAATTTAATATCCATCGTGCAAAGCTGTACAATATCAAGCTTATTAGTTTATAAACTTTTTAAACAAATGAACAGTGTACTGGATTCAAACTAAATATTAACAAATTTACAGTTTAATACAAACTAAATATTCGAGTTTTGATCACGTCTTTTTAACAGTCTTTGTATTTTTTTCTTTAATTGGCTTGTTCAATTTTGCCACGAATTTATTAACTAACGCAAGACTGTTAAAATGAGTAAATCCAAAAACTTCCAATACGATAAAATGCCACAGTATTTCCCTAAAATACGGGAATGAACGTAAGGCTATGTGTAGGTGGAAACATTCTTCAACTGCCTTAATTGGATCAGGATAGTACAAATCTTCATTTTGGAAAATGTTAAAAGCCTTAGCGTTGCTAAAATCTCCGACAAAAACCAAGTAAGGATGTATAGGTTGATTCAAGCTCTTTAACCACTCTGTGTATTCTTTTTTTTTATTCTGCAACTCTTCGACACTCTAAAAAATATAAAAATATATTTTATAATCTGCAAGTTTTAAACAATGGAAGATATATTATATTGTGTGTGCGTGTATGTGTGTGTAGCTATATAAATATACCTTTATATGCAGAATGAAACTCTGAAAAACTTCTTCTTTTGTAAGCGTATGAGTTTCATCAATTAGTTTTTTTTTCTCTACTGAGGTAACATCATCTTCTGTTGCCTGAACAGACGGCTCCAAATCTTCTTCAACTTTTCTGCCAGTAGATATTATTTTTGTGACTTGTATTAGTATAGGCAGTATCCAGAATGCTATTATATGAGTATAAAGTCCTAAAAACGAATATTATGTAATAAAATTCAAGTATCTAAGTTGAAATATACTAAAATATATTTGATTATTATTAATTACCTTCTTTCAATAAATTTCCATAATCTTTCAAGAAATCTTTCAGATCTTGATTTCTCAATAATGGATCAAGAGCATATGTGCGTATTTTTTCAGCAGTTGCTGGCCAATTCTTTATAAATATGGATAAATAAGCCGATGAGTCAAGAGCAGTCAAGAGTTTTTTACTATTAATGAGGTCTTGTACTATTCTTTCAAAGTCTGTCTGAAGCTGCGAAGAAAATGTGCATAAATATTTACCAGTAATAAAAACACTACATTATTATAAAAATAAAATTGAGTTCAACATAAGCTCCTTACCAGTGCAATTGCCAATGGAAAGCATAAACAAGGAAAACTGTCCAAAAACGTATCCACTCGAAGAAATTTTTTTCTGTTTTCTAACTTTGTCAATATAATTGTACGTTGTTCAAAATTTGATTTCCAACATGTAATAACATCCTCACTTTTATACTTATTACGGTCTGGATCCATCAAACACTTAATTAATGCTGTAATTAAAATTATCGATTAAAAAGATCATATATTTGAATGAATAATGAAAATGTATCGAGTAATATCACCTGTAGAATTCTGATCTGCACTTGAAGTTTTTGATAAAACGGTTTCTTTGCTAATCATACGAGCTTCTCTTAAAAGTAGTCTCACGTGTTTATAATAATTATAAACACAGCCATGAGCTCCAACGATTTCACCATTACTGTCAGATTTGTATGGAACATAAAATAATCTAGCGTCTTCTGATGGAAACAACTCTACAAAACACTTTTTGTATTTGTCAAAGTCATCATTTTGTATCCTACAAGTATACAATAAAAAGTTCTATAATATAGTATGATTAAAATACTAACGCATTTTATGTCACGTCAAATGTCAAATAATTAAATTTTTCAAACTGTACAGTAAATAATCGAATGTAAAAGCGTACTCCAATAAAAAATTGCATCGACTCAAACATAATTGTTGCATACTGAATTTTTGGCATAAGGAACTCACGCGAAATTTATTGGATCACTTCCTATCAAGTGATAAACAACAATGCGTTTTACAACACTCATATCTACCTCATTTGTGTACTTATATTTATTCAATATAATTTGTCCTTCTAGATTAGACATTAATAAGTTATACAGAACATTCTGTGGATAACATTTATTATTTTCTAGAAAAAGAAAGATACACATTGCATACGGATGCATGATAACTAAAATCACTTGATATAATTTACACTAATAGAAACCTTCAACTAATGGATTATTCGTTAAATCTTGAGATACAACATTTGAAGGGGGAGAGATAAATCGTCTGATGTATCGTCATGTGGCCCTATCGTAATTGACGTATCTGTTTCCATATTCGTCTCAATAGACTCTACATTACTAATTAATGCATTATCAACTGCATCTACCTCCATATTGCACGCACTTATGTTAGTCTTGAAACTTTCGAATTTCTTTGAAAATTCTAAAAACTGACTATGGTCTACAAATAAACAAGATAATTCTTGCGCACTCATGCGTGTAAAATTCTCATCCGTTACACCCTTATCTGAATGAAAATAAATAATGATAATTGATAAATAATGCCTCATGAATGTTTATAAAACATACACTCAAACATGAGAATGAAAACAAAATAAGCCGAGCGTAAGAGAATCGTGTTCAATTAGAAGGCCGAGAGGTTAAATCGCACGTGCGCTTAGAGCATATACTACTGGAGGCAGCGCTCCCGTGGTCGAAAGTGTAGCGGAGGTTGCAGAGAGAGAGAGGTATAGGAGGGTACATGCTATCTCTCTCTAGCAGCACGCGATTGGCTGCCGTCCTCTCCCCCCTGTCAACGCCAGAAGCGGCTGCTTACAGCAGAATATCTAACCTAACTAAGTAGCAAAACATTTTCTTTAAGATATCAGTTCCCTTTTTTTTTTAATTTCTTCAATGCAAAATGCCAAAAAAATGTTGCTTACCTAACTGTAAAGTGCAACGAGATGATCCGGAGGGTCTTGATTTGAGTTTTTATATGTAAGTATAAGAAACTTTAAACATTTATAACGTACTCCAATACTTATTTATTTCTATTGTACTTTGTAATAATAATATACTTTTTTATAGAATTCCTGCTGATGAAAATTTACGGAAAAAGTGGTCAGAGAATATTAAACAACATTACAATGTCGAGTTCAAGAAGTATTCTTATGTGTGCAGTCGACACTTTGAAAAGCATTGTTTTGAACCTAGTTTTTCTACAAAAATGAATCGCAAGTTAAAGAAGGGGTCTTGTCCAACAATTTTTGTAGATTTCAAAAGCTTGAAGCAGTAAGTAAAACTGTATTTAATACATGTAACCTGTAATTTTTATAGAGATCTATAAAAATAAGTATTGATTGTTACAGGAAAGATACACAAGATAAGGAGAACGTTATAGACAATAAAAACTGCAATGATTTTGTGTCACATAGTTTATCTAATGGCTCAATTAATACTGCAGTAGGAAGCAATGTGATTGATGTTTCAACGCACAACGAGGAAGTTGATGTGTTGGAATGTGACTCTGACAATCGGGATACTGATACTATTTCGAGTATTACAATATCAAACTTGTATGTATATAAAGAAATATCTCATTCCACTTGTGGCTATGTGATAGTAATAGATAAGTTACATTTTTTTAGGATTTCTTCACATGAAGTCTTATTAGCAGAAAGCGAGACTCCAGAAAGCACAAGCATGTCAGTGGCCAACAACGTACAAGAGAATACTGATAACAGGTATTAATTTGTAGGAAACAGAAAATCATATATTTATTTGATTTGCAACATCTAAATCATATATATTTATTTGATTTCCAACATCTAAATGATACTTATGCATTGTTCTAGTAGTAGCAACCTTTGTAGCAGCCAAATAAGTTTGCAATTGTCCAGTAGCGAAGAAACACCTTTGCCAGATATAGAGTCAAGTTGTTTCATTGATCCCAATGTACAGAAGAGTAAGGATAGCAGGTATACATAAATATACATATACTGCGAAGCAATAAAACATTTTGCTTTTGTTCGTTTTTTACATAATGTATGTGTATTCTTTCAGTATCAGTGAAGTGACCACCTCTAAGGTTACCACAATAACATCCACCAGTATACACAAAAAGTCATTATCAAATATTGATGTAGATTCAATACCATTTACAATGGAGAATCTACCAATAATAAGAAGAATCCTCCTTAATGGAAAAAATGAAGTGATTGCTTTGAAGCGAAAGTTACAGGCAAGACGTATGAAAGTTTATCGTTACAAGAAGAGAGTTACTGATGTAAAATCTTTAAGTTCTCATATGAAAGATCAGAAGTTTTTGACGGACAAGGTATCTAAACTTCTTGAAGTAAGTATTAATGTTAATAAATGCAAATAGATATAAATCATTATATTATATTCATCGAAATCTTTTACAATTTCGATCAAGAACGTACAGGAAAAATTATTGACAATGTATCTATTTTGAAATTTTTACATCTTTATGTTTATATAGAAAATGTTAGAAAAACAATTTTATTTTAATTTGAACATAATGAGTGGAATAGGAAATAAGTAAAAGATTTGTTTGTATGATTGTATTATATGAATTAATATTGTTACGGTAATGTAACGAAATGACCGATAATCAAGTATGAGATTTTTATAACAGTTTGGAGTTGTATGATCATTGTATGAAATGTGTATATTTTTATTGTAATAGTATGCTTGTATGAAAAATAAGGTAGTAAGGAAGGTTGTAAGGAAACGTATTAAGTGAGCATACGAGACGAAAAATATGTATACAAGATATTTACCTTTATTACGTCGACTAGTGACAACGATGAATTGAACATTGTTGGTAAACATTGCAGTAGTATAAAGTACTTATTTGGTATCAAAGATGATAAATCATATTGTACGTTACTGTATTATTGTATAATACACGTCCCCTTTATCAAACCAAATAAATATTTTTATCCTACATTGAAAATCAAGTGTGTGTGGATCTGTCTTTTAATTTTGAGTGATTAATGCCTATTTATTGCAAGTGACTTCGTAATAATGAAATGTCATCGTTTGATTTTTTTATAGGATTTTTCTAATTTTATACTATATTATTTTGTATACATTTTTTATACTGCTTCGTAAACATGAACTATAAATTTACTTTATTATGCATACATGCGTGTAGACTTAATTGATTATTGGGTTTATGATAATAATGTATACTTAACGTCAAGTAGATAATAAATATCGAAGACCGACAGGACAACAGTTAAACAATATACACCTTTTTTATTTATTGATCTCCTCTAATACTGTTACCTTACAATAATAATACAAATTTTCTATTCAGTGTACGTAACAAGCAATTTACGTATACTCTGCCGTATCATACGAAAAACCACATGAATAAAATAATCTACGATGAATAATATTGCCAAACTGAATTATGATTTGGTAAATATTCACAACTCTTTCCTATTTTCAATAAATTTATATATAACTACGATTGAGAATGTAATGTTGGCATAACTTAATAATATTTTCTAATTATAGGAATCGGTTCCAGCTCATGCTTCTGAAATTTTTAAGCGAATCATTAAAAAAAAACCGAGAGCACACACTCCTTTTCCTCTTTCTTTAAGAAAATTTGCTTCCACCCTGCACTTCTATTCTCCCAAGGCATATAATTATGTCCGCAACAGCTTCATGAAATGTTTGCCTCATCCAATAACGATAGCAAAATGGTATAGAAATGTGGAATGTACATCTGGAATCAACGAAGAATCATTAAATGCTATTACAAAGAAAGTTAAGGAGGAGAAACAAAAAAATGGAAACAAACCAGTATTATGCAATTTAGTCATGGACGAAATGAAAGTAAAAAAAGCTATTGAACACGTTAATGGCAAAGAATACGGCTACGTAGATTTAGGAAAAGATGCAGACGGAGACGAAGTACCTGCAGCTGAAAATGCCCTTGTAGTCATGGTAGTGTGTGAAAATAGCAAATGGAAAATTCCAGTCTCACACTATTTTATAAATGCCTTAACTGGAGAAGAGAAAGCAAACATTGTCCTTTCTAACATGAAAGCTTTGCACAAAACTGGAATCACTTTGACCTCCATAACGTTCGATGGCTTACAATCCAATTTAACAATGTGTACAATATTAGGGGCGAAAATGTGCGTTGAAACTTCGTTAGAGCAGTTTTTTTTCCATCCAATTACAAAACAAAAAGTGTATATTATTTGCGATGGATGTCACGTATTAAAATTAGTTCGGAATTCACTTGCCGTAGAAGATCTATTGGACTTGGATGGAAATAGAATTTCTTGGTCTTATCTGGAAGCTTTGGTGGATTTTCAAGAAATCAACGGGTTGCATGCTGGAACCAAAATACGAAGACCACATATTGATTGGCAACAAAATAAAATGAACGTCAAATTAGCTGCCCAATCTTTAAGCGAAAGTGTTAGTGTTGCGTTGAGGTGTATGAGAGACGATTTTCAGAATGAAAATTTCAAACATGTTGAAGGTACAGCAAAATTTTGCTCGATTATTAATGAAGCCTTTGATATTTTGAATTGTAGGGAATTGTGGAATAAAAACCCATTAAAAGTGGGTATATCAGCTAGTAACGTAGATGCAATTTCTAACAGAGTTAAAGATATAATTTTTTACATGAAGAGTTTGAAAACAGTTGATGGAATCCCAATCATTCAGACACGAAAAAAAACTGGATTTGTTGTTTTTATTACATCTTTACAGAATGTTCTTAATATTTATAATGATTTTTACAAATATAATAATGGGTATTTGCTAACATATAAATTGAGTCAGGATCATTTAGAAACCTTTTTTAGCGCCGTCAGAAGTAGAGGGGGGTACAGCAACAATCCCACTTGCTACCAATTTATTAACATATTAAAAAAACTTTTAATTCATGCTGACATCAAAGGTTCAGAAAGTGGAAATTGTGAGGATTTTAATGACACTGAAATCCTAAAGATCCCTTCAGAAAGTTCCGTAAATAAAAAAATGAAAGATACTAGTCTTATCGATAATGCTTTAATAGTTTTAGGTAAAAATAATGATCTATCTGAACAGAACATATTAGACGAAAACGATTTTTATGGGGCAGGCACCGATAAAAAATATATTGACTCTGTTGTTGAATATTTAGCTGGATTCATTACGAGATCGTTGTTAAAGCGCAGTAAATGTTATAGCTGTCCCCTGCTTTTGACTAACGAAATAAGTAATTCCGCAATTCTCAACAAAAAAAATCGAGGTGGTTTGGTCAAACCTTCTGATGATATTGTTTTGATTTGCAAAATTTTAGAAAGAAATTTTAGATTATATTATAAATCTAAAATAGGCATATTTCATGAAACGTACAAGAAATGTTTGAGTTCCATACCAAATAACGTTTTTCGCATTAATCATTCTGATGCGCCTGAAAAACACAGAGCGCAGTTACTACATGAAATAACAAAAATGTTTTTGAGAATAAGGATCAATCACTATGAAAAGCAAAAAAGACAGTCGACGAAAAAAGTTAGGAGAGTTTTTACAAAATTAATCTTGTTTAGAAATGAATAGGTGTTTTAGCTATCGTTTGTTTAACGATATTGTTATTGCGTTCTAGTACGATTAAGTATTTATTACAGTATGTATGTATATGAATGTTTTATGTGACATTATATGACTACGTATATTTATATAATTTATTAATAGATTTAAGTTCATACTTTTGTAACTAGTTAACTGCGGTGCCGTTTCAAAGTTATGTAGAAACGTATATTATTGCCCGTAAAAATGAAGCTCTAAGCAATGTTTACTTTTATTCAACCAAAATCTTAAAAAAGTACGTTGTGTACTTCATTGTGTTCATTCTGTTGACAAATAAGAGTTTTAATAATAAAAAGATATACATTGCACTATTTTTTCAACTTCTTATATTCATGATAATTATTTTTTTCATAAAAGACACTTTTATGATAAAAATTAAAAAAAAAAAATATATCTATAGCTGGGATTCGAACCCCAGCCGATTGCGTGGAAGCGCATTACGGTATCCATTAACCCATCGATGCATATCATGGACAATGTATCGGAAGTTGCATATGTGTTTTGCCCCCCTCAAGTGTTTAGGCTTGAAGGTTTGCGTATAATTAAAATTCATGAGAGCTTAAGGATTATTGGATACACTATTTTTATTTTCTTGTAACTAAATTGTTATGTCATATTGTCAAAAACATAAAAAATGTCTCGTTGCAATTTGAATTTCATTAACTTAGGGGCGTGGCTTAGGTTAGGAGTCACGTGGTAGTCACTAACCAATCGCGTACTGCTAGAGAGAGATAGCATGTACCCTCCTATACCTCTCTCTCTCTACAACCGCCGCTACACTTTCGGCCACGGGAACGCTGCCTCCAGTATTACATGCTCTAAGCACGTGCGTATCTTATAGGTTAACTTGTAAATTTTAACACATATATTAAGAAAGCATCCATCATGGCAACAATATAAAAAACTGCTATGCACGGCGTTTTCACATGTCACACGCGACGAATTGCGCAAGAAACAAAATCACTGTTTTGGGCGGCAACGCCGGCTTCTCACGTTCGAGGTCGTACCGCTCCGTATACACGAGGACTGCGGCGCTCTCTCGTGAGAAGGGAGCCATCCCAATAAGAGAGGGAAGCCGCACCGAGCCACTCGCCGCTCCCCCGTTTGGCGCTGTCTTGCTCTCGTAAATTTCTCCGTGTACTTTCTCGAAGACTGGGATGCTCGATATTGACTATAATCTCTTCATGATTTTGTTTACCGTAGAGATTCTGACAATCGTTTAAAAGTTCTTCTATTCTTTCACACTCATACAAATATTGGTCGGTCTCTTCTGAATTTTCTCCTGGTAGAATAGAATGTTGATTGTCATTTTTCTTTTTAGTACTCGGGGTTATATTTCCTAATTCTTTACTCATTTCTTGGAAATTATATAATTCTGAATTTTCGTCCCTTTTGATTAAGTTCTGAAATTTATTTGACTTAGTTTTTGCAAAAATGTCGGCAAAAATCTTCATACTTATTAAATAATGGTAATATTTTTTCAACTTTCCTTTTTACTTTTATTGATTTCGAAATCGCACCTTATCAATTTTCTACTCTCACTATCGCTGTCACTTCCTGAACTTGGTGAGTCGGGTTTAAATTTGTAAACTTGTTCAAGGTTTTTATCCCGAAAACTAACACTTTTCTTTAGCGTAATTTTATTTGCAAAATTCATAGTGGGCACTGTTCTTTCTCCGTCTAATAGGCGTCCCATCGAGTGTGTCGCGATAGGGTGCACGACGTCTGTTAGTTTGAATCCTCCGCACGCCTCGTCTCGCCTTCCGACCTCAGAATTCTTTTTCACATTCGTATATTCTTCTATTTTCTCCAAAATACATAATTTCGAGTCATCGCGATGTTCATCATTTATTTGTTCAATGCAAACATCTACTCTTTCATCATTTTTATTAATGTAGTCCCTTTTAACATCATTGTTAGGGTAAAACTGAGTCTACCAAACTAACAATGAAATATTATTAGAAACGTGGGCGCTCAGCTACTCTCCCATACGGGGGAGATCAGTGAAAGCACTAATTTGTCGAGGCAGAACTGTTTGAGTTGGAAAATGTTGAAACTAAATTATTAAGAAAATCGACTTACTTGTATCCGATGGTTGACTGGGAAAATAGATAAACGGGATGTTGGTAGCAAGCAAAACAATGAGTGCGGTAGGCTTCCCTTCAAAATTCTTTGTTTTATTTTTCCTTCTAAAATGACGTCGAGTACAATCAAATCCAATATGATCGTTTGGCGAAACACAATTTGAAATACAATGTAAAACTCAAGAAAAATTGACTAACCAAATGTTTAGACTCAAAAGAAAATAATACTTTAAACTCAATCAACTCAAATAAAACTCAGTGTTAAACTCAAAGAAAAAGCGTCCTGTCTCTAAGAGCGCACACACAGAAATGAGAAGATCGGGGGAGGCAAAGTTTGAAGAGAGCGTCATAGCTTTCTCCCACACAGGATCTTTACTTCTCCTTCGCACTTCAGTTTAGCCGCGCTCTCTCTCTCTCTCTTACTCATTAGGCCTTATGGGCCTAGCCTACGGTCAACGGCTAAACTGCAGCGCCGACTGTGCACGCGCGCTTTCAGCAGAGGGAGGAGAAGTTTTGTTTTGGTTTTGAGTTACTTCTCGCGTACGTTAAGTGTCGAAGTTTCTGGATTCTTTCTTTCTTTCGTCTTAGTTTGATTTAATTTAATTTAATGTCTCTGAATAGTTATCCAAAAACTTCGTCACTTAAAAATCATGATTGTTTCCCATAATTAGTGCTTGACCTCCGTGGCGTGGAGGTATTAGTGCACTAAATTCTGAATTATCACTTTCCTTATTTTCATTAAATTCACAATAATTTACTGCATCAATATTTTCATTTAACCCTTGCGTATTATTATTTTGACAGTCGACTACACTATATTCGACTTTCTCGCTTTCATTTTATAAGGTATAATCGTTTTTTATAACTGATAACTAACAATTTTCTTGATTCTTTTGAGATTCCACGTTAGTTGACGAGACTTTTATATTCTTTTTATATTCATTGCTCTATCGAACGAGTAATTGATGTCTTCTAATGGAAAAACGTTTGGGTCTTTCTCTTTTTCTTACTTTCACGAATATTTTCTAGTTTTCTATCTCATAATCGACAGCAATATCCTCTTCGCTCTCGGAAAATTTTTCATTTAGATTTTCAATTCTCTCTGCTTCGGATTTTGATTTATTTATCAATACTTTTTTTGAACACGCGTTGTCATAATTATTCTGACATGCATACATTGTTTCAACGTCACCTTCGACACTACTAATAAATTTTATATTACTCCTTGTGCCTTTCGTGTTATTCACTTCTAGGGAATTCAGAAAAGGTTCATTATTTATTTCGAATTCGTTAACATATTCAGTCCCTTCAAGTTTCCCTCTTGCATATCCCTGTTTCAACGTGATTTTAAGTTTCGATTTCACAAGTTTTATCTAATAATCAATCAAAAACGACTGAATTTTTCGCGTTTCAAAATGATTTCCCGGCCGCAATGTACCAAAAAATTATAAGTAAATAACCTGTTATGTCCTAAGCTATTGAAAGCTGTCGCCGGACATTAACTCTACAGGTTATTTCGCTCTCATAAGCACGGACGAGGACAAAACTTCAGAGGCGAAGCTGAGCGCCGTCGGTGCTTGTCTACCGTTGCGATCTGTTTTAAGAGAACGGCCTCCAGTAACCGCCGGGAAAATTTTTCGAACTCGCACTGTTCCGTTACGCGCACTGATTTTAATTAGACTCTCTATCGTTATTTTTCAGAGATGGTTGCACGGATGTTACTTAATGGGGACTCTAATTATGAGAGAGAAAGAGAGAAATGCGCAATAGATGCATTCAGCCTGTGTAATTAAATTCACTTACCTTTTATTTTATTTCTGCAATGGCCTGATCAACTCCCAGCCATCGCGACAAATTCGCCCACATATCTGAGAGAAAGATTTTTATTTGCTTAAAGCAAAAAGTAATACAAATTCGTTGAGATTACATAAGTCTGTGTCACATACAAACTAACAAATAGAGAATACAAAAATATAATTACAGTATATTAGAATGTCGAATTGTCTGTCCTACGCAGATTAAAATAACACTTTGTTAAAAATACCGTCACATCAATCACATTTAGTAAGCTTGATATTGAACCTGGCAAAAATTATATGTTGTGTTTACAGATTTGGCTTGGCGTATTCAGAAGTCTAATAAGTATTGAGACGCAGTCAGATAATTAAAAGTATTACGAAAAGTTAGCACAAAAGTATTGAACTATACCAGTCGCTATTAGTAGTCTCAGTCAATGATGAATTCAAAAGTTTGCAAAAGTTTCAAATGTGTAAAAAAGTGAATAATGTGATATATATATATATATATATATATATATATATATATATATATATATATATATATATATATATATATTGAAAAAAAATGTAATATTAAGAAAAAAACAAATAGTGAATATACTTATAACTGTGATATTTAATGTTATTTGATAAAAGTTAATATTAAGATGATTAAGTATTGTTCACTGACCGCAGGATTCAAGCTTACTGAAGCATCGTAATACAACAAATCAATGGTTATTTTGTTCGTTGTGAGTGTTCTCATAGACCGGGTGTGGTATTTCGAAAAAGAAGCTAACCTTAAAAAATTGTATGGAACGATAGTCAAAATTTTCAATAAAATCAAGAAAAATACAAAAATTTTGACTTTTATTCCATCAAACTTTTTACTACCAGCTATTTTTTTTACATCCCACACTCGGACCATGAAAACACTCACAACAAACAAAATAACTATTGATTTGTTTTGATATGATGCTCCAGTGCTTTTGAATACTGCGGTCAGTAAAAAAACAGCATGCTTATTAGCATAGCTATTTTTGAGCATATAAGGCCATAAAAAAAATATTTAAAACTGTTTTTTTTTTCGTTATTACTATATATATAACATATCTTATAATGTATTTTAAACATCTATCAGTTTATTTATTGACTTTTTTTCTTAATGTGACAGCATAACAATCATTATTTTAAGGTGGTTAGCTCCCCTTAAGGAAACTGATTTCTTTAAAAATAAATGTATCTTCTGCAATTCTTTGGAATCCTTGAATGTGGAAAATATAGACTTGTTCTTCTCAACATTGCAACATATTATTTCTAAATAACAAATCCTAGTCACGTACTCTTTCATTTTTCCAGCTTTGTAGGCAGTTAAGCAAGAAGTGATCTCGTAAGGTTCTAGCATCCTAGTTTTATAATGAGAAGCTCCACCTCTCACTCTTCTAGGATTGGATAACTCGGAAAATACATAGCTCTCATTGGTTTTGACTAAAAAGTCGATTTTGGTTGGTTGGAAAAAAAAGAAAATCCATCCCTTCTCTAGAAAAATCTTCCTTCTCTGATATTCTTTTAACAAGATTGCTGAGCGCGAGTTCTTGCCTAAGAAGAAAGTCACGGACTTGGAAACAGATCATGAGTACATAGTGACTGCACTCAAGGAAGTAAAGGTGAAATTCGGTACAAAGATCGTGGCTATGATTGATAACAGCTTTCTAATATTTCTGCCCGGGAAGATCTCATCAGCAATCATTAAAGATCAAAAACTTTTCAATAATCTCTATAACACAGCAAATAAACTTAGTCTAATGATATCATATCGGATGGAACTTCTTTTAAGTTCAGTACATGCTTAAATAATGAAATATAAAGACCGATTATTGTTAAATTCGATTTATTTGTTTAAACTATTTATTATATATATTATTTGACCTTAAGTAATTCATAAAATCTCATTTTTATTAATCCAACTATTATGGTCGCTACGGAATCCTTACCATTTAACATTTACACGTTTATCACTTTTCTTCAAAATTTTTTCTACTATATAAATTTCTCGATACATAGTTCTGTGCATTTCTGTTTCATAAAAGTCGCCTAAGACTGGTTTATCATAATAATCTTTGAGGTGGTAAATTACTGGATCTATTTTTACGATTCGCGTTATTGTGCAAATTTCCGTAGACCAATTTGGCGTGTAACCTTTTTCAAAAACATTTTTTATCTTACTTATTCGTACTTTATCTCCTATTTTGAATTTCAGCTTCTTCACTGGCCACTTTGTATTTGAAAACGTCTCCTGGCTTCTCGCTCATTTGCCTGTGTAACATTTTCAGGCTCGATTCTTGTTGTCCGATGTTTTCTTTAATTATATGCTTTAAGCAAGTTAGGTAAAATACCCAACCATTTATAGCTTCGTTCGCATATGCTTGCATTAAGATTACTATGTGAAGAGTATAAGTTTATATTCTGCTTCTTTATAAGTTTTTGAAAAATTGAATTATAAAATTCTTTTCCTTGGCTAGTTTGTAGATTATTCGGTACTCGACCTTTTTTCAGTATTGACTTCATAGCTGCAGTAACATCACTACTACTCTTTGACTTGACTGGGATGGCCCATGCATACTTTGAAAATATATCTATAACAGGGAGTAAGTAATGAAAACCTTTTTTCTCTTTAAAATATGGTATCATTTCTACAAGATCAGTTTGCCAAGTCTCATCTATTCCACGTATGTCATATTTTCTTCCCCTGTATCGCCGACGTGCTGACTTCTGCAGCTCTTCAGCTACTCTTTGACGTTCCATCATCGTTTACAGTAGATGAAAACCCATCTGGAAATTCGTGTATACGAACTTTTAATTGCTTATTGACTTCTTCAATAATATAAACAATAACAGAGTAATTGCGAAGAGTTTTATTATAAAGGTAACGCAATTTTGCATTCACTTTTACTTGATGTTTTTCAACTTGCTGCTTATATTCTTCTATAACTTCACCAATTCTAGCAAGTTTAGCAGCTATATAATTTATTTCAGTTTGTAGAACAACTTTCAATGAATGCAAGGTGATTGCATCGTTTGGATGATTGGGCTGTCCTAGGTTACAAAATTGAAACCAATGCCTGGAGGACCGCGACTTACTTGCGAGCCCTCAAGTTTTCTTCCAAACACATCCGAGACTCATGGTAGAACTTATGCAGAGAAGAAAGTTGCGTATATATGTCCAGCTTCACGTAATTCCTCAATAATCGATTGGATTTCATTGATGTGATTATTATTTCCAGCTGATCCTTCGACAATCAATAATCAAAGTCTCTCGGTAAGCTCGTTTGGATCATCCTAGTAGACGAGATCAATGGAAGAATTTTTCTTAGCTATTTTATATTTATGCATGAGTCCTTCTTTGCTGTTGTTGTTCTTTTTACGTGGAGTACTGCACAACATTTGTGATAAAACATTTTTATATTTATTACTTCTCGACATTCGTATAGATTCATCTTTGCTGAATTTTTTGCGATTGCAACTTGCGATAATTTTCACGATCTGCTGAACTCAATTGAAGTTCATCCAGATATTTTCTAAATAGCAATTCCATAACTCCACTACTTTTAGGATAACTTTCATTTCTGACTTTAACATATTTATAATCAAATTCAATTTCTGAATCACCAATCATATACACTCCATCAATCTTTCGCACTCCGTGTATATTATCAATTGTTCTACAGCTTTTATCTAGCAATGATGAATAGTCTTCAGCTCATTCATTTTTTCCACTCGCAGATCTAAATGTAGAATTGGTTATTGTATCAAAAGCATCATCATTATCATCATCATCATCATCATAATCATAAACAGTATAATCCAATAAACTTGATTTATTATTATTATTTTGATCGTTTAGCAAACTTAATCGATCGATTCTCATTCGTTTTTTAATTTTCTTACTGCTGTTTTTATCCAATTGTGATTAGATGGTTGCTGCTGTAGGCTTTCACTTTTCATCTCAACAAGTGGTGAGATGACTGGTTTTAGAGTATCACCCATGACTTTTTCAAAATCATCTTTCTCTTTTTTCAATAAAGTGTATTTGACATGCTGACGTGGTGATGTCTACAACTGAACTGCAAGTTTGAGACTCATAATTCCTTTTTTAATGCAAAACAGTCACATCCTTTTCTTTATCTGCCCTCATTCATCGATCTATCTTTATCAATAACAATGAATCCATATCTATCATTCTTCCAACATTTTGAACAAAGATTCCGAAATTCATTAAAAGTTAAATCGGTGTTCACATGATCATCATAGATATGTTTAAGATTTACATCATCTTGTCGATAAATTACTAACGAATTGACATTATTTCTAATGAGATGTTTACCTATATAGGTATAAGATTGACATAGATAGAAATTATCTACACTTTTATGTCTCTCCATACAGAAGAATGCTCTGACATGCTCTGACTGTGAAATACAACTATAAAAGATATCAAAATTTTGACTCATTTATATGTGGCCATCTTTGTCTTTATTTCTTAGCTGGAAGACTATAACAGAGGTGCTCACAAATGGAATCATTATATTCCGATCAGTCATGGAAGATAGCTTCACTCTGAGTCTCTCAGGAAATTCATCTGTCCTAGAAGCGCAATATTTTTCTTCGATTTAACTACCACAGGATAAAAATTTTGTCTTGGGTTTAGTTGAACATTTTGTTGAGATATAAGTAATTTATATGCTACTATCCGGACACACTATGTAGAGTATGTGAGCAGGCACGCGTGCGCGTCTATAGCAAGCAGGGTAGACTAGCGCGCGGTAGTGGTAACTATAGGTATAAAGTGAGAGCGTGAGTATAGAGCAGAGAAGCAGCTCGACCACAAAGAGCGTAAGATGACTATGTAATGAGCCCGAGCACATATGCGTATCTAACTATATAAGTGTAATCTCTAACAATAAGTATAAAATAAAGGTACAACACAAGCCCGAAGGGTCCAGTGGAATAATTGGTAATATTATTTATTACACCAAACCCCTTGTTTATTAACACTTTTATCACTTAACTATATTCCCAATATTGACCATTCAAATAATAAACTGCATTTAAACGGAGATACTGTAAATGTTTTTCTACTGGCAGTTATGAGATTGATGCCATTAATCAATTTTTACAAGTAACATTTAAATCCAAAGGAATTGAATTCTCTTTGAAAGCTAACAACAATACTCTTATAAGTGAAATTCTCTGCAGTCATCCGATAGATCGCACACATCACGATTTCATAGGCCGTCTTCTTAGCTTTGCTCCTTGCATTCTCAAAAAGAACATTCAACACAGCTCTGATTTACCAGTGAAAATATTGAGAATTAATGCACTCAGAGTTGTGTGAATAAAATTATAGAAGTTCCGTCACACGTCATATATCTACCGCTCAGTGACAAGTGCATAGATCACCTACAAATTCGAATCGTTTATCAGAATGGAAAATTGGTGCATTTTCGAGTAGAGGAAATCACTATTAGACTCCACATCAAATCCGTACAATGGGTATCGTTTACATTTCTGCATCATATATAAGTCAGCCATCATGTCAACCATTCGACCGTAGAAACTCATACCGTTAACACGCAAGAGCATTCAGTTTCTGAAAAGTCTAGGACTAGAAGTTCGTAAAAAAATTCACATGTGTAACTTTTTGCTGCTTTCAAAAAATGGACGAAATTCTAAACATTTAATCAGGTGTCGTATTCGATGAGTCTATTGCTCATTACGAAGTACACGCACATCAACCATACTCAACATTAAGCTTTGACAACAGCGATGATATTCGTATTTCTATCCAACCTCAAGATCTATGTCTCTTACCATCGTGCAGCTCTATCCACGTATGTGGAAAATTGCAAGTAAAAGGTGGATCAGCAGCACTTGCTAAAACTATATTTATCAACAATGCCATTTGTCGTCTGTTTGATGAAATTCGTTATTAGATTAATGCTATGAATATAGATAAAATTAAAAATGTTGGTCCAAGCAGTGTTTTGAAAGGATTAATTTTATTTAATTTAATTCAGAATAATATGCTGACGAATGCAGGCTACCTTGGTATTCAAGACGATATCAAATCGGTCGTAGATAACAAGGGAAATTTTGACGTTGCCATTCCACTAAGTATGATCTTGGGTTTTGCAGAATACTAAAAAAAGATTATAGTTAATATGAAGTATGAGCTCATTCTCACAAGATTGAGAAGCGATTTGAACGTAATAATCCAGGAAGATACTGTAGCAGCTGGTGTAACTACTTATAAAGATTACGAAGTAAAAGTAACAAGATAGAGTGGTTGATGCCATATGTTGTTGCATCTGATGAACAAAAAATCCAGCTATTGAATTACATTGGTAGAGATAATCCTATATCCATGTGTTTTCGTTCTTGGGAGTTATTTAAATATTCTCTTCTCCCGAGCACTAATAAACACGTCTGAACGGTGAAAACATCATATCAATTGGAAAACCTTGTTTTATAATTCTTGGACTACAAACAAAGAGAAAATCATCAAGAACTGCAAACGTCAGTTATTTTGATCATTGCGAGTTGTGTAATGTGAAACTTTTCTTGAATTCACAATATCCTCCATACAACAATATGAATCTCGACATATCTAAAAATCAGTTAGCCATTCTCTACGATATGTACGCTAATTTTCAAAAATCTTACTATGGAAAAGTTCTGCAATCGCTGCTGTCAAAGTTTTCGTTTCTCAACTTAGCAGCACTCGTAGTTATTGACTGTTTACGACATTAGAGGCTAAAAAATATTTTCCTGCTAACACTTCAGCATACTGCCTGATCTTACACGATCGTGTCGTTTAGCACAATCCTACAGTGGGAATGTCAAGAAGCTCGTGTAGGCTGCACCGAAAAATGGAGTATGCAGTAGACATGACTGGTTTCAAGCAATCCGAAGAAGATTATATTCTAAAGGAAATAGCAATCATATCTCTCAACGAAAATAGTAATTCTGTTTTTCTAACATTCAATAATCCCTTTTCATGGAAAAACTCTCAGACAAATGCAAAAGGAAAACAATTGACTTAAACATAATTATCATGGCATAAGGTGAAAAACAGATGGACATGGCTACTCTCAAATTGGAAACTTGCTTCTAGACGCTTTACAAAAACATCAAAAATGTTTGTCATCGGTGCATTAAAACAGAAATGGCTTCAACGATTTAAATTCAAGAGAGTCACAGTATGCACAAATCAAGATAATATTCAAGATTTATTTCTATTTTATTCTATAATTTTAAAGCCGGTCCTGTGTACTAGTAGCAATAACTACTTTTATCGAATGTTGGCTGCATTGAATATATTCATTTATACTTAATGGTAATTAAATCTTATGAAACGTTTTTGAAGTCGTGCTTTTGATTGGTTATAATTTATCAATCTGGCAATCTTATTGGAGTATTTCAAAAACGTTTCACAAGAATTAACTACCATCGAGTGTACATCTAATATTTAACAGTACATTTAATAATGACACGTCAAATAATTAAGGGGATGTCGGCCCTAAGCTTCGAAACTCCACCACGGAGAATTTTATATTTTCAAACTTCTAGAAAAACAGAAAGTCCGATCGAATTTTTTTTTTCGGTAGAACGTTTCATCAAACTTAACACTATAGCGCTACAGACTTGGTTTTTCATTTGCAAGCTTTATTTAAAATGTTTTATGTAAAATTCGATTTCAAGGTTGGCGATGCAATCGCATGAGTATGACGAAGTACGCGCAATCATCTGTTCGTATTTCCAAGATTTTAGAAAAACAAAAAGTATAATCGAAATTTACTTTTCGTAGAACGATTCATTAAACTTAACACTACGGCGCTACAGACTCGGTTTTTCATTCGCAAACTTTATTCAAAAAGTTTTATGTAAGAAAAATAGTGTTTTTCGGGATGACATCCCCTTAAATATCATCACAATTAATTTTTAAATCGCGAGCGAAGCGAGCATTTTTTGCTAGTAGGGGGTTAAAGTCCTTTTTTATATTTTTCTGCTGCTTCTGCGTCTAATTTGTCCTCAAATCGTTTAAGTTCTGCATCCGCAGTCTCTTCTAGTCTCTTCAATTCTTTTATTTTAAATACTATTTTTTTTAGTCTGTTTGTATATTGTACTACTGCTTCTATTTCTCCCTGAAATATTCTGCTCATTTTGGCGTACAGCTCACGAATGTTGTCGTCAATTGAATAGCATAACAAAAAGCAAAATTCCAATGGAAACAAAGATATGAAAATTACTTGGGACAATAATACGGCACAACCATTTTTATACACACCGGAATATTCACCTGAATCACAGTTAAATAATACGAACACAGTGACAACAAGTAGAAATAACTTCGAACCAAATTTTACATAATATACGGATAATAAAAACCTTGGATCGCATCAAATTTCAAACAATAATATAAACTGCACACCCTTTAATATGCAAAAAAAGCTTAAACGGGCAGAACATTCGTGAAATATATAATTCGCAACAAAGCGAAATACCCGTAAACAAAATAATAAATCCAGAACAGGTCTCATTTAAAGCCCCTATAGACAGTTGTCAGCGTACAAGAGGCTTGATTCTTTCACAAGCCTTAAATTTGATACCGAGTTTTGATGGGTCTTTAGAAAAATTAAACATATTTTGCATGTCGATCAAGCAAGTCTGTTCGAATTTTAGCCTTGAATCCGAAAACAATAATTTCATGTCATTGGCCAGTAAGTTATCAGGCAGAGATGCAGACAGCTTTGCAGCACGGTTATTAAACTATACTTCTATACATGATTTCTTGTCCGATTTGAAATTGTGAATAATTTAATAACTGTTTACAAATTTGCCCCATGTGTCGATAATTATGACAAAGTATACGAAACGAAAAGCATAATGCAAACTTCGAAGCACTACAACAATTTCTTTTTGGAAGGCGTCCATCTCTCGATCATCGGGTGCCCAGCGATCATCCAAAGTCGCTAGGCGAAGCTATTAGACTCGCAATAGAGTATGAATACAAACAAAGCGCGTGTATTAACAAGTATTGAAGCACGGAAAGTCAAATTGCGTCACACAAGTAGTAGGGGCTGCGCGGCTCCGGTGTCAGAGAGGCTACAACGCCACCAAATACCGACAGTCATCAACCGGTTAATTTGCCTTACCGACAGGTGAATCTGTCATACTGACGTCTGACGTCTGACGTCTGACGCGGGCAGCTGGAATTTAAATTCAAAGCATGTATAAAGTTTAAAAATTTGTTCTTATGTGTTTTACCGACATCACACGTGGGCAGCCTGCATTCTAATTCCTAGCCGATTTACGACGCCAGCTTACATTCAATAAATAAGATATATTTTTGAAACATCTGATGACGCAGTACGAATGTGATGATGCAATCCCCCTCCCGTGTGTCGAGCTCTGAGCATCGTATCTATACTCCGTTCTCCCCACAGTCTGATAGGGGCTGCAACGCGGGCTTAGTATAGATATAGATATTCTCTCACTATACCTGTTCTTGACGTACGGGCGCGGATCGGAGCGAGAGTAAAGATCGGCGAACAAATGCTCCAGCGCGTCATGTAAAATGACGCGTAGGCCTCGTGGTATATGTGGCCACTTGAGTACTGAGTATTTCTTTTTCTCTCCCTTGGGTGGATACACCCGGTAATTGGAGAGACCGCAGGGCGAGGAAAAGCCGAGATTTTCCTGCGCGGACTCGATTAGCTTTTCGGATGCGAGTAGCTTGTTGGGAGCATGAAGTGAAAGCATGGAGTCATTATTCTGCGCTTCGGTCGAGCGGACGTGCGGATGGGAGCTTCAGTTTTAGATTTATAGTCAACGACGAGTTGGGCGCGTGTCTAAAGTAAGACATTTTTTTGTTTGCGCTGTGTTCCTGGTATAGGTTATAATTTAAAGAGGTTTCCCTTCGTAGCGGGCGAAAGTCCGAGTGAATGAGGGAACAGGGCAAGGATAAGATGTGAAGACGGCTCCGACTGCAGACCACATGCGCGATCAAAAAGAAAGGGTCCTTGTTCGCGTCGACGAGCTTTATGGCTCGGCACCGGGTTCGGCACGGGGTCAGTTTTCGGGTATCGCTTCACGATACTCGTGCAGATTAACTGCAGCTAGCCATATTTGACCTTGGCCGGTCCACTGCGAGCCTTGAGCACATCCCGAGGAAACGAGACCTTGTCTCGATTATTTCGAGGTGACTCCCGCGACAGCAATTGCATTGCACGCAGCTAACGTCTGCGCGATTGCTGCCGAAAGCTTCACCCCGTTATATTGGCGCCCATTCGTTAGTGGCCTTTTATTTATTAGAGGACAGATTGTTTAGCGGAACGCGCAATTGCTTTTCGAGTCGAACAAAGAAATAAAAGGTAAAAGCGAGGTGAGAACACTTCGACGCGAGTGTTTATTGACATTGCTGCGAGTTCGCAAGAACGCAATTGTAAACACTCCGAGTCGTCGAAGCGTAGCCATAGTTCGCGGCGCAACTAGATCTCGAATAATTAGAGAATATTATTTCGACGCCGCGGAATTTCGGAACGAATCTCACGAGTAGGTAGCATACAGTACGTGTCGAGTAGTTCGCTCGTTAACTGTAACTCTGTAGCACCTACCAGAAGAAGCGGTAGAGCAGTGTAGCTCCCGCACGCCGAAAATTGAAGGCAAGAGGCGACGCTGGCAACCTAGCATACTGTGTGACGTCACGCACACAGTAGCAGCCGACTCGCTCACAGCACGAATCCGTTCGGCGAACAGCTAAAATACTTGCGAGCGCGCACTGTAGTCGCAATAGTATAGGATAGATAGAAATACTTCGCGTATGAAAATTGGAATATTGTAAGTGCCTAGCTGTCATATGGGCAATCCGGAAATTTCGACCTTATGTGAAAGGTTATCACTTCCAAGTCATCACAGACCACAGTAGTCTGAAATGGCTGTGTAACATGCGTAACCCGAATGGACGTCTAGCTAGATGGGCTCTCGAGCTCCAAGCGTACGACTATGATATAGTCCACAGAAAGAGCTCGCTTAACTATGTCCCTGACGCCTTGTCGCGGATGTGTGAGGATGAAGAAAGCGATGAAACGCCCATATCCTCAATTCAGCTCAATAGTTCGAGCTGTAAAGACGGATGGTACGATACATTGATTGCTCAAGTCTTAGAAAAACCGACCGAGCACCAGTATTACAAGGTTGTAGCAGGCCAGCTATACCATTATTGTATTGATCCCACGCTCGAAGACATTATCGACGACCAAGACGCTTGGAAAATGGTCCTACGGGCGGATAAGGTTCCACTAGTTCTGCGAGAATCGTATTGTGAGCCCACAGCGGGACACTTAGGGCGACCCAAAACTTACGAACGAATCGCGAGGTATTATTACTAGAAGAACATGTATAAGGATGTCAGTAATTTTGTTCGTGTCTCTGCAGTTTGCCAACAGTGTAAGGTAGAACAGCTGTTGCCGGCTGGACTCATGGGCAAACGGAAAATCCATGGGCCATGAGAATTTGTAGCTAGCGATATTATGGGACCATTCCCGCGTTCAACCAATGGATATTGCTATATTCTCATCTTTATGGATATGTTCACGCGGTGGATCGAAGTAGTCCCCATACATAAGGCTGATGGTAATACAGTTAAGAAGGAACTCAACGAACGAGTCTTCTTACGCTTTGGTGTACCTGACGTATTCCTGTCCGATAATGGTACCAAATTTCGTAATAAACAGCTTGCTCAATTTCTAAAGAAGCACGGCACCCAACACCACACTGTACCCCCGTACCACGCTCAAGCGAACCCAGTAGAGCGGGTTAATCGCACTTTCAAGACGATGGTAACGTCTTTCATTGAGGATGAACACAAGAACTGGGATAAATTTATACCCGAGCTGACCTTCGCGTACAACACCGCAACTCAAGAGTCTACAGGCGTCAGCCCTGCCTTTCCTAATATGGGACGACATCCAACTCCACCGCACAATACTAAACGAGCAGAAGAGCAGGCAGCTCGAGAAGCAGCTGAACAGCTTGCACTGAATAAGTGGGAAGAGCGGATGCGCCAACTTTTCGATTTACGGCTCATCACTGCAAAAAGAGCTCAGTGTGCGACAGAACGGCAAACAAGGTACTATAACGCGAGACGCAGACAAGTCCAATTCAAGATCAACGACTTGGTCTGGAAGCGTAATCGCATCCTGTCATCAGCTGTCCAAGGCATCAACGCAAAGTTAGCTCCGAAGTATGCAGGACCATTTAAAATCACCGCTCGTCTGAGTCAGGATGTCTACAGACTCGAAAATAGTCCTGGAGAAGTGTTCGAGAAGATCCATATCGTCCACCTGAAACGCTACGTAGGTGGAGAAGAACCACCCATCGATGAAGACCTTCAAGAGGAAGCTACTAGCGAAAATGCGCAATCGAACGACCATGTTTTAAACGTGGATGCGCCACGTAAGCGCGGTAGACCTAGGAAAACGCGCGTCGTTGTCGCTCGCCGTTCAGTTAGAGTCACGCGCGCGAAGAAAGCTAGCAGCCCGCCAACAGTGGGCGCTCCTCCCGTAGAAATTAATAGAGCGAAACGTGGACGACCGAAGGGCTCAACGATGAAGCCCACTCCACAGACAGATGTTTCGCCACGGCGCATGTGGACTCGCGCGAAGAAAGACTAAAATCGGCTCGTGTTCCTTTTTCCCCTTATTTTCCTTTCTCCATTTCTCTACTATATTACTGATAAGGTAGGCGGGATATTAATCTTAGGTTTTTCCCCGGGTTTTCTCAGCTAGGATTCGACAAGGATATCGGCAAGCAACGACGATCTGGTAGCCTGGACGGCCCGGATCGAGGGTGACCAAGCCCTACAGTGGGCACAAGTCTGCGACGAGCGGGGCCGGCGTAGGTGGACACTTACAAGAAGAATACTTGTTAGAAGTGTTATAAACCCTCAACAGGCAGAGTCCATCATGTCAAGCTGGGATGCCCTCGCAGCACAAGTGGGCAAGTTACCGCCGTCCATAACCTGCGGCTCCAGACCGGAGCCCTTGCCGAAGACCGACATCCCGCAGGGAGTCGACACTCCCCAGGAGGTCGAAGTACTGCAGGAGGCCGGCGACCCACAGGAGCCCAGCACGACGCAAGGCCCCGACACACCGCCTGAGGACGTTGCTCCACCAGCCGAAGAAGAGGCTGCTCCCAAGGCCAACTCCATCGAAGAAGAGTGGGCGAGGGTAGAAGCGCACCTTGAGCAGGCGAGGGCCCTCAAGCGAGAATACCTCAAGGCCGAGGGCGAGGCGTTCGGTGATCTTGATCGGTTCCTCGAGGTCTACGGCGAGGAAGGGAGAAAAATGGCGAAGAAATATCCCCAACTCGTCGAGGCCGAACGGGAGCTGAAAGGCATCACCGAGGACGCCCGAGAGCGCCGCGCCGAGGCAAAGCAGGCGAAGAGGGAGTTCGCCCAGGCCGAAGCAAAATTGAGGGAGCAACGGGAACGTCGGAATCGAGAAGTAACCGATCTGCTGGAGCAGATGCGGTTAGCGAAAATACGGGCCGTGAAGTTGGAGGGAGCAAGGATGACCCGATGCTATGTGTGCGGTCTCGCTGGGGTAATGCGAGGCAGAGAGTGCCCACGTCGGGACGAACACACCCTCTCCAAATCAAAATAAGCGATTACGCCCTGTAGGCGATGACAGTGTCACGCCAAACCTATCCTAAATAGATGAAAGATATAAAATCTGTAAAGAGATCTGGAGAGTTTTCTTTTATTGTTGTCCCTTACCCCATTTCAATTTTAGGAGGTAAAACAATACATATTTTCTTTATATTTTCTTGTAATTCATACTTAACGCATGAGTTAAAGAACGAAATATTTTTTTTAGTTTTCATTACTTCAATTTTTTTTTTTATTTTGAACTCACTCAATTTAATTTATTTTATTTTTTTTTTTTGTTTTCCACATTTTCTCATTATTATTCATAGAAATGCATGCTGGTGAGAGATGTTTTGGAGAGCTTATACGCCTTCTGGTTATTCTGCGTCTGGAAGGGGAGAATATGACGAGGAACGTTGTTAACTCGTCATAACCTCCCCAGCATACAATCATTATATTATTTAATGTAAATTAGCTACATGTTACAGGTGAGCAGCGACAGAGCAGCGAGAGGCAGCACACCATGACGGTGAGTGCGAAGAGAGAGAGAGAGAGCTTCGCGCGCGAGACTCAGAACGCGCGCGACAGATTCGTTCGAGCTAGCTAACGAGAGACAGCTCCGTTTAAGTCGTGCGATTCACCTTAAGATTGTGATCAAGAATTCGTGTGCGTGAGTGACCGGTGCTTTCTGTGACACCATCACGGCTACGTTTGAGCCTTCTTTGTGCGACCTAGCCTCGACTCCATCCAACCTGCGACTACGCCAACTTGCCTGCGAAGGAGACGTCCTGGGCTCGAGCATACCCGAAAGTGAGCGAGAACCGTCAACCGTAAGTGTCAGCTCTCTGATTCTCTCTCTCTTTCTCTCACTAGCTCTCTCTCCCGATCTCTAGCTTGTTGTGTTGCTCACCTTGTTCCCTTGCATCTCGCACACCCTCGTGTGTGCTCGTGTATTTTATTTCGAGTGCATACAATATATTCCCTTCTTTCTAAACCTAACGCCTGAGTTCGGAGTTATTTCTGCGGACCCGCTTCCCGTCTCCTCTAAACTACTTACCCCGCAGCCTCCGCGGACACGCGTATCGCTTCATAATACTCGTGCAGATTAACTGCAGCTAGCCATATTTGACCTTGGCCGGTCCACTGCGAGCCTCGAGCATATCCCGAGGAAACGAGACCTTATCTCGATTATTTCGAGGTGACTCCCGCGACAGCAATTGCATTGCACGCAGCTAACGTCTGCGCGATTGCTGCCGTAAACTTCACCCCGTTATAATCTATTTAATGCCAGCATATTTTTTCTAAAAAGTCTTTTAAGCATAAAGATTTATTACAGTGCGCACATTTTATGAATGCAGAGTTCTCAGATATAGCACAATCATCTAAAATTTGTTCCTTATTAAAATAAACTTCGTTTACATTCCGAAATTTGCCTGGATCAGCAACGTGATATCCACTTTTGTACCAAGCATATTACATCATTGGACGAAAAACATCTGCTGTGAGTTGATTATGAACAAGTGAATGAAGAAATCTTAAGAAAAAAGTTTTTATGATATGTGTCTTGTTGTGTGGATTCTAACATCATTTAATTGTAAATTGCACGAACAAATATTTTATACTGTCTAAAAAAGTATACGTCTAGTGGCTGACAAAGTCCTGTTGTACCAGGGGATATTGTTATTACTTCAACACTATCTGCTTTTTCAGGTGACAATGAAGCCATCAAAAAATCTTCAGTTTGTCCGGACCAGCTATCTAATAACACTAACGTATTTTCTTTAATTTGAGGTATTAAGCAAGCGGCAAGACATTTTTAACGTGTTCCTTCGTCAGTTTTCCAAATTTACTATAAACTACTATTAAATTATTCGGTGTATTTTTTATTATTTCTAAACTAACAAGGGGTCCAAACTCATTAGCAGTAGTTTCTTGTAAGCATATTAACATAGGAGATAAAAGTTTACCTGATGCTGTGATTATTGGTTGAATTGTATAAGAATGAGTGGTATTAGAAATACTTTTTACTGATTGTAATGTATCTTTCTCACAACGAAAACTTAGAAAAATATTCTTTTGAAAAACCAGATTGATCAGAATTCATTATAAAATCCAAATTATAATGAGGTATTTTAGAGTTGGTAAATTGTAAGTGAGCAGATTTTCGCTCTTCTAATTCAGCTTTTTCATTCGAATAATTTTTGGTTACCAGTTTAGTTACTTTTCTTGAACAGATACGAAGCCGAAATTTAAGATTTTTAATAAATGAAGGGCTGGCTTTAAATTTGTTTAATTCGATTCTTCTTGCTTCTTCAAGAGCCCAGCGACGGAGATCAATGTTATGAACATGTAAATGTTTTTCTCTTGCTCCTGTAAAATTTTTATTTTATATATTTTTCTATTTCGTACATCTTAAATGAAAAAGTTCCTTTACTTTCTACATATTTTCGAAATCTACTTATACGTGTTGACTGTAAACGAGGATATAATTTTTGAATGGATTTAAAACTTCGGCTCTCGACATCTTTCATTTCAACAATCTTTTTCATACTTTCAAATGAAAATGTTTCACTTTTGAAAAAAGTTTCCATTTCACAAAGAAATCGTAACCTTCGGCTGTAATTTGTCTTTTCTTCAAATTTGTTTCCAAAAAATGGTCAAACTCGATTTCAGATATTCCTTTTTTTGTAGTAGGTGAGAAGTCTGAAGAATCAGTGAGACTTACTTGAGAATTACACTCTTGTGATAAAGAATCATCCAGTTCGTTGGTATTATTTTCGTTACCTTCTTCATTGTCTATGAATTCAGAACCTTCTCTATTCATGTCCAAAGAATCTTCAATTATTATTTCAAATGATTCATCGCAAAACGATATAAACATGTTAAATGATTCAGTAGCTATATTAGAATCAATACTGTTTTGGTTTTTTAAATTAGATATATTAAAACACCCATAGCGTTCTTCAAACATTGATTTAAAAAGATAAACGTGATGAGGATTAATATCCATGATTTCGCGTTCCGAAGTGAGTTTTTAAATTTTATTTAAATTTAAATAATTATTTATATTCTTTAAATTTTAATTAAATAATTGATTAATTATTTGAGTAATCGACATATAATGTCAATATACTTAAAAATAGATAAAAATTACCATTAAAATTTTTAACAAAATCAAACTCAAGTAAAACTATACTAAATTTACCATGAATGTAATGATTGAAATTGTTTATGTACGAATTGATATGATAACTGCAAGATTATAATTTTCTACATTTAATAATAAAATATTTAACGAAAGGTTTTGTTTCATGTAAGAAATATAAAATTCTTATAGCAATGATACCCAACACAACTAAAATAAACATTTATCTATAAAGAAATGTATTTCTAAAAGAATTCAGAAAAGTGAGACGGGGCAAATTGAAATAGTTGTTGTTAGTTATGAATTTTATATTTAATATTAATATATATTTTTGATAAACACTATTTTATTACTGAAAATTATTAAAAAATATTAACATTTTAATATAAATTATTGTAGTATGTGAGAAAAATATTTTTCATTGCTGTATCATTTTTGCAAATTTCTATTTATGACTCACAATACATTATATTAAAAAATGTCGCATATTCATATTAGCATAACTTCGATACAGTAAATCGTAATTGAACTCTGCAACTTTTAAGTTAGAGTAAGATTAGTATTAAATAAGGTGACTAAAGAAAAGAACAAGAAACTTTGCATGTTATTAATAACTTCAAAAAATTAAAAGAAAATTAAAGAAAAATTAAAAAATCAATACTACGTAAGTATTTACGACGTAGATAAATGATAAGTTTAAACAGTGAAGTTTAAATGTGTGAAAAATGGCGTAAAAATCAAAAAAAATCCCAGACTTTGCATGGCTGGTACTAAAAAATATCGAAGATCGAGGGGTTAGGATGGGTAAATCTTGGCTGCTGGTACCCCAAAGAACCTGTTCCAAGTATTTTTAACCCACCCGGCGCTGAACACTTAAGAACCTTTCCTTGTCAGTAAAACTTCTTTTAAACATAATGTAAATTTAGGTATAGCGCAGTTATGCTGCGAAAAATGTATTGATTCAAATATGAATCAAGAATGCGAGTTTTGTGGCGGTGGTGTAACTGTTGTGTTCCAAGGTACCAACACCATAAAACTATTTATTGAATATATAATAAATGCGGAAGCGTCAAAACCGAAAAATATAAAACAAATTGTGTGTATATCACACAATAGTAAGAGCTTTGATGCTCAATTTATATTAAAATACTTTGTTGAAAAAACAAACATTACACCTAAAGTTATAATGAATGGTTCTAGTATCATGCTTATGACTATAGGTGAAGGGCTCAAATTTGTTGACAGCTTAAATTATTTTCATATGAAATTATCTGACTTACCAAAAGCTTTTGGTTTTTCCGATGATCTGATTAAAGGTACGTTTCCGCATTTATTTAATAAAAAGGAATATTATAACTACGAAGGTACTATACCCGATGAGAAGTTTTTCTTTCCAGACTCCATGAGTGTTCACGAGAGAGAAAAATTTCAATCGTGGCATAAAGAGATGCGAGAATCTAATTACGTTTTCAAATTTCAAACTGAAATTTTAAAATATTGTAAAACCGATGTTGACATTCTTAGAAAAACTTGTTCAGCGTTTAGAAAAAGTTTTGTAGAAGTAGGTGGTACATGTCCGTTTGTTGAAGCATCGACAATTGCTAGTGCTTGCTCGAAAGTTTTTCGTAAGAACTTTCTCAAACGTGACGAAATAGGCATAATACCGCCTGGTGGTTACAGGAAGAAAAATACTCATTCTAAAGAACAGGAGAGACAGGATTCGACATTCAACATGCTGGTAAAGGAGCTGAGGTTAGGCTCGCCGAAAACATTTTGGTTGACGGTTACTATGAATCGGTCACCGGTGACCGATACGTTTTTCAATATCATGGGTGTTTTTATCATGGTTGTACTTCATGTTATAAGGGTACCGAACGCTTAAAATCTGTACATAGTACGAATTTCGAAGAAAAATATACGCGAACTTTAAATACGTCGGCTCGAATAGTAAAGGCTGGGTATATATAAACTGAAATTTGGGGTTGTGATATCAAAAAAATAAAAAGTAATTTTTCAGCTGACATAAAGAGATATATTGACACCCTCTGTTATGGTCGGACACTTCGAATCCTCGCTATGCCTTTTATGGTGGTCGAACGGAGAATACCGTAAATTTGGTAGAAGTAAAGATATATGTTCTCTTTACCATTACATTTGTAAAACAAGTAAATTTCCTATAGGCCACCCTGACATTTTTGTTGGGGACGAGTGTAGACAATTAACCGGGGATAATAACTGTTTAAGTAGGGTTGAGGGGTTAGTAAAATGTCGAATTCTGCCTCCACGTGATTTATTTCTTCCTGTACTACCTGTGCGAATGCACAAACGTCTAATGTTTCCGTTTTGTAGAACGTGCTGCGAGAATTTAGAGCAGGAGGATTGTAACCACGAGCGTTTAGAAGATAGAGAGCTTACAGGCACTTGGGTATCCTAGGAGTTGAAAAAAGCCGTTAGTTTAGGTTATAAAATTAGTGCCATATATGAAATATGGTAGTACAAAGTTAAACAGTATAATCCAGAGAAGAATGAATCGGGCCTGTTTGTTGATTATATAAATACTTTTTTAAAATTAAAACAGCAAGCTTCTGGATACCCCAGTGACTATAACGACGCGCAATCACGGGATAACTATATTTCAGAATATGAGCGAAAAGAGGGTATAAAATTAGATAGAGAAAAAATAGCTAAAAATCCTGGCTTAAGATTTTTAGCTAAACTTTGTTTAAATTCATTTTGGGGTAAGTTTGGCCAGCGAGAAAATATGTGCGTTACAGAAATTATAAATGATCAGGTTAAGCTTATGGAAATTTTACAGTCATCTGATAGAACCTTGAAAAATGTATTACATGTCAATCAGGAAACTTTTTATATCAACTGGGCTTACACAGACGATAATTATAAACCATCATCTGTAACAAACGTTAGTATAGCCGCTTATACTACGGCTCAGGCTAGGTTAAAACTATACTCTTATTTAGAAAAACTTGGTAGGAGAGTGCTGTATTATGACACTGACTCCTGTATATACTTAAATAAAAATACCCCTGGAGAATACAAGGTACCTATACAGGATGTTTTTTGGGTGATATGACTGATGAGCTTGAAAGTTATGCTGTGAAAAGTTATATCGAGTCATTCGTTACAGCAGGACCCAAATTTTATTCGTATAAAGTTAAAAAAACCGATGGTTCCACGCATGAGGTGTGTAAAGTTAAGGGTATTAGTTTAAATTATTCAACAAATAGTAAAATTAACCATGAAAAAATAAAATCTTTAATTTTAAATGATGATAGAATTGTGCATAATTTCACTTCAATTAGGCGTACGGCGATGCATGATGTCGTTACATGTAACGGGTCAAAAACATGTAAATTAAACAGCATGAAAAGACGCTCAAATAGCGTTAATTCATCAAGTCCTTATGGATTTAAAAAAAGATGTATAAATAATTAAGTTTAATAAACTTTTTATTGTAAATAAAATTTAAGAAATATTTATAAAATGTATATATTGTAAATATTTTGCTTAGAAATATAAATCAACTAAAATTGTAATAAAATTCGAAATATACGGAAACCATTTTAAAGTATGTAAAAATTAATGTTTATTCGTTATATACATTATGTTAATTTAAAATACATTTTTTGTTTTAGCTTTAAATTCAGAGAGCACTGCTACTTGTAACGTACCGACGTGTTATTATTTCCCTACATTCAAGCAGAGTTTGGAGGGTATAGCCTGGAGACAGGCTGTAGGTTATTTACTTAGGTTAAAGTTGGAGAAAAATAATTATTATAAAAAATATTTAGATGAATTAAGTGTATTTGCGAAGATCTGCAATGTATAGTTTAGTGCCCAAGTCAAATATCAAAGCAAGTGTGAGTGGTGTATGATATGTAATAGTAAATTTTACGATGCTGATGATTGTCCTCGTAGAGTTACAATAGTAAACTATGAATATTTGTGTACTTACTCAAACAACGCCAAAGTCACCGATTTGTTACGATGGATCATTCACTGTGATGTGCTATCTATTCAATTTACTATAGATAACAAATATGATATTGGAGTATGTACAGATAACCATAGATGCCCTATACACGTTAATAGTGATAAGTATTTTTGTAATCATCGAAAAGGAGACCCAAAAATTAGTTTAGCGTATCTAACTATCGCTTCTTTCCTGAGTATAAACAATCATTGTAAGGGCTAGCATGGCATCGTATTATACATACACTTTTACTAATGAAAAAAGAGAATAAGGAAAAATACGTTGATATGTTAAAAAACTTGAAATACTTAACACAATTTACTAAACTTTTGTTTTCATTTCAATGTCGGTATATAATAAACAACTGTAGTTTCATGGCGGACGATGAAATTCTTGATAAACGTTATTGTATTTTTTCATTCAAAAATAGACATATTAGTCATTTATTAAAAATGATCGAGATATATGATGTAACGTCAATCGACTTTATGGTTTCCAACGTTTAAAAAATATATGGTTTTACAGATAATCCCTACTGTCCAATACACGTAACAAAAAAATTAAGATATATGTATAGAACTTGTGGTGATTTATCATATGAAAAAATTATAATGCCTTTTTCGAAGAAACATCGTTATTAAAATGTAATATTTTGTGTATTTGCTAAATTTAATAAATAATAATTTTAAATAATTCTAATGTGTAAATTATTTCTAAGTTCAATAGCTTACCTTATGAATTACATTATTAATATTACATACGCTAACAAGCTTATAAAGTGAAAGAAGCTAAACGATAGCGGTCATTGCTAGAGTAGCGGCCGCGGAGTGAACTTGTATATTAGCTAAATAATAGCTTGTCGTGTACCCGGAGCGCGCACGTGACCTGCTCGACAAATAAGCTTTTTCTGAAAAATAAAAATGAGTCTACCATGGAAACACCCTTGGACCTCTATGATATGTGGCCCAAAAGGTTGCGGAAAGACACACTTTGTTAAACGATTTTTTCAGAATATAGATGTCATGTCAGACACACCTTTTACCCGTAAAATGCTTTACTATTCAGAATGGCAAGACGTTTACTTAGAATACAGTAAGGACATCGAATTTCATGAAGGCCTTCCACAAGATGAGAATTTTGTGTCGGATTCTAGACCGAAATTTATAGTTATCGATGACCTTATGCGTGAATCTTCCAACAATCTTTTTACAAAAGGTTCTCATCATCGAAATTTATCATGTATTTTAATCTCACAGAATTTATTTCATCAAGGACCGAAACAAAGAGATATTTCGTTAAATGCTAACTATATTGTTATTTTTAAAAATCTACGAGATCGTGCTCAAATCCAGCATATGGCACGTCAAGTTTATCCTGAAAATTCGAAATTCTTACAAGAAGCTTATTTCGATGCCACGTCGGTTCCTCACGGTTATTTGCTGTTAGATTTAAAACAAAGTACTCCTGAATCATGTAGAGTGCGCACATGCATTTTTCCTGATGACAAACATCAATATGTCTATATTCCACGTAATATAAAAAGAAACGTAGGTGAGACTGATTTACCAGTCCTGCGTATATAATGACACCGTCAACATCTAGAACGTCACTCGATGCTAAAACAGCCAGGATATTACATGCTCTGTATCACTTAAACAAGGAGCAGCGAAAAGCTCTACTGAAAAAAGCAAACCGGTATCTAATAAAAGGTATTTGCGAATGTGCTTTAAACACATTAAAAGGTAACGTACCTTTAAACGCAGTACAAAAAGTCAAACGCAAAAAACATAAATCAATCTTACGTCGTTTATCAGACAAAAAATCTAAAGGCTAGAAAAATAAAAAACGTTTGATTGTTCAAAAAGGTGACGGGTTTATAGGTGCGTTACTAGCACCTGTTATAGGTACAATTATTTCGGCATTAATACCAAGTAGGCAGTAAAAATGCAACACGCCCGTAAGATGGTACTAGTACCTCAAGACAGTATAACTAAGTTACAACAACAGCAGCAGCAGCCCCTGAATGATGACATGTTACTAAGCAAAAACGAGGTCGTAAAAGTCTCAAATAGTGTACAAACCCCTGGAAACCATTTATCACGACTAGATTTTGAAATGAATGAAATTTTAAATTCTTCTGAAAAGACGAGAGAGAAAAGTGGCAGAAATACAAACAGGTGTTACAAAGATATTTATTTTTTGTAGAAGATCTAAAGAAGAATATTAAAATTTCAAACATGCAACCATTGCTATGTCAGTACCAGTAAGCTATAGACATAAAGCAGAGTTAATGCTACAATTTTTAAAAAACTCAAATAACTCATCAAGATTAACCTGGAATGATCGCGGAACAGTAACGATTGATGGAGTTACTCTTCCAAATTCAAATATTATAGATCTTATAAATGATGCTGTACGTAGTAGAAAAGGCGTGAGAGCTACAGGACGCGAACATTTCGCTTGATTATTACTCGCTGTCGGGATGCCTTTAGAATTTATCGGGAACACTGAATTATACAAAGAAGGAAAAAAATTTACGCCACTATCATTACCTTATTCGAGGTCTAACAACAGTAGTCTTTTATCTAAACAAACGACTCTTCAAAAATCGCCATACACTTCTACACCTATACCTAATAGAAAGTCAGCTAATGGTTCATCGTCTTTGAATAATAGTTCATATACGGATGCTTCACAACAATAAATGCAGCAATAGACAACGTGGCCTCCGACGACGCCGTCGACAGTTCATACAGAGTACGAAGTAAAAGAGCTAGAAGAAAAATCGGTAAAAATAGTAGTGGTAGTAATATTATACAAGCAGGTGGTTGGTTAAAATTTCCTATGTAATTTGTAAAATAAATAAATATGGATGAAGCTAATCAGTTTTTAAATAAAATTTATTATAACCCAAAAAATGAAGCAGGCTACGCAGGAGCCTATCGCCTTGTCGATAAAATCAAGAATAAAGCAGGTAAAAATAATATTTACAAGTGGTTAAGAGCCCAAGATGCTTATACATTGCATAAACCAGTACACCGAAAATTTCAAAGACTTCATTATAATGTACCGACTATAGATTCTGTGTGGGAGGGTGATCTTATAGAGCTTACACCATTAAAAACTTATAACGATGATTTTTCATATTTACTAGTGGTTATCGACGTACTAAGTAAATATGTCTTTGTCGAGACTATTAAAGACAAAACTTGTTTAACCGTTACAGAGGCGTTTAAAAAAATTCTTTCGAGAAGTAACGATAGAACGCCTATAATATTTCAAACTGATAAAGGTGGTGAGTTTTTAGGCCTTAAAATGCAAACTTTCTTAAAATCAAAAAATATAACTCACCAGGTAACTAGAAATCCAGACATTAAAGCAGCTATTGTTGAAAGATTTAATCGTACTTTAAAAGAACGTATGTGGCGTTATTTTACACATGAAAACACAAAACGTTACATTGATATTCTGCAAGATCTAGTTTATGGTTACAATAATTCTAGACATTCCACAATTAAGATGGCGCCAGCAGCTGTTACTATATATAATGCCCAACAGGCTAAGCGTAACATGGATCTCAGGTATAAAACACAGGAGAGAAAACCCAAGTACTCAGTTGGGGATATAGTACATATAAGCAAAACAAAAGGTACCTTCAAGAAAGGTTATGAAGCTAACTGGTCAGAGGAAATTTTTAAAATTATCAAAGTATTAAAACATAGAAAACCACCGGTTTACGAGCTCGAGAATTTAAATGGTGAGTTCATAGACGGTATATTTTATGAGGAAGAACTCGCAGTCATAGAAAAAGATTTAACCAACACATAGTACAAAGTAGATAAAATTATCAAATCAAGTGGTAAAGGTAAAAAGAAAAAATATTTTGTTAGCTGGGTTGGCTATTTGCAATTTGTTGGCAATTTGCACGGCTCGTGGGAAGTAGAAATTTCTGAAATACACTTCCCACGCTCATTTTTACACTTAAGAAAAGAAGATAGAGATATAACAATGTTTTCAACTATATCACCTTTATATAGAGATATATACGGCAACCAACCGGTTCATAACCTAGAAGTAACAGCATCTATTCCCTATGGCGTTTATAATAATTTTATAGAATTTTTAGAGCATTTAAATGAAATTCTATTAATAAACAATTCACATATGATATTTAGATTTTCAATTGAGCATAACAATACCTACGTTTTTGCCGAACGCACATACAGTGATGAGCTCTGCAATTTTGAACATTCAGTGCAGATGAGTCATGCTGCATTAGATATACTAGGCTTTGCTGAGGTTTCTGAACGTATAAAAGTAGACAGTAATCCTGCTATAGCAACTCGCCCTGCTAGTATTCTGAATGCACTACCAAGACAATTGTATATTTATACAGATGTATGTGAACCAACGATTGTTGGTGACGTACAAGCAGCTCTATTACGTATCGCCCCTGTCAATTACAAGGATTATGTATTTGCTTCTAATCAGTATCAAACTTTTACACCTGTAAACTACGTACCTTTAATAAGGAATTGCTTTCGAACCATTACAATAGATATAAGAGATCACCTGGGCCTTGTAATACCATTTGAGTGTGGAACGTCGACGGTGACACTTCATTTTAGACAAATAACATAACTTTATTTAACATGACGCATTACGATCATTATTATGAGGCGCAAATCGGTAGTGGTGGTGTCGAGCATGTATATACAGGAGCCTCGTATCAGAAGGGTCATGGTGGTATAGGTAGTTTTCTCGGAGGTCTCTTTCGTAGGGCGTTGCCATTTCTGAAACGAGGTGCTCGCGCAGTAGGAAGAGAAGCACTCAGAGCAGGCATGCATATAATAGATGATGTAAGTGAAAATAAATCCACATTCAAACAAGCTCTACGTTCGCGAGCCCGTGAATCAGGTCTAAATTTGAAAAGAAAAGCTGAAGAAAAAATAGAGAGTCTCATGGAGGGGTCTGGTTATAAAAGTAGACAACAGCGGCGTAAGCGCCAGTCGAAAGTTAACCAGCGTGGAAAGCATGCTACACGTAAAGCAAAGACGAGGAAAACAAAGAAAGTCAGTCAAAAATCAAGCAAGAAAAGAAAGGCACGGAATATTAAGAAGAAAACGCGTTCAGTACGTGATATTTTTGGTCCCGCTTAAGAAAAATGGCTTTTCTTCACGCTCACTCTTGCGAGTGTGCAAAATCCGAACTTGATTTATTCACTCTACCGCCTACTCAGACGTCTATAGAAGGTACTCAATGAATTGAGTATAAACCTGTGACTAGTATTTCTGAAGATTCATATTTAGAATTTCTTATTCCTGAAACTCAGATGATTGTATTGATTTGGCTCATACTATGATAAATCTCAGTGTACGTCTTGAAAAAGGTGATTCACCCATAGAAGATAAGACTTTAGTTGCTCCTGTTAACAACTTCCTGCATAGTATTTTTAACCATGTGGACGTATTTTTTAATCAAAAATCAGTTTCACCTCCGAGTAACGCTTACGCTTATCGTGCATACATAGAAACATTACTTAATTATTCAGAAGAAGCTAAAAAATTCCATTTGACATGTGCTCTATGGTGTAATACATACACCATACACCTGGCCATATGGATGCAGCTCTACAGACACCTAGCAGTGATGGAAAAACAGTTTTTTCCACTAATTTAGGGGCTTGTGCTCGTCGTGACTACACTAAAGGTGGTAAAACTATTGATTTACTGGGCCATTTACACACTGATGTTTTCAATCAGTAGAAATTTCTCCTCAATGAAGTGGAAGTTAGAATTCATCTTATACGTTCCAAAGATGCTTTTTGTTTAATACACTACGAGGCTGAAAATGTAAAAGTGAAAATTCTGGATGCTTCATTACGAGTACGACGTGCTAAGATTAATCCCGGGATTTTGCTTGCACACTCAAAAGCTTTATCTAAAGGTACAGCTAAATATCCTTTAACGTGTGTTAAAGTAAAATCCTTTACTTTACACACTGGTATAACCGGAGAAACTTTAGACAACATTATTCTCGGTCAAATACCAAAACGTATAATAATAGGCTTAGTTTCAAATAAAGCTTTTAACGGCAGTAAAACAGAGAATCCGTTCAATTTTCAACATTTCAACTTAAACTACTTGGCAATGAGTGTAGACGGGATACAAATACCTAGTAGAGCTATACAGCCAAACTATCCAGATAGATATGTAGATGCTTATCATACATTATTTAGTGGCACGGGTATTCATTTTGCAAACAACGGAAACGATATATCGAGGACAGATTATCCCCACGGATATTGTTTATATGCGTTTGACCTCACATCTGATCTATCTGCAAAATGTAATACACACTGGAATCTGATAAAAAATGGCACCATTCGTTTAGAACTACGATTCGAAAGTGTTCTGCAACAATCGGTTAATTGTATTGTATATGCCGAATACGACAATATTCTTGAAATTGACTCAACTCGTCAAGTCAAGATTTTGGAGGCTAGCTATTAGAAATTTTATGATTCACTTACTGTATATAATGACCACTAATTAGCCCTTTTCACTACGTAAGTTAGACCTCCTACTGATAACAAAACTCATTACGTTGTACTGCATTAGGTATAAATTACAACTCCTTAATATGACCAGCAGTTAGAAAGGTCTTGTGCTTCCTACTCTACGCATGTACAACAGCTCGAAATTATGGTTTATATAGTCGACGTTTTGGGTTTTCGTGACTGTGCTGACAAGTTCATGATCTAAGAAGTTGCTGTTGTTTCTTTAAATAAAGAGTATATCACTCTCTGGATCGCGACTGCACCCCATTCATTCTCAGACTTGCTTATCAAAATACAAGTACACAATAATTGGCTTACAAGTAACTTTCACGGTATAGAGTGGTTCAAAGGAGATATTTCATACCGTCAGCTACACGCTAATCTTAGAGAATTAGCAAGAACAGCAAGACAGATTTTTGCTCGTGGTGCTGAAGAGACAAAACTTATACAAAGTATAACTACACGCCATATAGAAAATTTGGAGGATTATAACTGCCCATCTACATATCATTTACCAAAACGAGATATTTTCTGCTGTTATCACGGATCTCTACATCACGGTACTCATAATTGTGCTTTAAATAAGGCCTACAGACTTAAAGCATGAGTTAACAAGAACATTGCTCTTTTGACTGCCCTGGATGCTCACTACAGTTATTCGGATCCAAAACTCGTTTATCGAACACCCGCTGATTGTACAGGAGCTAACGGGTCTTTAACAAGTATACGTGTTGAACCATCTAGTACTCTGGATTATTATTATTCAAAACAACAGAAAAAAAATATTAAATATACAAGACCTCCAACACCTGGTCGCACATTAGAAGAACCAATATACGACGAGGTTTCGAACAGTGGCTATTATACAAACTCAGTACCGTCGTCTAAAACAAACTCTACGTATATACAAGATGAACACGAGTCAGATACGGGATGCTCTACGCTTATTAAGAATATCTTCAGCGGGTATATTCCCTGCCGACAGGATTCCTCGGACATTGACGAGACCGATGGGATGCATATTTAATACAGATATACACACACACAGCCTGGATCTCATTGGGTCGCTTTATACATTGACAGACGGGGCCACGGAGTCTTTTTTGACAGTTATGGAGTACCACCTGTTTTTCCACACCATATAAGAGCAGTGCAGCGTAATACTATTTTTTATGAGTGGAATACTCTATAATTACAAAGTCTAAACTCTAAAGTGTGTGGTCAGTTTTGTCTGATGTTTTTAGACTATATGAAACGTGGTTATTCATTAGAGAGATTTTGTAAATTATTCACTACTGATTATAGGAGAAATGATAAAATTGTAGAACGTTTTTATAACCGTCTTCGTGGTTTCACAGTCAAATTTAAAAATAGTAGTAAATATAAATATCATGTAGGTAGTGGTCATAAACGTCAATCGAAATATTGTATTCAATCATGTAAACCTAAAATATTATAAACAATTTGTATGTAATTCCAATTATCACTATTATATCTATTATTAAAAATAAATATTATAAAATTTTATACTACTCTTCTGAATAAATTAATGTAAAAGACATTTGCAATTATTTAAAAATTATTTATTATTACATTTTCCTTATTTACCGAAACTAAACATATACCCTGTACCTATTATTTATTCAGTTTTACGTAATTATTATTGATGTTTATTATTATTATTATTGTTTTTTTTATTATTATAATAATAATTATTATATTCATATGAGCATGTATAGACACTCTCGAGCAGGAGCTCGCGTGTACGCACACACAGGCGCGCGCGCGCGCACACATATGCCTGAATGTGGATATGTGTGTAACATATGCATACATACGGGCGTGTACACATATGTATGCATACGTACGTGCATGTACACAGATGTATGTATACGTGTTAGAAGGTGCAGAAATCTACCTCACCAACACGTAGTTAAGAGGATGCCACATGTACGCGGTGCATTGACAGCTGCTGAAGGGAGGGGGTAACTCCCACAGACGCTACAGCCACGCTATATCGCTGGCTAGTGGGGAGAGGTACACAAGCCAACCACTCTGTCCGCCATCTTGGACCTAACCTTGTATTAGCGTCAGCTGGCCCCTACAACGGCGGCCATCTTTGTCCCCATCCTTGTACGCCGACTGACGCTCTCACCTCCCCTCTTTGGCCGCCATCTTGTCCCACTCTATCCTTGCACATATACTACTGATAAATAGTAAGACTTTAAAGATTCTTGGAAGTTGTATCTCGGTACCATTAACACATATTTTTAATATGTGTTGTCACAGACGCACACGTCTGCAACGCGAGCAGCGAGACGAGTCAGCGGTAAGAGTCGAGCAGCTAAGTCGTACTGCGATGCAAGCGCTTCGGATGCAACGTAGACGTTAGCTCAGTGGTTAGAGCACAGGCCTCTGGCTCTCGGGTCCACGAGTTCGAGTCCCGTCGTCTATTTTTTTGCTTTCGACTCCTCTCTGTAGTAACAGTGTACTTATTGAAAATGCGATCTGGCCAAATGCATTGAAAAAGGCTGAAATCGTACCAGTATATAAAGCAGGTGAAAAGCATAACATCAATAATTACAGGTCAATTTCACTTATACCTAACATTGCGAACAATTTTGAAAGAATAATATAAAATAAATTGTATGAATTCATACATAAAAATAAAATTTTAACTAAGCATTTATGACCAGGTCTGTCGATTTTTCGCCAAAACGGCGATTTTTCAATCTCGGTAGCGACAAGAATTTCCAATTTGGCGACTGCGATTTCTTGGCGATATTCTCACCACACCCGGCTATCATACGCAGCGATACTAAACCTTAGGCATGAACCACAGCGGCATCGACAACGCCACAACGGCGTTGCAGCGAAACAGTGGCTAGACCCATAGCCCTAACCGAACCTAAGGTGGTCTCACTTTTCTCATTTTCGAATCGCCGAAAGAACGCAGCAGTGCTGAGTGTGCCGACAGTGCTTATCTAAATCTCTACACGGAAAAAAATGGTTAGTTGTGATAACTAAGTACTTGGTTGGGATAACCAAATTGCTTGGAGAAATACGCACCAACTATTTTGTTGGTATCATCGACCAAGTAGACTTAGTTAAGAAAAATTGGTAACCATAATTAACTATATTTTTTATCTTAATCAATATATTAGTTCTGATTACTAAAATAATAGTCAATTTTGTTTCCAGAACAATGAAGAAAAAAATGTTCTCTGATGTTTTTACTTTTTTTTTATTTATTATTTATTTATTATTATTTATTTATACATGCAGATTATTTTATAGATCCATTTACAAGTGTGCTATTATTTTTAACATTTAATTTACATGTTTACAATTTTATAATACAATTAATATATCTGAAAAAAATTTCTCCCTCACTGGGGATCGAACTCGGGTCCTTCAAGTCCAAAGGCGGAGACTCTGTCGTTGCGCTAGCGATGCAGTTGGTAAATAAGAAAATTTTTGAAAATATAAGCTACAATTCGTATTTCAACTAATATCTTAGTAATTACAACAAAAATGTTGATTGACCCACTATGAAAACAGTGATGTACCAGAAAAATTGTTGTCCTTACCAAGTAAATTGGTTAGTAACGTATAAAGTCGACTTACCAAGTTACCACAACTAACCATTTTTTCTGTGTACCTTTACAGTTAACAGTTAATAGTCAATTGTCCACTTATATTATCAATAATTATAAGTATCGATGTGTCGATAGAAATAAATGAATATAATCTAACAAATGTAGAAATGTCCCAGCATGTATTAAGTGCTCAAATAATCATAACGTGAGTGAGTGTAAGAAGACAAACATAGAATGCTTAACTGCAGTTACAACAATACAAAATATAGAACAAGTCTACCAACGGACCACTTGGCAACAGATAGGCTCAAGTGTAGTATACTTAGAAAGAAAATAAAATAATACATTAACTCTATTGATTACCCGGTAGTGCCTATTTTACAGGATTGGGATGAATCAAGTGCCATGATACAATTAAACAATCTACTAACTAACAAACAGCTTTATCAAAGGCAGATAAATACAAGCAAGAACTCAGGAAATAAACTAACTACGAAAACTACCCTACAACAACGAAATCTGAAACAACAGACACCTCATCAACAACAGCAGAGCAACAATGACAGCCCAAACGGATCTAATTGAAGAAATTCAAGATAACGTGCTTGAACAAGAGCGTTTATACAGGGATATTGAGACTTTTAATAAATAAAAAAACAGTAATAATAGTTTAATTTTACACTTGAATATTAGAAGCCTTAATACAAACTTTGAAAATCTTCAAATCTTTATTAAGAATCTCAAGATAAAACCTTATATCATTGTATGTACAGAGGTATGACAATTAACACATTATCAGTATTATAGAATGAAAGGTTATAAAATGTATTATAACCACGGTGAAATTAATCAAAATGATGGTGTTGCAGTCTATGTAAATGAGAAGGTAATACACAATAATGAAACGATAGTTATAGACAAACTTAAAACATTAAACACTAATATTACATGGACTAATAACAAGTAACTAGAAATATCTTTTTATAGATCGCACGGACTGAGTAGTAGTGAATTTAACTTGAATTCAAAAACTTAGAAAATAAATGAAAAATTAAAAAATTATATCATAGTCGGCGATTTTAATATAAATATACTGGATTGTAGAAATAAAAAATGGTAAATTCAACTCAAACAACAAAGAGACAAAAACAGACATGAATCATTGCAACTACAAAAAATTATTCAATACGGCTAAACAAATAAACTGGGCAAAATATAAAAATACAAAAGACCCGAATGAAAATATAAATGATATAATAAAAGAAATCCAATCCTGTATTAATTAATCAAAATACAAAAAACAAAATATTCGCAATACTAATAAAAATCCCAGAAAAGACTGGATAACAACAGAAATGAACTGAAACAAAATCCAGATAATGATGAACTAAAAGCCAACTATACAAAATTTATAAAAACCTTAGATAAGGTCATAAAGGAAGCAAAAATCAACCATGATCAAAAATCAATTGAAAAAAATAGTAATGATCCCAGAAAACTCTGGATATGCATAAATTAAAAAATAGGTAAAACTAAAAACAAAACAGATACTAATATTTCTCATTTCAAAATTGACGATAATATTATAAAAGATAAGAAAGAAATCGGGAACAAAATGAATGAGTACTATTGCAAACTTGGAGAAACATTGAGTAATAAAATAACTGCACCAATTAACAGAAATTTACAACTATCTGAAAGTAATCCAAAAACAATATTCATTAATCCCACAAATGAA
>QLSS01000146.1:215682-253282 GCA_024372645.1 Trichomalopsis sarcophagae | reverse complement strand
TATAGCTCCAATTATAGCAGACACTTTGGCCTACGTGATTAATCACTTTATTGAAACGTCAATTTGGCCTGATATGCTAAAGACGGCTGAAGTTATACCAATTTATAAAGCAGGAAAAAAAATGATATGGGAAACTATAGACCCATATCTCTAATATCAAAGTTAGCAAAAATTTTTGAAAAATTATTCACAACAAAATTATAAACTTTATAAATCAAAGTAAAATATTAAGCGAAAAGCAATTTGGTTTCGTTAAGAATATTGGAACTAAGGATGCATTAGGCCTTTTATCTAAAATAATATATGAAAGCTTAGACAAAAAAAAAGTGAACCTATAGCTATTACATTTTTGGATCTGGCAAAGGCTTTTGACACAGTTAATCATAAAATACTACTAGATAAACTCTATTCATATGGTATAAGAGGAAAGGGGCATAAATTGATTACAAGCTACTTAAGCAATAGAAAACAAAAAGTAAAAATAGATTCTCATGTAAGTGACTTTGAGAATGTCAATACGGGTGTCCCTCAAGGAACTATACTTGGTTCTCTGTTCTTTATACTCACATATACATGTGAATGACCTGCTAACAAGCATGCCTAAAAACTCTATTCTATCCTATGCTGATGATACTGCAGTTATAGCAAATGGGAAAACTTGGTCAAAAGTTGAAAACAAAATGAATAAATATTTAGAAGATGTCTCTACATGGCTAGCGTTAAATAAATTAACATTAAATATATAAAAAACAGTTTATATAACTTTTAGCATCTATAAAGATAGTGTACGAAAGAAATTTGAAATTAAAATAAATAATGAAGCACTAAAAAGAATAAATGAAACAAAATACTTGGGAATGATTTTCGACACAAATATGAAATGGGATAAACATATAGAGAATGTTATAAATAAGACTAAATATCTGATTTTCATCTTTAGTAAAATCTCCAAATTTATGTACAATAATACATTACAAATTATATACCATGCTTTTTTCCATAATTGCATGGGGTGGTGCGTATCAAAACAAACTACAACTACTGCAAACAGTTCAAACAAGAATATTAAAAATTATAAATAAAAATACCTTTCAAAAAATAATTCCTCTAAACCTGAAGCAATCTTCTGCATATGAAAGTCTTCAGTTTTACTATGATGATTTTAAATATCAATACTGTCAATCGGAGAGTAAAACTAGACACAAATTTTAATACCACCAAAGTATAACAAAACCATGAGTACTAAAAATAGCTATATCAAAACAATCACGAGGTGCACGCCAGTGCGCGTAATATACTCTAAAATACAGGAATCACTGCAACATAAAAATAGAACACTAATTGAAAAAGAAATTAACAATAGTAAGTATGAATATAAAAAGACTTAGCATCGAATAATAGTGTAATTTTAGATATTAGAACATATATTTGCGCTAAGGGCAAATGTAAGTTATACAATGATCGACAACATCGTCGTATCTCCAACTACAACTACAATAAAATGATAAACTTATATCCGAAAATTATTAATAATCTAGATAGTATAACAAATGAAATAATAGATACATGGAGACAAAAAACAGGAAACGGGAAATCTAATATCAAATATATAAAATTTATCAAAGGAACAACAAATGAACTAGAAACAAAAATAGATTTTAATAGAGAATGATATAAACCAATAAAAACGGTTTTCGACAAAATTGATAAAATGGCGCAAGAAAATAATAAAAATACAAGTAAAAAGGCGGCAATGGATGCACCTGGTCAACATATTAACAATTCAGCCAGTCACAGGATGACATATGGAGATATAAATTACCTAGGTTCAAACAAGGCAATTTTTTACTTTACGTACGGACTTTACGTACGGACTTACGTGCCCAGCTAGGCTCAACTCTTATAAAAGAATAGCATATGCAAGAAATAAAAATGCGACAACAGAAAGATTTACTATCCCTTATACAATCTCGTTGACGCAATCTACTAATACCTATAATTTTGCAATAAATATTTGCTATTTACCCTATTTACATTTAATTTTTTCGAAACCTTAATATTCTACACACTCAAACGGAACATACCAACACACCGAAGCGTCTCCGTGAATTTTAGACCGCAATACATTTTAATTTTTATTTACCAAAGAAAACTCGCATTACAATACATGATCTTTTTCCGCTTTTTCATTTATCGCTTTTACAATATTTTCAATTGCATTTACAATTTTTATATTACGCTCTTCCTTAAATAATAAATTAAATCTTTCATACTTTTCCCCCCGTAAGTTTTTAGTCCATTCAATAGTTTTTTCACATTCTTCGATGTAATGGTTAAAGGTTCCCCAATCTTCCCCGCATAAATGACATAATTTTTTTCTTTCGCCTAACCAATATTTATTCGCATTTTCGAAGTTAACGCATCTAACCCTAGCTATTACCGACATGACTTTTCCGCTTTTTCCTTTTTTCAGGTACCTAGGTAGCTTATCACATAATATTTCTTTGTATTTTACATTATATCTTGAATTTTCTATATTCTCGTTTATCATTTGATTTTCTATATCGACTTTCCTTCTAAATACTTCACTCTCTACATCAATATTCTGCACGATTTTATCTAAAATGTACTGTAAACTAAGCCTGCATCATTGTAATACCTTTTCCTTTCTATACTGGTTCTCGAAATTTTCTTTTTGCATTTCCCTCCAACATATTTTAGTCAACCTGTTTTCGTCCTGTTTCGCTATTTTTTTATCGAATCTGACAGCTCTCGCAGCCCAATTTAGATTCATTTTTCTTGTACCTGTTTCCTTATATAATATATACTTTAGAGTCCATATATCGAGCTTTAATATCCATCTGATGTAATCAGTTTTTACTTTTTCTAACTCTTTTTTAACCTCCCATCCCCATATCTCAACACCGTATTCCATTACGCTTCTAACTAGATAATTGAACAGTTTAATTCTCCTCTCAAAATCCCCCCTACAGCATTTTTCTCCTAGCACCCATGTTTTTTTTTGCAGCACATATTCCTTTCTTTTTTAGTTCTTCGATGTGTTCTTTATAATTTCCGTCCCTATTGAAAACGAAACCTAAATATTTGAAACCTAAATATTTTTACTATTTTTCCCTTTGTTAAAAACTAATACCTTTGTTTTTTCCGTGCTTAAAATAAGTTTCCTATTTCTTAAAAACCTTTTGAGTGTATCACACATATCTACTAGACCTTCTCTATTTTCCGCTAACATCACAATGTCGTCCGCGTATGCTAAGGACCAGATTCTGATTTCTCCTATTTTTACCCCTCCTATATTTCTTTCTTTAAATTCCCTTTCTAAATCCGTTATATATATACAGAAGAGTAGTGGACTCAGCACACACCCCTGCCTTAAGCCCATGTTGGTCCAGAATTCTTTAGAGTTTCCTTCATTCATCCTGATGCTAACTTTGGTTTCTTCGTATATTCCTTTAATTCTCTCTATTAGGTAGTTGCTGATTCCTAGTTTCTTCATAATTTCCTATAAGATTTTTCTGTCTACTGTATCGAAAGCTGCTTTTAAATCCACAAAAATTGAGTATAACTTCTTTTTCCTTGTTTTTGCCCTCTGTGCCACGTAGTTTAAAACATATATATTATCTAAAGTAGACCTTCCTTTCCTAAATCCTGCTTGCCCTTCCGGTAAAATATTTTTTTCATTCGCCTCTTCTTCTAATCTTTTTCATATCACTTCCGTATATAATTTGTAAGCCGTTGATAGTAGAGAAATTCCCCTGTAGTTCTTGGTGTCATTTGCGTCGCCTTTCTTAAAAAGCGGCACTATCAATCCCGTTTTCCATTCTTCTGGCATGTCGTCACCATCCCAGATTTTTCCTAAAACACATATCAATCGATTTACCAGATCTTCCCCTCCGTGTATCCAAACTTCGTTGGGTATCTCATCTACTCCCGCTGCTTTTTTCTTTTTTAACATTTTCCATGCCCCTTTGATTTCTAAGCCTGTAATTTTTTCCTCTTCTGTTAATTCTTCTTCTTTTTTTCTTTTTATCTCCAATTGATGTTCTTCTGTTCCTTGTAGAAGTTCTTTAAAATGTTTGATCCAATCTTCTTCTATAATGTTGTTTTCTTTTTTTTCTCTTTTTTCCCCTAAATCTGTTTAAATAATTCCAAACGTCGTTTTCATTTTTTATGCTTCTCAATTCTGCTTCTTCTAGTTCTTTATACCGTTTTTCTTTTTCCCTACAGTGTTCTTGCCATTCTCTTCTTTTCCTAATATATTTTTCTTTAGGAATAAAACCCTTTTTCCATTGTTTTAATGCCCTATTTGCAGCCCTCTTTTCTCTGGCGCAGCTCTTTGCCTTTCTCATGCCTAGTTTCCACTTTTTTATTTTGATCTTCTTTTTGACTGAGTCCTTTATAACTTTTTTAATTTCTTCCCATGTATATTGTGCTGAATCCTCGTTTTTTATTTCCCCTTCAATATTCGATGTTTTTTCTTTAAATTCCGCTATGTCTTCTTCGCTCCGTGATAGCACTTCTTTTTCATCCGCTTCTTTCCGTTTTTACTTTTTTCCATCTTATTTTTGGTATCCCTTTTGTTTATTACTTCTTGCCACCATTAAACAAACAGGGGCATGATCCGAGTCCACTCTTTCCTCTATCCTGAACCTGATTATCCCCTCCCTCATTTTTTCGTTGACTATTATGTAATCAATTACCGAACTTCCCCTAGGTCATATGAACGTAAAATCCCCTTCCTCGTCCCCTGCTGTTCTGCCGTTTAAAATTATCCATCCTTTATTTTCTATAAAATCTACCATTTTTTTACCCCCATTGCTTATAATTTTGTCTTTGCTAACCCTCTTGTCAACCCCTATCCTCCTATCTAGGTTGTAATTTTTCCCCTCCTCTCCTATACGAATATTAAAATCCCCTCCAATTATTAAATCCCCTTCCTCTGTAAATTTCTCCTCATCGAGTTTTTTCCATATTTTTTCCCCATTACCTGTATTATACACTGACCATATTGTCATTTTCCCCCCCTCGGTTATTTCTGATTTTATTAGCCCTTCCTCGCTTATAATTCCTATTTTATTAGCCCTTCCTCGCTTATAATTCCTATTTTACTTTTTTCAATAACTAAATTCTTTCTAACACCTATTATGAAACCCCCTTTTGCTCTTCCCCTCCTATGATCCTTTTTAGCCGGTATTAGACTCCATTCGATTTCATTTGATAATTTCTTTTTAAATTCCTCAATATATTTTTCTTCCATCCAAGTTTCCGTAAGACTTATAAAATCCCCTTGTTCAATATAGTTCCAAAAATTTCTATCTTTATTAAAAACCCCTGCTACATTCCAGAAAATAAATTTCCTCACATTATCCCTATCAACCTTGACTTCGATCTTTTCTTCTTGATTCCATTCCTGATTTAATGAAAATGTAAACCCTCATTAATCTCTACCCGCTTGTTTATCTCCCTATTTTCCGCGGCTAATCTCAAGTTCTCTTCTTCTTTATTCTTCCTTTCTTCTACCTCTAATCTCACGAGCAATTTATCCTTCTCTTCCCATTTATATTACGCGTTCTTGTAAAAAATTTTGCCGAAACCTATTTTAAAAGCCAGACCCTTTTCTCTTTTTTCTTTAACCCACGCGGCGATCTCTTCCTGCTTTTTCCTACCCTCATAGCTTCTAAAATGTTCAATAAAAATTTTTGTTCCGGCTAATTTACTTTTGTTCCGCATAATAGTCTCTTTGTCCTCCGCGCTATTAAGCTTTATTACAATCACTTTGCCTTTCGTTCTAATATTATTGCTACCTATTAATACTTCAACGTTTAATCTATCCCTAAAAAATTTCAGAACTGTCGCATTTATCGTTTCTTTATTTTCGTCAAACGCTAAACCTTTTATTGCTATTACATTCATATTATCCTTTCTTTCTCGTTCCGATAACATTCTTTTCATTTGCGAAACTTCTCTCTCCGAAAAACTCGCACGGCTCCACCGACTAACGTCGCTAATCCCCGTATGCCCGCTCTCCGCTGAGCCGCCGCTCACAAGGCTTCGGTAGAGATCCTCGCATCGAAGAGAGACACGAGGCGCCATCTCCCGATGTCTCGTCTAACCTCGAATCTACTTCCTCGCGCCAGCGTGCTTCCCGCTCGTTTTCCCTATCTTCTAAATCTTTCATTCTTTTCTCTACCTTTTCTACTGTTTCTATTAATTCTACTTCGCGCTCTTTTATTTATATTTTCATTTTTTCAACAAAAACAAGGTAAAGCACGCGAAAATTCGCGGAGACGCTGTCGCACGCGACCACTCTCATCCACGCCCTCTAGCCAAGTCCATGTACAAAAATATAGAATGTGGTAGATAAGATAGAAATATAATATACAAAATCTCATATTTTGTTCAATGTAATCTTACTTAGCATATAAATTAATTTTGTGACATCATCACATTACTAGTAACTAGACAAAAATATAGAATCTCTAAAAATTTTAGCTTATAATTTAGCTTATATAATAACAAATACCCCTGGTAGAAATCATTCTAGTTCCTAGTCGGGATAGACCGGTGACGGATCATGAAATGTAGTTTACAGCATTTAATGGTCTGTTACTGGCTGGTCCTGGCTGGGGAGTGGAGTGATTTCTACCAGGGACGGGTCTTATTCAAAATGTTAAATAAGATTTAAATCGCGACACACAAATGAGGTTAATTAGAGTTGGTACGAAGAGAGTAAAAAAAACTCTCGTAATCCAACCAAAGTTTGTGTGAATGTGTGAACGTATGAAGGATAGTAGGATCTGAGTAAGGAAGTCCGACTCAGAGACATGCTACCTTATGAATGAATGAATTGTATGGAATGATGAGTATGGCTGGAGGTAATTGCTGTGAAGATCACAGCATAACTATCCAGCATCTTGTTATACTTTTTTGTTATAAAACTGGACTGTCGAACAGGAAACTACGTTTTCCTCTGCAGGATTTGCCACGTTATAGTGTGTTTATTGTGTAAAATAATATCTACTCTGTATCGGATTGCAAATGTTTATGTGTAACTCTGTTTATATGTAACTCTGGAAAAATAAATAAATAAAAATAAAATTAATTAAATAACAGATTTATTAAGTTCTCTAACCTATCAAAAGATATTATTGACCTCTCCGTTTCGAAATATATATATCTATTAGCGTAACATACTTTAGTGTTAAACACAATAGAACAATTACGGACTCTTTAGGTCTTTTAGAAATAGAAAAAGCAGACGCGGTGTCACTGCATGCGTCATAGTTACTGATTTTATAAACGAAATAAAACTGCCATGATCGAATCTGATCGGTATAGGTACTAACAGGGGTGCCGCCCAACCTATGCGGCAAAAACCATTCTCTGTACACGTTACTGAAAGCACAAATTCCTAATTTGCAACTCGTTAGAGGCGTCTGCCATTCTCTAAATTTAGCGGCATCAGCAGAATCAGAAGAATACTCTGCATCTGTTGATGTTAGAGTTAAAGCGTTTTTATTTAATAAATAACAATCATTGTAAATTTCGTATGCAAGGTCTAATTTTATTCTAATATTAAGTTTCGTGCGACAATTCACGATGCCCTGGCACGAAAAAATGATGTGTCTCTAACGTGGCCAGTCGCCTCGCGCACAGAGAAAATTAGTATCTCTGGGGCTGATGAGATCTAAAGATACAGGATTCTTGTCGATATTTGGCGGAACTGGCTCAAGAATTGTCGCAATAATAAAAATAGAACCGTAGCACATAGCCTCCTGTTGGGCTGCGGTACCCCGGCCCGGAATAAACGAGTTATTTCGTGGTCGGCCGTCTCGAGAGCGAAGAACAACTTTGAACTTAATTTCAAAGAATGTTCGAATCGGGGAAGGGGTTGCCGGGGAGGGAAATGCGTTGCCACGAAGAAACAACAGTTTCTTTGTTTTTTCTCGGGACGTAAAAACGGAGCCCTTTTACAAGAAAAAAATTACAAGTCGCGATCGTGTTAACGTGCGAGTTTTTTTTTTTTTCAACAACAGCGTCGAACACCAGTTCCAAAGAACCAGCCTGAGGAAGCCGTTCCTCGTGCACGCGGTCCTCGCCGTCATCAACCTGCAGCAGCGTTTCCAGCGGACTAACCGCACGGAGAAAAGTGGTAGGGCTCGGGGAGCGTGATGCGATCCTGGCGGATAGCACTGCCATGATTCACCGCGAGGCGGCGCTAACGTACTCATGCTCAGTTATGTCCGTCACCCGCTGCTGCCATGGTTCTGAACACTTCTCACACGGCGGATCAATCACCCCGCACGGGCGTGATCGGGTGGAAGAGCGGCGCGATCCGCAACACAGTTCCGTTTCGTGTTATATATAGTTGAAAAGTACTGATGTTTATAGGGTCACGTGCTTATAACGAGTAGACAATTGATCTATATTATATATAAAGCAACTGTTTATTATTATTAAATTCTAATGAACATACACGTAATAAAAATATAATTTTCATTCTGTATTTATTGTTTTAATTATTCAATATGTCGCGTAGAAACAAAATTACAATTATTTTTTTGAAAAAGTAAACAAGGTGTTCTTATTATTAAATTGTCACATTATACATATTTTTCGTCACTATTTAAATTAACACTATATGCAAAAAAGTGTGAATTAAAACCAACAGTATCAATTGATCTACAGTTGAATACTATTTTTTGATCGACTACATATATTTTTTTTATCTGTCCAAATACAGGGCCAACATCTGATACATCAATAAGGACACATCTCATTTTTATAAGTAATCTCATTGACCGTGCAATTTTTCAAGAAAATTTTCTAAAACTATATATAACACGAAGCGGAACTGTGTTTGCGGATCGCGCCGCTCTTCCAGCTGATCACGCCCGTGTGGGGTGATTGATCCGCCGTGTGAGAAGTGTTCAGAACCATGGCGGCAGCGGGTGACGGCCACAACTGAGCGTGAGTACGTTAGCGCCGCCTAGCGATGAATCATGGCAGTGCTATCCGCCAGGATCGCATCACGCTTCCCGAGCCCTACCACTTTTCTCCGTGCGGAGGAAGCCGTTCCTTGTGCGCGCGCTCCTCGCCGTCGCCAGCTTACAGCGGGTAACCTCACTGAGAAAAATTTGATAGTACACGGAAAAAAATGGTTAATTGTGATAACCAAGTACTTGGTTGGGATAACCAAATTGCTTGGAGAAATACGCACCAACTATTTTGTTGGTATCATTGACCAAGTAGGCTTAGTTAAGAAAAATTGGTAACCATAACCAACTATATTTTTTATCTTAATCAATATATTAGTTCTGATTACTAAAATAATAGTCAATTTTGTTTCCAGAATAATGAAGAAAAAAATGTTCTCTGATGTTTTTACTTTTTTTTTATTTATTATTTATTTATTATTAATTATTATTTATTTATACATGCAGATTATTTTATAGACCCGTTTACAAGTGTGCTATTATTTTTAACATTTAATTTACATGTTTACAATTTTTTAATACAATTAATATATCTGAAAAAATTTTCTCCCTCACTGGGGATCGAACTCGGGTCCTTCAAGTCCAAAAGCGCACTGAGCGACTTTTGGAGCACCCCATACTCCTGAAGTGCATAGGGAACTCTGAACTGGTGTAGCACGGGCTACTCTTGCCGTCGGAGCAAGATCGGAGTATGCCATGCTCCGAATCAGTGTCCCAGAAGCGCCACGAGTCGGTGTAACCCACGAACCTTACCTCAAGAGCATCTGTGATACTGTTGAAGCGTTCGATAAGCATGTCGATTCTCGTGCGGCTGATGCACGTGGAGAAATTTGTTGGAGTTTACTTTAGATAAAATCCTGTGTTATTTACTGACCTCGGAGACCGTTTCCGTCGCGATATTCGTGTTCAGCTACCCCAAAACCCCCGAGAAGCAAAACTGGACTCATTTCCATCAATATTTACCAAGTTGTCAATTTTTTATTTAGTGTCTCTTACAAATGCATTATTAAAATGCATATTGTTTTGCATACTGTTGCAATAATGCATTTTCAAAAAAGTAATTAATCACACTAGGTCACAAAATTTGTAGACGCTCTCACGAATCGAATGCAAAAGACCGCATTGAGATCCGTCTTACTACTCAAAAAATCGATAGTCCATTGCTTTATTTCTTCGACTACTTTGTTACAACATTCGAACATTGTTTAAAAAAGTAAGTAAAAAAATAAACTATATAATTATAGTAATACAATAAAACATGTAATGCTAATGATCACTATCATCCTAAAAAATACGCGCTGTAGTGATGTACGCGCGCTTCCGCACTATCTTCCATGTTTGCTCCGACAATCGGAGTTCCCCATACTCCGATCACTCAGAGCATGCAGTGCTCGCGTTATACGAGTAGGGGAAGTTCCATTTCGGGACACCGCATGCACTGGACCCATGGCGCTTCGGGCGCTCCTACACAAGTGTATGAGATGCGCGGAAAGTCGCTCAGTGCGGAGACTCTGTCGCAGTGAGTCTATCTCGTCCCTGGATCCCGCACGTTCCCCGCGTTCCTGCTCCGTTCAAACGAGATGAGGGGACGCAGCTCGGAGAGCCGATATTGCAGAGAGTCCGGGTTCAAATCCCATTCAGGGAAATTTTTTTTTCACTTTAATTGTAAGATTATGATTTACTAAGTGTAATAAATAATATCTTATAAAAAAAGGTAATTATTCCGTTTTTTTAAACAAAACTGAAGAAATTAGGACAAAAACTAAAATTCTAAAACACATCTGCCCCACGCATCACTATTTTTAATAAACATATATTTATTAATAAATAAATACTATGACAAATTGGAGAAAGGCAAGCGAAGGCAAGTAACAAATCGAAAATGAAAATGCATAAACCGAACTGCCCCACGCTGAGCAACATAAATAATAAAATATCTTGGCACATCAGAGGAAGGCGAGCAAAAGCGAGTGAAAAATCAAAAACGTAAATGCTCAAACCCAACTACCCTACGCGTACAGCAAGTAAATAATAAAATATCTCGGCACATCGGAGGAGCGATAGATCAAAAACAAAAATGCGTAAACCTACCTACCCCACACGCAGAAAATTAATAAGAAAATACTCTGGCACATCGAAGGAAGGCGAGCGAAGCGAGGATCAAATCCAAACCCAAAATCCGTAAACCCAACTACCCCAAGCTCCTCGAGTATAATAATTTATTTAAACTACACCTCGGCACATCTAAAGAAGGCGAGCGAAGCGAGGATAAAATCCAAAACCAAATTACGTAAACCCAACTACCCTTCGCTCCCCGAGTTTAATAATTTATTTAAACTACACCTTGGCACATCGAAGAAAGGCAAGCGAAAGCGTGACAAACCAAAAACGAAAATGCTCAAACCCTACGCGCCGAACTTACTAATGAGAAAATATTTATTAAAAAAAAACTTTGGCACATCGTAAAAGGTGAACGACGGTGAGCCAAAAATCTAAAAACAAAAATGCCTTAACCGAACTACCCCACGCATAGCAATAATTAAATAATAAAATACTACGTCACATCGGAGGAAGGCGAGCAAAAGTGTCTGTCAAATCAAAAACAAAAATGCATATACCCTCTTACCCCACAAGTAGAAAATTTTAAACATTTTAAATGAAAAATTTGGCACATTGGAGGAAGAAGGACTGCGAACAACATTTTAGAATGTTATTATTTACTTGCTAAGCGTAGAGTGTTTGGTCTTGAGCATTTTCGTTTTTGGTTTGTCACGCTTTCGCTTGCCTTCCTTCGATGTGCCAAGGTGTAGTTTAAATAAATTATTAAACTCGGGGAGCGAAGGGTAGTTGGGTTTACGTAATTTGGTTTTAGATTTTATCCTCGCTTCGCTGGCCTTCTTTAGATGTGCTGAGGTGTAGTTTAAATAAATTATTATACGCGAGGAGCTTGGGTTAGTTGGGTTTACGGATTTTGGGTTTGGATCTGATCCTCGCTTCGCTCGCCTTCCTTCGATGTGCAGACATATTTTATTGTTTACTTGCTGTACGCGTAGGGTAGTTGGGTTTGAGCATTTACGTTTTTGATTTTTCACTCACTTTTGCTCGCCTTCCTCTGATGTGCCAAGATATTTTATTGTTTATGTCGCTACGCGTGGGGCAGTTCGGTTTATGCATTTTGATTTTCGATTTGTTACTTGCTTTCGCTTGCCTTTCTCCAATTTCTCATAGTATTTATTTATTAATAAATATATTTTTTATAAAAATAGTGATGCGTGGAGCAGATGTGTTTTAGAATTTTAGTTTTTGTCCTATTTTCTTCAGTTTTGTTTAAAAAAACGGAATAATTACCTTTTTTAATAAGATATTATTTATTACACTTAGTAAATCATAATCTTACAATTAAAGTGAACAAAAAAATTTCCCTGAATAGAATTTGAACCTCGACTCTCTGTAATATCGGCTTTCCGAGCTGCCTCCCCTCATCTCGTTTGAACGGAGCGGGAGCGCGGGGAACCAATAGGCGCGCGGCATTGAAACGGCCTACTGCGCACGAGCGGGATCCCGGAACGAGATAGACTCACTGCTCTGTCGTCGCGCTAGCGATGCAGTTGGTGAATAAGAAAATTTTTGAAAATATAAGCTGCAACTCGTATTTCAACTAATATCTTAGTAATTACAACAAAAATGTTGGTTGACCTACTATGAACACAGTAATGTACCAGAAAAATTGTTGTCCTTACCAAGTAAATTGGTTAGTAACCTATAAAGTCGACTTTTTCATTGTAAAAACGTCAGCTTGGTTAAATTAACCAAGCACTTAGTTTTCATAACCAATTTTTGATTAACCAATTATGACTTGGTTACCACAACTAACCATTTTTTCCGTGTACATTTTACCATCTTAGGTATTAAAAATTAAGTTTTTATTTATTTTAATTTAGCTTCCGAGTTTGTTACCAAATTATTATCCAAGATACTAATTTTTACTGTCAAATTGTTCTCAGTGCTCCTGCCTCCGCCAGCCGCTCCGGTAGACCAGCTGGAGGAAGCCGTTGCTCGTGCGCGCGCTCCTCGACGTCGTCAGCCTGCAGCAGGCAACCTCCTGCTTCTGCCAGCAGCTCCAGCGTACCAGCCGCAGGGAGTTACGCCTCGTTACCGTTAACCTGCAGCGGGTATTCACCCGCCTCTACCACCAGCGGCTCTAGCAGACCAGCAGCAGAAAGCTGCGCATCGAGTTCCTGTTCCTCTAAGGTGGCAGTCTATACCAGCGAGCAACATTCCTTCGTCATCACGGTTTCAGGTCGACAGCGAAATAGAGGTCGATTACTCTAGTAGCGATGATGAAAATAATTACGCGATGCGTGCGCAACAACCGCAAAGTAGATGCCGATAATTAATAAGAATCGCGTATTGATTAATTCAGGTTTAGTTACCGACGACGAAAATGCGACAAATGTATAATTCCAGCAAAAGAAGCGCGACTCTCCAAATCTTCCATACGAACGTCTTTGCCTAAATTCTATTCTGAACAACGGACTGAATCGCCGTTTTTATTCACGATTGATCCGATTGAACGTCAAGCTAATGCATTTGAACGCTCGTTGAATAACTCGAGAGACTCGAGTTCAGCTAGTAATCCGGGTTTAGTCAATAGATTAACATCAGCAAAAGAACTTCCGAGTTTTTCGGGTGATCCATTGGAATGGTTAAGATTCAAGCAAGCGTATGAGCTTTCATCAGAACTAGGAGAATATAATAATAGAGAAAATGTTTTGTGCTTAAGGGAGAGGCGCGCTCTGCTGTTGAAAACCTGCTAGCAACACCGATTTTATAATGGAAACGCTCGAACTTCGTTTCGGAAATAAAAGTATTATTTCGGAAAAAGTAGTTTCGGGTTTAAAGCAATTACCTAATGTTGTCTCGTCAATGGACGTTTTAGTTTTTTCAACGAAATTACGCAGTGCCGTAATTGCATTAATTTCTCTAAACAGCATCGGATATTTTCTAAGCCCCGACTTATTGAAAGAATTGCTAATGAAATTATCTCCTAGTATGGTCGCCGATTATGGCAGATATATACGAAAAATAGGTTCCTCAGATTCAAACTTGCAAATACTGTCAGATTTTCTAGATAGTGAAATAAAAATATACTCAACTATACGATTCATTGATCTAGCTCGCCCTTCTACATCCGAGATAACTAAAAAAGATTTAAATATCATGAACTCACGAAACTCCGACGGCGTCGTTTGTGTTACAATCTGCAGAGGAGAAGGGCGCGTTAAACGAAAATGAGATAGCGTGCGTAAAGAGCATGGAAGAATGCGTGAGTTGTAATAAGAGTGGACACAATATAGCAAAATGCAAAATTTTTGCTCGGGAATTACCGTCAAAAAGGTGGTCTATCGTAAATAGAGCTCGTCTCTGTTATTCCTGCCTAAGGCCTGGGCACATGAAAAAAGATTGTCAAGGAAATATGAGTTGTAAACATTGTAAAAGCTCAAATCATCATGAACTTTTACATGAGTTCATGATCCAGAGATCGGAAATACAACCGGGGAACCGCGAAAGAATCTATCGGTAGAAATGATGAAGGAGAACATTAATTTATGATTAAGCACTCCAGTATTATTAAAAATAATTCCGATCACTATTCACGGACTGAACACTTATGTCAGTACGTACGCACTACTATACGAAGGCTTGACTGTAACTTTGATAGATCGTAGAATCGCACACTCTGTTGGTACTAAGGGAACAAGACTAAAAGTAAATTTAAAAGGAATAAGGATCAAACGGCGGTAGAAATCAAAGCTGAAAAAATAGACATTCGATTGAAAAGTAGCAAGGGTGAATATTATATATAAAATGTTTTATCCGTGGAAAAATTACCCTTGCCATCTCAAAGTTTGTCGATAAAAATAACTAAAACTTGTCGTGAAAATTTTGGGGTTCAAATCGATCCGTACGTCAGGGCTGTTCCCATAGTCCTTTTAGGTCAAGACAATTGCGATTTAATAGTGTCTAGGGAATTTCTTAAAATCGACGGCTACCCATTTGCTGTTTCGCACACTCAATCAGGATGATTTATTCATAGTCCCTCGAGAGATTTGACGAATCAAAGAATTTCGCGAATAAGTAATTAACTTATGTGGCTTAGATCACCTTATGCTCAATCGAAAAAAGATGAAAATCTTTCTTTAGACAGTTTGGTTAGAAAATATTTTCAGATTGTTTCATTAACTACTGAAAGTAAACAGAGTATAGATCTCACAGATAAATATGCGCTCGATCATCTAAAAACAAAAAGCAAAAGAGTTTGAAACGTGTGGGAGACATGCCTATTATGAAAACGGCAGAATATTGTAATTCCAGACAGCAGACCAACCGAGTTAAGACGTTTGTTTTCAATAAGTCTAAATGACCAACTCTTATCCGGTCCTGATTTATTAAAGTCTTTACTTGGGGTCCTCATGAGATTTCGACAAAGACCTATTGGATTGATAGGAGATATAAGAGATATGGTCTTAAAAAAAAAATGAATTTCGATGATCAACAGAGTCAAAGATTTTTGTGGCGAGACAAAGATGGTTTGTCCAAACCGAAAGAATTAGCAATGAGTACAGTACTTTTTGGAGCCAAATTATCCCCAGCTACTGCCCTTATTACATCAAAGATCAAAATGCCGCGGAATTCAAAATATCTAAACCGTAAATCTATTTGTAAAAATCCCTATATGGACATTTTTTGACTAGTACAAATACCGAGAAAGAGGCCGTAAAGTTAGTTTGAGATGTTATTGAGATTAATCAGGCGGCTAATTTCGCGGTGCATGGATGGGCAAGCAACAGTGAAAGAGTACCGAAAACCGAGTTCGATCAGATTGATACAACTCCGACGAAAGAGATAGATAAAAAGGAGAAAGTACTAGGTCTATTTTGGAATACAAGCACTGATGAGCTAAGTTTTAAAATAAGTGACAAACATATTCTGTTCGAGATATTCAACTTCCAAAAGAAATCTATGAAACGCGAATTTTTGCGGATAACCATGTTGATCTTTGAACCACTATAGATTTTAACCCCATACACTATCCAATCGCGAATACTTATGCAGGAGGTATGGATCAGTAGAATCAAGTGGGACGAACAAATTCGGAATGACAAGTTTAACGAATGGAAAGTATGGCTATTCGAAACCTAACCAAGATTACCGAATATAAGAATTCGCGTATTTATGGTTATAATCGTTTGATCCAAAACGAGATAAGTTTACAAGTATTTTGTGATACAATTAAGAAAACATATTCAGCCATAGCTTATTGGCGTTTTAGCACACCAGCTGAATCTTCTGTTCGATTCTCTTTTATTGATAAATTCACGCCTACTGACAATAGTGTCAAACGCTCCCAAAGATCTAGAAGCGCTCACTTCCAATCATTTTCTCATTGGTTCTTCATCAAGTTCTATAAATTTTCAGGGGCATGAAAAGTTTTTAATTTTAGAAAACAATGGCGGGTTGCGCAACATTTCACAAATTTATTTTGGGCACGTTGGTTAAAAGAATATGTCCTTACGCAACTTGCTCGCCAGAATTGGATGCAGAAAGAAAACCCGTTCAAACCAGGAGTGTTGTATTAATAGCCGACCGATGATCAAATGCCCAGAAAAGTTTGGCACAAAGCTATTGTAACAAAAGTTTTTCCGAATCAAGATGCTCAAGTACGATCGGTAGCAGTCCGGACTACCACTGGACTTCTAATTCACTCAATATTTAACAAGACTGCTTGATTGTGAAGCATACAACTATTTGGTTTTATACTGCGGTGGAGTATGTGTATATTTAATTTTATCATTATTTCCTATATTGATTTGTATAAATTATCCGGAACACGATCACAGTAGCTGACAGATTTTTACACAAACTGTTTTACCAACATTAAAGTAATGCACTTTACGATTTTCCTGAGAATCTCATTTATTTTGTTCTGAACATAATTTCTGGCCGCACAGATAATTCGCAGTAACGTTTGCCTAGATACTTTTGTACAGATTTAGCAGGCCCAGAAAAATTCGCGTCTACCGAGAGTTACTACGCAGAATCTGCTTGAAATTCAGACAAAGGTAGAAATGTGATAATAAATCAGTTCCATTCAATTGATACATCAATTTATTACATTTGATACAGTCTCACTCCACTTTCTGTATAAAGTTTATATGATACGCATGCATTGCTCTTGATTTCAGTGGGAAATTATTTAAAAAATAATGCTTAAATAGAATTTTTTAGCTAAGAAAATAAACAATATATGTTATTTTTTTACGCCTTGAAGAATTTTCGTCATTTTGAGAGAAGAACCCTATTATTGACACTCCACTCGTCACAACGTCACTCCATCCACCTAAATGTTACCCTATCCGTAGAAAATGGCATCTTCTCCCCCATTATAATGTCACTCCATCCGCCTAAATATTACCCTATCAAAAATGACACCCTCTCCCCCATTATAATGATACCCCATCCTTTGACAGGACTGTAATTAGTTGACGTTTGTTTCTTGTTGGAGCATCAACAATAAAGACCTCCAAAATTAGCTTCAAAACTAACATTGCATCTACTAGCCCAGTTTTAAGTTTCGCAACAAACTTACAAAATAATATGAATATAAAAAACACCGTCACCTACATAAAATTGCAGAAAAAAAAGTAAAAAGGTGCCTAAACCAAATATGTAGTCAGATGTCAGAAAGCAAACTGCACCACCTCCGCAGCAGCAGCTACACCAACAAAATACGAACCAGGGCGAATTAGACTTGTTTTGTCAAGCAACTACTGTTAAAAAAAATTCAAAACGTGCATTCAATCAACCCGAAACTCTAATTCCTCGAAATGTGCACCGAAAACTAAACCTACAGTTTCTGACAAATTATTAACGATAATGCTTAGTAGTAGTGACAGATGAATTAAAAATTGCTTGAATAACACTAATCTGAGTAAACAAATTAATTGATATCGTTTATATTAGCATGGCAATTGTCCAAAATGTTTTGCTCAAAATATACTTATTGGAACATTCATTGTGGCTTATTGAGTATGTGACTACCTCTGTACCGTCGGTGATTTTACGTGGAAGGAGTTTCTGCGTAAAATCTAGGATATGTCAGATATGTGCAAATCTACGATAGTATCCGACAGTACATAACTCGGGTGTTGGAAGTTAAGAATTTCGAATTGAGAGCACACCTACTAGATCATCTGGAATAAAAATATGCGCGCGTCCACAAATTGCCACTCTTTGTCTGGAGACTCAATCGAAGAATGTGTTTTGATAGAATCGAAGTATTAGAAAAAAAAAGAATTAATTTGGAGGCTGGTGGGTTAAAAATGGTTGCCTAAATCAAAAATTGTTTAGGCTTGAAAATAGTAAAAAAATCACAAAGAGTAAGATTTTTTATGAAAATTGGCGATTTATTATTTGTTTTTTTTTAATTGTTTTAATTTTTTTCCGAGTGGTCAATTTTAATCACTCAGAGCTCAAATTGAAGCTCTTTTTACCTACGCAACCATTCCTAATTCATCAGCCCTCAAACTAAAGCTCTCTTCAGATTCAGACGTCGATCCTAGTTGAACACATTTTTGGATTACGCTTTTATACAAGTTGAATCGTGAGTACTTTTCAACTACTGTCCCGCAAAAGTTTGGCAAGCGATCGACAATGCACGCGGGCATTTCCTCGCATTGGAAGGTTCAGAGAACTGAAAAAAAATGGTCTGGTGGGTGTGCCCTCAATTTGAAACTTCCAGCACACGAGTTGTGTACTGTTGGTCGTGGATTTGCACATATATCCTAACCGGACAAGCAGAAAATTTGACAGATTCTGGACATTAGCTCCTCAATCTTTTACAAGGTCGTGTTATTGCTAGCTATTATAAGAATGTCATCAGTATAAGAAATAATAGTATCGTTTAGCATATCTCTCAGTATATTGATTACATAAAGAATAAAAAATAAAGATCCCAAAATGGTACACCATTGGAAATTTCTGCCTTAGAGATAGCTGGTTTCTCTTTTTTGAAATTGCGAAAATTAAAAGAGGGGACGGGCCTGATCTGATCACCCCTTAATTATAATTGACGACATCCCTGAAAGTCATGGTTTCATTTCATAGGCTTCCTAGAATATTACAGGCTTTTAATTTTTGTTTACCCGAAAAATTTGAAACTATACGCCAACTCTGGTAGTAAATTAACTATTTTATTTGGTTAACGTGTTAATCTAATAAAGACATTTTTTCTCAAAATGAATATCTGAATTCCTTATAAATGGTCTAACTCTATCGTAATTAGTTGAAGCATCTTTACGGAGAAAATTTTGGAAAATATACCCGGCAGTAAAAAAAATAACCACGGCGTGTCGTTTTTGATAGAATTAGGTAAGGAGCGGATAGCGGCTTGCGAGCAGGACAATAACTGAGTGACACTTATATAGTTTAAAAGTACTGAGTCTTTATTCGCGTTGAGCAATATCGGTGACGAGAGGCAAGCGTGATAGTTCGAAAGAAGGAAGTGCAGACCGTTAGAGCTACTGTAGCTTGAGTAGACGTCTAATCGTCGCTACTACGTGCTTCAAGCACAAAAGAGCGCGAATATATAACTAGAGTTAATAATTGAACACTTAAAAGAAAAATATCAGTTTTGAATTTGACCAACGGTTCGCCAACTGATGCTGAGTATTTCGACCAGGGAATTTTTCATTATTTTACTCCATTGCATAATCCATTAAACTACACAAGCGTGTAATAACTAATTTTTTTAACAATGGTATAACATTAGGTTATGCATTTGTGTAGAATTTCGCGGTGTATAGTAAATGACGGTGTAAAATTTATTGTGTAAAAACAATACGTATTAGGGGGGTATTCTTATAAATAATTATGTTCGATAAGCATTCATTTATTCATCAAACATACATGCATGATCCAAAGAGATAGTTAGCATTTCTAAATAAATATTTGAATTTCTTGATCGATCACCATCTTCCTTTATATTATCGTTTAATATTGTTGAGAACTTATGATATCAATAACTAAAATTCCTAAAACAGAAACGTAATACTGACGGAAATGGCAACACCTCTGTTACAATAGTGGAACATTGTTGAATTTAATGTATGCAACTGTATATTTTTGGCTGGAATTTTTTTTTTTTTTTTTTTTTTCATATTTTTAAAATTCAAAGTTGTAGCTTGAGATTTTGTCCTACAGATTGCTAAAATTTCCTAAACATTCCCTTTACATTAAACGCAAGTTACGGTAAACATAGAGTAACTTCCCAAATCAGTTCAAAAATCAATGTCCTAATTAGATTTAAATCATTTTAGGCAGAGTTAGATTTTTTAAATTTTATGAAATCCCCGATACTTGAAATTCTTATATAAAATTATCACTTAAAACGTATATTTTTGAATTTATTTGGGGAGTTTCCTAGAAAAGAACTTTCAACTATCAGAAACAGAATTATAGCTATTTAAGAGATTTTTTCAACTTGTAGAGCAGAATGCCGGGTGAGATTATTAATAGAGAATCTTACCAGCTAGTCTTAAGAATATGTCGTTTGCTTTGAATAGCTCATTATCAGTAATAAAAAAGATGCTGCTTTCAACTATTACATCAGAATCCACACTCCAGAAAATTTTGACGTTATGAAGATACTATAAGACACTAACAAACAAAAAATTGTTTAGTTTGTTCTAACTCTTTACTCTGGAGAGACTAAACTAGAACCATATGTTCTATAACTTTCACTTAGTTATTTTGTCCATCATAACTGTTTATTCCATTAAGGGGGTCTGAAAGTCAATTAAAATCTAGATTTCGCGCCACAAAATAGCAGACGACAAAAATAACTAATTTGCTTGTAACAAACAATAAAAGCACAATTACGAAAAACCAGGAGATAGTTGCCCTCCGGTACGCAATTATCTATCATTTTACAAAGTTTCAAGTTATTATAACAATATGTCTCAGAGAAAAGCTTGAAAAATATTTAAAAAATGCATTTTTCAAGCTTTTTTCTGAGGCATATTGTTATAATAACTTGAAACTTTGTAAAATGATAGATAATTGCGTACCGGAGGGCAACTATCTCCTGGTTTTTCGTAATTTTGCTTTTATTGTTTGTTATAAGCAAATTAGTTATTTTTGTCGTCTGCTATTTTGTGGCGCGAAATCTAGATTTTAATTGACTTTCAGACCCCCTTAAAATTAAATTAATTGATATCATAACCAGATATGTGTAACTTTTAGTTGTAATGTTTAACTTTGTATACAAAAGAATAATATGTAAATATGTTAATTAAATAGCATATATTTTATACCTGGAAAATTAAAGATCTCTGAATCACGGTCTACTGTATTTAATATTTAAAAGATTAGAAAAAAGAAGAAAAGAATTATTTTGTTTGACGTAAATTGTAACTATGCGCGTGAATAATATCTTATTTATAAAAAGCAAACTGACCAAAGCAAAACTTCTGCATTTACGTAACTTAGATATTTTTCTTAGGTTTTAAAAGACGGTTATTAGATTTTCAGTTTTCGATCGGTTATGCTAGTGTAGAAGGAAATGCGCGAATACATATGACTTATGATTGAAAATATTTGAGAAATTTTCGATGATATTCTGCATTAATTGACGTCTATGGTATGCTTTTTTGTTAAATATTTTTTAACGCATTTAGATTTCGAGTACTGTGTGTAGTATCCATATTTTTACGGGAATTATCTAACAATGACCAATGCCGTCCAATTGTAAACCCATGGAAATAGCAATTTTTAAAAGTGTGTCTTCAATTTTCATACAGAATCATGTTTCAAACTTTGGTACTCGCATATTCAATGTACAGCGTCATCGTTATCCGCTAATACAGATTGTCCAATATGCTAAGCTGATACAAGTTTAAACTTCTTAATATTTGTTAAAATCTGAATCTGGTATTGTAAAAATCCTAAAACTGCTTGCACTTTCTCCAGACGCTAGATGTATTTCAATAAATTTTATGTTCTTCATTGAAAATGTATACGTTATTAAAGGTTCAAGTTTACCTTTAATTTCATTATATCATGAGAATTAAGAATGTGGGCATACAATGGGCGTATTATTTGAAAGCCTGATTTTTCCATTACAATTCTGACGGAAAAAGTTGCAATTTAACGTTTAGATATATCGTAACGAGATAAACCGACAAATACTGCACACTGTAATATCATGCAATATCATGCTTAAGTTTGTATGTAGCAGATATCAGAATCAGTTTTATAGTAAAATATATATTCACGAAACATCACCGAATTTAGAGCATAAAATACTTGGGGTGGGGGAAGTAGTAGAATTCGAATTTCAGCATTCAGGAATTCAGGGCCGTTTACATAACAAGATGGATGGTTTCTTCGTATGCTTGAGGTCGCTCAGTACGAAACTTTTTTTCTACTGTAGCATATATTCGAAATAAACCGTGGGGGACGCAGACAAACTCGGTGAATGAAAAAATGCTCCGAAAAATTATGATCCTCCATCAATTTCTCATAGAGCTAGGTACCCAAAAATATTGAGTTTGATCGCAAGGCGCTGGCGCTCGTGAAATTCTGGTTGAGCGTTGATGATAGAGAGACGCCGAGGCGTCAGGCAGCAGCGCGGAAGAGGAGCAGCCATTATACGCGGCCACGTGCCCGTTGTTACTCGCTTGTTTTCATGATAAGGCAGAATCAGATGAACAAAGCCTCGAAAACAAAGCTGCAGTCTGAACGCAGCCGAGAAAAGACATCAGCTCTGGAAAATTGGCCATCGCTCTCGACTAACAATTCGCTTTACCAACTGAATTTTCTAGAAGAGAAATGTCAGCATCTTGCATGGTATGCCCCACACACCACGAGACCAGTCAGCCGCTGCGTTCAGCGTTCAGCGACAAGTTCAGACCTGTCTTTCCCCCCTCTCGCTAACCAAAGTTATCTGCCAAGCAGTGAGCCTCGTTGGCCAGAGGCTGGATTGACCAGGTTGAAGCGAGCGATACGACGCAGCGGAAGGTGGAGAAATTCCTAGAATCCGATCAGGCCAGAATCCGTCCCTGGAGAGAGCGAGAAGAAGGGACCCGAGCCTCTTGCGTGCACGGCCCTGTCATCGACGGCGTCGTTCGCCTCAGCGGCAAGAGCGGCAAGATCGGCTCGACCAATAGAAGCTCGCCTTCGATAGTTGGAGAAGCTACCGCGCGCCAACGGCCGCGTCTCGCTCGGCACAGTCGCGAAAAGACGGCGAGACGGCGAGAGAGCGGAATAACCTCAACCCCGCGCGCCAGTCCTCCCCGGTGACGAGAAGCGTGGTGCTCTTCAAGTCGCTCTCGTCAGCTCTCCTAGGCAACAGCAGCAGTCCGATAACTCCATCCAGCGCAGTGCTTCTTCTGCACGAGGCCGAGAGTATCGCTCCGTTCGTCGTTGTCTATAGCCAGGTTAGTGCCAAAGAGCTTTGTGGCTTTTTATAAGTAGCGCGACTCCAGCTCGAGCGTTTTTGCCGGCGATGCTCGCCGGGAGGTTATAATGCCGGAGAATCGTATCGCGCGTCTCTCCGCGTGGCTGATCGAGCCGTTCGCACGGAAACATGATAGCGAAGAGGACGACAAAGGACGCTCGCGACGCGGGTGCGCGTTGTCGCGGGCGGGAAAAAAGTCACCGCGGTCTTATCGTGCATTGTCCTGGGGGGGCCAGTGGAAAATATAAGCTACGGAGCTGATGCGTGTGTGTGATCGCTGCAGAGGGGAGGGGGCAAAACATAAACTCGCGGGAAAGCTTGGTGAAATGTCGCGCTGTGGCGGGAAACTTGCCGAGATGAATTCGCTTGCTTTATGAGTGTGACTTTTTTTTAAGATGGCGGTTTGAACTTGCATCGCCTTTTTTTTAATCGGAGAAATTAATGGCTGGTTCAAATTTTTTACGTCAACTCATTGGGGGGTACTGTCAGTGTTGTTATATTTTTTAAAAAATGTCGCCTAATCATAATGATTAATAATTAATTTTGGAATTAACTCAACGGTACTCACGATGTACGTCCCAGTTCAAATAATATAGTTTTGTAACATGTTGTAATAAATGAATGGATACGTTTTTAAAAAATTGTAAATTTGATCACGAGTCAATGCAGTGCCGATGGTATACTTAAAAATATACTTTCTCTCAACAGGTGAATTTGGAAAAAAATGCGTCGTCTGTCCAGAGGAAAGCAAAGAAAGTCAGAGGCTAACAGTGATGCTGAAGAAGAAGTTAGTGGCTCTGCAAAAACTGATAATGACGAAACTGGATCTGGAAACGACGTAGAAGTATCAAATTCCACAGGAAAGAAGCGCAATGCAAGAGGTCGTGTCAAGACAAGTGAAGAGAATCAACTAGATGATAAGGAAGAAGCAGAGGGACAAGAAAATGGAAAGCCTGCTAGCAAGAGAAGGAAGAAGGACAGCGATGAAAATGTAGAGAGTGAAAAGGCAGAATCGGATAACGAGACTGAAAAGCCAGTAAACAAAAAAAGAAGAGGTAAACAACAAGACAAAGATAGCAGTAAAGCAGAGTCAGAAGAAGAAGCCGAAAAACCTGTAAGCAAAAAGAAGAGGGGCAAACAGGATAAGGACAGCGACGTAAGTTATGAAGAGAAGAAGGACAAAACTGAAGAAAATGGAAAATCGGCCAAAGGTAAAAAGAAGGGTAAAGCTGCTCGAAAAGAAGATCCTAAAGAAGCCGAGGATGAGGTGGAAGAAGACGAAGAGGAATATGAAGTAAGTACTTTGAATTCAGACATGGCTACTAATGCTTGAATTAATTATTATAATTTCGAATTACAGGTTGAAAAAATAATTGATCAGCGTACAATTAAAGGTCGACGTCAATTCCTAGTCAGATGGAAAGGCTACACAGCAGAATCTGATACTTGGGAAGATGATAAAGAATTGAACTGTGACAGGTTGATAGAGGAATTCCTGACTGAACAGGAAGAGAAAGATGAGTCGCACGAAGATGACGAAAATGAAAGGACAGACAAAAAGACCAAGGGCAAAAAACCAGATAAAAAGTCTAAAAAAGCAAAGAAACCTGCTGCCAAAGCTAAAAACGGTAAGCTTTATATCATTAAATGAATACTTCAATATTTGTAATGTCCATACAATTCCATTTTGACAAGCATAAACTTTTTAAAGAAATTGTCAAGTACATAATTTACTTAAGGATAACAAATATGTATTTATGAACTTTAATTTGTTTTATAGGTTCACCAAAGCAAGCTACTAAGCATAAGGAAAAAGAAAAAGACGCAGATGACGATGATGAAGACGAGGACGATGCAAAAGAATACGAAGTTGAAAAGATCATTGAAGTTCACTTCAAAAAAGATAAAAAACGCGAATTTTTAATAAGGTGGAAAGGATTTTCAGCGACAAGTGATACATGGGAACCGGAAGAAAATTTGAACTGTCCCGAACTTATCAATAAGTTCATGGAGAAATTAGATAAAATAAAGAATATAGAATCAAGGGAGTTAAGAATGAATCCTTCACATACAAAACGCTATACATTAACAATGCATGCAGATAAGAGACAATCTCGGCGCCATGCTGATAAACAGAGGTAAAATATAAATAAAATCAAGAAAATACATTGCTTTAATTATTAGGATGATGAAGAAACATGCACTTTGTCATTTGCACCCGCATCGAAACACTTTTTTCTTTTATTTTCTTCGTTTCCTGTTATTTAAAGACGTTGCTTTTTTCTTAACATTAACTCTCAAATTATTGTACTCTTTACAAAAACAATGTATTTTGTATATTTGTCACAAAATGTTCTTTTTATTCATTCCAATTGCTGTACCACACTTATGTTCTTACCAATAAATATAATAAATTTTATTATTTTTTTTTTATAATATTTCATGACAATTATTCTTTGAATTAACGTATACTATTTATTTCCAATACACAACTAAATTTTCAAATATTTATTAGAGAGTGTTGAAAAAAACCTAAGCTGTAACATTTAATACTATTCAATAATAATTCTATACAATGTTATATTTACTAAAATAAAAAATTTACCATTGCAATATACTGGATTTAGCGGTAATTAAATTTTACGCTAGGAATAAACATTTAGCTTTACCATTACTAACCAGCTTTTATTATTGTATTATTTATAACCATCGTTTTAAAGGCATTAAAATATTCACTTTTTTTAAAACTGAATAAAACGTACAATTACTGAATTTAATAATAATATGTAGCTTTTTATACTAGAAAAATATAACTTGGTTGTATCAGCTATAAAGCCTGTACTGTTTCTGACATTCTTGTGATTGAAAAAAAATTTGAGATTAAATTTTTGAAAAATGTTGCTGCTTGAGCAGGAAAAACAATATCACAAATAGATCTGTTTTTTTGTCGCTTTGAACAGAGATTGGCAGCACTTATGCCAAAATTACTATTTGAAAGTGTCATTTTTAGAGTATTAGAGTAAAATAAATTTATCCAGACCTTGATAAACATGAGGTATTACACAAATAGGGCCATACGATCATAATGGCCTTGACGAATTTATTTTATATAAGAACTTTGAAAATTCTAATTGAAAATAAGCGGTCTTTTAATGTGCTTAACTATTGAAATATTAATAAAAACATTAAAACACTATGTAACAACTGCTATTAATTCTTTTTATACACAAAGCACATTAAAATGTTCGCTTTCGTTTTTCAGAGTAACCTACCATGAATGCGATGCGTGAGAAGGATGATTAAATGGAAAAAAACCAAGAAAAGTTTACGACTTCAAAACTGTTTGCTAAATACAAAGCGCAAAATTGTATTTAATAATAAGTGTTTTATTTTTAATTGTATAAACGTTTTAATCCATTAATAATAACGTTTATTTTCAAAATGTTCACATATATCATACACCTTGAATACAAAAGTAATAAAAAATAGGGCTAAATTACTTTGAAATTTTTGATAAGTTAAAAATGTTTACGCATAAGATAAAGCAAGGAAATATGTAAGTGCGCATATTGCGGCTATACAAACTTTCAATGAAAGTTTGCAGGACTTGTTCAATTTAAGAAATTAGAATATTACCCATAAAATGATCAGAAATGTTAAATGTGTCCAAAATATGCGTTGTGACTTGTGAGTCATATATAAATATTATACATAAATATGCTTATTTACACACATTATAAATCAGTAATGTAATGTATAAGTCAAAGCACTATAAGAGAAAAATTATATTATAAAGTGAATTATATTAATCAAACACTAGGTGCGAAGTTTTCAAAAATGTTTGATGTATCTGTTAACTGATATATTTAATCTATAATTTAATGTTCATTTTATATAAACTTATTATTCAAGTTTCACTTGACTTTTTTTCATTTTGAATGATAACTAAATTTTTAAATAATGGTTTTTAAATGTCTGAGACTTGAATAATGATAAATTCTATATAGTTTTGTCTACAAATTGTATTATTCTACATAATATATTTCATAAAATTGGAAATTATATTAATACACTGTAGTGAATTTTTTAAAGTTACATAATCCGCAATTTAAAACTTTTAAATGAAAGTTTTTTTGTAAATTTATACAAAATAATTTTTTATAATTTTTCAAAGAAAATTAAAAAAAAAATTGTTCTTAAATTATTCTATATAATTGTGGTATTTGTTACTTTACTGAATAAACACAATGAAAAAAGTGAAACTGATTTAAAATATATAGTGAATTTATTGTTTTATTATATCTCTTCTTTTAATTTCGTGCATTATACTGATGCTCCTACAATTGTCTCTGTATACCATCTACAATCTTTTCACAGATTTTGTTTAATTTTTTAAAAGCTATATTGAATGACTAATACATTTATTATTACCTTTTTCTGTCTGTTTTTGACTTGATTTTTTGTTTAAATGTTTAAAAGTCAACTTGTGCAACGATGAGACTGTTTTATCGACTGCCAATCATAATAGACCCTATTGACTAATATTCGCTTCTTGCGTATTAACGATAATAGGATAAGTATGTATATATATGTACGATGTAGGTATAGGTACATGACAGATGACAGTTGAAACACGATCGATTTTAGAACGTTAATAAGCATACAGTGAATGCTCTATATTGAGAGTTTTTTAAACACATATTTTAGAAGATTTCAAAATGCAAAAGTCGGTCAAAAGTACGAAAAATTAATCTGCTTTAGACTGCGCGCATAGCTTTTTTTATAAATAAATTTCTTTTTCTTTAAAACTTGGTATATAGGTTATGCTTTCAATATTTTTCATTCATTGAAGGGTAATTATGAATTCCGAAAACATTTATTTTCGTAGGATTGTCTAAGGCTGCAATGTATAAAGCTTCTTGTGTCAAGCAAAATATTTCAAATCTCAAACCTGGACATTGGTCACTTGGTCTGCTTACCTCGATGAATGATCCTGAATCAAAATTAGAAGAAGATGATTGCATTGCTGTTATAAAAGACAAGTATCCAAAAGCAAGATTTCACTACCTAGTTTTACCAAAGAAGGATATAAGTGCTATCAGTGAAGTAACTAGAGACGATATAGAACTTCTCCAGCATATGGAAAATATTGCAAACAAATTTGTTGATCGTCACAAGGATTATGAATTTTTGTTAGTACTGTTTGGTATTTAAAATTACTTCAATCTTAAAATATAATTTTTATTTCCAGAGTTGGTTATCATGCCATTCCAAGTATGCATCGCTTACATCTACATGTAATAAGCACTGACTTTGATAGTCGCTGTTTGAAAACAAAGCAGCATTGGAATTCTTTTACAACGCCATACTTTTTGCCTTCTAAAGGTATGACAAACAAATTGTTAAATTTTCTTTATCTAATTTTTTTGGACAAAATTTAATATTTTTTATTCAAAATTCAAGTTTTCTATGTGTTTTAATGACTTCAGCATGAACATTATTAGTGATAGTAAAATATTTTAATTCTTTTCAAGATGTTCGCAAACAACTTGAAGAAACTGGTGAAATAAAAATTAATGCTAAACAAAAAGAAGAGTGCTTGCTGAGAGAGTTAAAATGTCATAGATGTTCTTATACTTCAAAGACTATGCCAGCTCTTAAAAAACATATTATTCAACACATTACTCAAAAATAGATGGATTCAAGTATATTAAGTAAATGAACTTAAGGATATTTATTATTTATTAAATTTTGTACTATGAAAAATAAATATTTTCTTAAAGAAAGTTAATTTTTATTGCAATATCATTATATTAGTAAACAATTGGTATAAGGTGATAATAAAAATTAGAAAACAGAGTATTTAATGTTTCAGAAACTTTACTATAAATAAACTCGACATATATTATGTATTAATAGGACTTACTCTAATTCATGTTACATAACTACTATGTACAAAGTCTTTATTCCGTGTTACGCTTAATAATATTAAGTTTCGTATCTTCGCACATTTGTCGCTGCAAGTCTACGTATATTTAGTAATACTGTGGTAATAGTTGAGGCGATCCTTCGCGTTCGAAAACTTTCGTTTAAGTATTTCACTCGATGCGAAAATGCGCAAAGAAATTTTACAATTACAATTGTCTACTACAGAATAACTATCGCAATAGCAATTTACTTATACGTGAAAAATATTCAAACTTAAAACCAAATTAGACAATAATGATTGATGATCCAAAACGCAAACATAATTTGATCAACAGATCGATCCAGATAAAAAGAATTGGACAACATACGTTAGTGAAAACGACGGCAACGTGCTAAAAAACTTAACTAGCATTTATACATGAAATATTTGGAAAAAGTATTCGCGGTCTCTCAGTCTTTATTTATCTGTGAAAGGCGAAAAAGGGCCGTTTCTCGTATTTTTATAACTGAAAAACAATAGCAAACAAACGTAAAAACATTATCATTCAATCATAAATTGCGATTCCCGACGAGAAAAAAAATGTTGGATTTTCTGACGATAAATCTGCTATATATTACATAGGAACTGAAAACCGACGATCTTTTCTTTCGAGAATCTACAGCAGTAATATAGAGAAACTATACACATTTTTGGCCTTTCACTTTCGCAAAATTTAAAAAATTTTTTTTACTGTTCGTATCGCTACCATGCAAATATTCCTTCTGGAAAAATTGCTGAAACTCGCCTCGCGCCACGTTAAAAATCTCCCATCTTTTCAACTAACAATAAATAATTCTAACTATGAAGCTAACAATTGGCTATATACGTAAAACACTGCGCTCGCGGCCAGCGGTCGTGGGAAACTCTCAGAGATAGCCATGTCTCGTATCGTCTCGCTCAAATTCGTCGCGCTGCTCGTGTAAGTTTCGAATCCCCCGCCCGATCCGTGCGCAACCCACCAAAAGCGGTCGATTTAGTGAGTCGCTGGGTCCGAGGACAAAATGCCATCGACAGACATTTTTTCGGGGACGCGCCGACACGAGCATGCCCTTTGAACGCGAGGAGGCGAGACACGACACTCAGGAATTCTTCGACGAGTCGCGAGGCCGACTTAGCGCTCGTTCAGCGAAAAAATACCCTGTTTTAAGTCTTTCCAAGGGCGCGAGGCAGTTTTCGCTTATTTCCCGACAGTTCTGTTCTCCTATTTTGCTATTTTTTTGCGCGTGCAAGAGCACGCTTCGACTTTTATTTTTTGGAGGCTATTAGGAATATCTGTTTATCCGCATTACGAGGTTTCGCGATCGAAGCGAAGGGAAGGTCGCAGGCCGGCTTTTCGCTTTTTATCGCGCATTGACAGCGGTAGTTTCGACTTTCTCTTTGCGCTTCCATTTTCGCGACACACGATTCTTCTTTATCTCCGCAATCCAACTCGCATTTTTGCACGACGGAACTTACGCGGCTACGAAAAAATAAATGTGACAAACGAACTGTCTACGCTTAGCTTACGAATTGCATTTTCTGTGTCTATACTTTATACACTTGCCTCTATGAAACATATTTACAGATCCATAAATAATGACTTAAACACGAAATATTGTACATTATATAACGGATCTCTCGGCTAACAAATTTACAAAGCGACTTTCGACGATCGCGAAATTTATATAATTATTTACAGATTTATATATTCACGTACATATATACATTACGAAGACGTCGCCGTAAGAGCACGATTGCGACAAAACAGACACATACACTCATACCACACTTTGTTTAATCGCACACGCAAATTATTCATAGCTAATGACTACAAATTGGCTAGTGCCGATTTTCTTTGAATACGTTTGAGTTTCTGCTAATGTAACGATTCGATAACGCGCAAATAAATAAGTGAATTCGCTAGGACGACGGTCGAAGGTAAAGGAACGCGCCCAGGGGACTACTCCTCTCGTGTAGTTACTAAAAGCTATAGACTCAAACAAATTTTGCGCATTCCGTAAAGCTACTTTTGTCCTAATGGTGACTCTTATACGTGAGCGCTGCGAAGGAGTAGCGGGCAAACGTCCTGCCTCGAGCGTCGCCGAAATCGCGGGGACCGAAAATTCGCGTCGAAGTATAGAGAACTAAAAATAATTGAATCAGCAACTAGAACTAATGACGGAACACTAAGACGGGTCTTCTGATCCTCTCTCCTTTGAACGAGCTACGGTAATGCTTGGAAAGTCTGCAATGATGCTTCTCAAACGCTCGGTCGTCGTCTATGTCCGCGTCGGTCCCCTTCCATTACGAAGTAACTTTCTTATCGAGCTAATATCGTTCTATTTCTCGAAAATTCGCTAAGGAATATTTCATGTCTAAACGGAAAAAAGAGAAGAAAACCACGCGGTAAGTCTCTGGTTTGTCGTTCACTTTTTCTACGCTGTACAACGGTATTCAAAGGCTCCTGATCTTCCCAAAGGTGCAGTAACAACAAGTCGATCTCGGAGCTTTTGAAGAGGCAGTTCGTTCCTGGGTTTGTGGTTTTTTTCTCGGTCTTATCTCTCCTCGTGGTCAACGCGGCAGGAACCAGTTTAGGCGGTCTCCTTGACGTCGTAGTAGTGCACGCGCACCTCCTCGATGGCCTGACACCATTCGAGCGCGTAGCCCTCGGGATCTTCCAGGTAGTACGTGCGGTTGGGCTGCAACGAGATAGACATGGACAATTATCAACGACCATTCGATCGGAAAGGAATAGAAGATTGTCAAAGCGAATCGGAATCAGCGTCAAGACTCACCGTGTGCACGAAGAAGATCTTGAAGTTTTTGGGCTCGACCCTGAGTTCCTTGCTCCAGGGGATTTCCCCCTTGAGCACCATGTTGACGGGGTCGACGTAGTAGAGGTGCGGTCCGGTGGTGAGCAGCAGCATGCGCCGCCTGGCGAAGAGACCCTTGCGCTTGCTGACGAAGCCCTGCTTGACGATGAGGTTTCCGTCGACAAAGCTGTCCCACTGGTTGTTGGCCTTCTGCTCGTCGAGCCTGCGGGCGATCTCCTCCTGGGTGAGGTCCGAGATGCCGGTCTTCTTCTTGGACTTGTCGAGCTTCAGTCGGCGCTGTTTCTCCCTGCGCTCGGCTCTGCGCTTCTGCTCGTCCTCCTCGAGCTTCCGCTGCTGCTGCTCTTTCTGCTGCTGCTGCTGCTGCTGCTCAGCGCTGCTGGACTCGTCGTCGTCGTCGTCGCTGGGCTCGCCGATGCCGAGCCCGAGGAGTCGGGTGAGCTGCTTGTCGTCGAGGCCGGGCTTGAGGTTGTCGGGCACGCGGTAGTGCGAGCGCAGCTCCTCGTGCTCGGAGGTGCCGGGCAGGTAGGGGTAGATGGCCGGGGGCGTCTGCTCGTGGAGGGTCTCGAAGTCGACGTTGGCGAAGAAGGGGTGGCTGCGGATGCTTGGGTAGCCGGCGCCGTGCTCGTCGCTCGCGCCCAGCCGCTCGCTCGGCTCGAGCTTGAGGAGCTTGCTGACGAGGTCGCGGGCGAGCTCGCAGAAGCCGTCGGGGATCTCGTACTCGAGCGCGAGGATCTTCTGGAAGATGAGGTACTCGCTGCGCGAGCGGAACGGCGGCAGCCCGGCGACCATCTGGTAGACGATGCAGCCGAGGGCCCAGAGGTCGGAGGCGCGCGAGGTGGTCTTGTCGGTGAGCAGCTCGGGCGAGACGTACTGGGCGGTGCCGACGAAGGAGTTCCGCCTCTCGCGCCTGTACTCGCCGGAGTTGGTCTTGTCGAGCGCCAGCTGCTCGGGGTCCTCCTTGAGGATCTTGGCGCTGCCGAAGTCGGTGATGAGGACGTGCATGTTCTCGTCGAGCAGGATGTTCTCGGGCTTCAGATCGCGGTGGATGATGCCGAGGCCGTGGAGGTACTCGAGGCCCCGCAGGATCTCCGCCGAGTAGAACTTGGTGCACTCGATGTCGAAGCTGCCGACCTTGTTGATGTAGGGCAGCAGCTCGCCGTTCTTGGCGTAGGATAGAACGAAGTAGAGCCGCTCGAGGTCCTGGAAGGTGCAGAACAGCCGGACGAACGAGTGCTTCGCGCCGGCCAGCATGTTCAGCACCTCCTTCTCGCGCTTCACGTACTCGCTCTTCTTCTCCTTGATGATGTGTCGCTTGTCGCACACCTTGATCGCGTACTCCTTGCTCGTGTGGATGTCCTTCGCGATGTAGACCTGCGCGCGCGGGCAGAAGAACGGGGCGTCGTTAGTTTTCGTGCTGCTGTCACGCGGAGTATAGTAAGCGTGGATGAAAACTGAAAAGAGCGCTCACCGTGGAGAAGCTGCCCTCACCGATGACCTTGCCGAAGATGAAGTCCTTGGGGCTGCGCTTGTGGGTAGGTACGACGGTGGTCGTCGGGGTGGCGGTGTCGAGGCTCTGCTGCTGCTGGCCAGTCGGGTTGTTGAGCTGCTGCTGCTGCTGCTGAGTAGCCGCAGGGCTGGTGGGCAGTCGGGCCGGGGCGACGATGTCACCCGGAGCCGCGACCACTACCCCGTTCGTCACGTCGTTCGTCGGTGGAGACATTTTGAACACCGGCCCCTCCACCGTTACTGCCGGCTGTGGCGAAGCGGTAAGCGTCTGGTTCGCCACACGCTGAAAGACACAAACAAAACGCTCGATTAAGATCGAAACTCTTACTTATGCGTTATAACATCGTCATCATCGTCACATTGCTTATGTCTATATTTCTAATAATAACACGGCGCTGAGAACTTGTTTGGTCACGCTGACAAGGCTGCGCGCGCGTTATCGCGACGACGAGCCTCGAAATAAGTTTGCAAAAAGCGCGCGCTAGCTGCCGAGTATACACAATATACCTATATACCTACGCGCGCGCCACACACAAACAAGGCCTTGGCTTTTTTTCTCGCAATGTACGTACACCTTTACAGGCGCGTACAGAGTCGTCGATTACGAAAGGCGCCGAGATATCCAGGTGGACTGATGCGGAGCGATGCGAGTCGCTCGAGAGAAGACACGACACTAGTCACACAAAGTAGTATCGGCGGGGCGCCGAGAGATCGAGTATAGCTGTATGGAAATAATCAAAAAAGCGTACCGCGCGCGTGCGAGAGAGGGCAGAGATAGAGGGAGGAGTGGGAGCTTATAGAGCATTACAGCGTCGACGAATAGAGAGAGAGAGAGAGAGAGAGAGAATAAAGCGAGACGGCATCGCGCATGCCATCGCTCTCCCGCTCTCGGAGCAAGATAAGCGGCACTTTTCGGCTCTTCTCTCCTTTTCGGGGCCGAGCGGACGGCCGACACGCGCGATGATAAGGCAGTAAATTCTAATTAAAGCTCGGAAGGAAGCGAGAACTATGTAGCTGCCGGAGTCGTCACGCTCTTGTGAAACCGAGGCATCGCGGTGTGCAGTGCAAACACGGGGACCCCCTCGAGCTGTCGATTATGGGGCAATTAGATATGCTTATACCGCGAATCTCGTCATTAGTCGCGGGCAAATATCACGCGCTAATGCGTACGAGGGGAAAAGTACAATCAGACAATGAGGATAAGGTGCTGCAGCGGCGGCGACGGACAGAAATATTGTTTATTTTTGAAGCTCGCGGGAAAAAGAGAGCGCGAGAGAGGGCCGCACGCGTAACCGCCGAGAGTCTCAATGCCAAACAGCTGTTGCTAGGCCAATAACGCGTAAACAAGACACGCTCTCTCTCTCTCTCTCTCTCTCTCTCTCTCTCTCTCTCTCTCCCATTCGAGGCAGCGACGCCGCCGCGCCGAGCGCGGCTCGATCACACGCGCTCGTGGCCAGTCGCTCTTTCTCTCTCGCTCTCCAGCGGCTAAAAGTATAAATATGCGCGCGTGTGTGTGCGTCGCTCGTTCCGGCGCGAGAGAGGAGCTCGTTGCCGCCGAATGGAAAGGCGGTGACGGCGGGCTCCGTAAACGACCGCATTCCAGCGGATTTTTTCCTCGAGCGATCGGCCGAAGACGAAAACTTGTATGGTATAATATGAGGCGGATTTTTTCACGCTGATATAATACTCGCGAAGAAACCCGATCTATATATACGATGAAATTGCGCCTTTTCTTGGCCGATGGAGGAAAAATGAAAATCGAGGCAGACGGAAGAGTTATCCATGCGTGCATTCGAAATCGAGGCTGTTTATCGTGGAGGGGGGGGGGGGGTTTGCGTCAGGTGGCAAAAAGAGTGCTTGCAGTTTGCACACAGGCGCCAAGGCTGAGCTTCGAAAAGTCCTTAAAAGACGGTAAGCGAAAGAAGAGAAGAAAGCGCGCGACGCGAAGAGGAGAGAAAAACTGATACGCGCGCGTGTGTCGGTCGTTCTCTTTTTTTCTTAGCTCGCGCGCGCGCGGATACAAAGTATTTTTAATGACGTCGTAAAGCAGTCCGTCGGGCGTCTATAAAAAGGCGAGTCGCGAGAATCGGCGGAATGCGACCGACCGAAAGAGAAGAGGAAAAGAGACGCGAGAGTACGACGGATAGAGAAAGTGAAGGATCGGGGCTGCTGGGCACTGGAGCCGGGAAGAAAGTTGCGAGGCGAGAAAAGCCAAGTATAAAGAGAGAGTATTTGTCCAAGATCCACGTGCAGGGATGCGTCCACGCAGCTTCCGGTCCTCTGGAAAATCGAAGGTGTCGAAAATTCAAAGTCGGCGCGCGAAAAGCGAAAGGATGCCAACAATTTTTCGGCGCGCGGGAGCAGTGAACCGCGAGGAGGTGGAAACTAAATAACCGAGAGCGAAAAAAACAAGAGCGCGTGCGAGGAGAAGCGAGAGAGCGAGAGAGACCAAAAGGACTCGGGAGCAGGGCAATCGCGAGAGAGACCGCGAGCGGCCAGTAAACCCGAGAGTGCGTTTCTTCATTCCACGGCATGCGGGGTCGACGGCCTGACACGCAATGTATAGGCACGCTTGACTTGAGAGAGCAGCAGCAGCAGCGCGGAGCCTTGGGGCCTGCCTGCAGAGCATTCCTCGCCGCTGCTCTTTCTCACACTCTAATCTGCAGCAGCAGCGCGGCGGCGAGCGAGCGAGCGAGCGAGCGAGAGAGAGAGAGAGAGAGAGAGAGAAAGAGAGAACCCTCTCTCCCGCTCGCATATCCTGTCACTTTCCTCCGCATGCAGCGCGCCGTCATCTCTCGCGTAAGTATTTCATTCATAAACGGCCGATGCCTCTCGGCGCGCATTCCTCGCGATCGGAACGCGCGCTCTCTCTCCCTCCTGAGGATGCATATCATGCGCGAGGATACTCTTTGAATTCGCCACCTGCCTGCGCGGAGAACGGGATTAGGGCAGCTACGACACCTGGACACGCGAAATACCGGCTGAGATGCAAGAGAAGAAGTCATGGGAATGAGGACCCGCGAAAGAGAGTAGGGGCGCGACCCCAAGGGGGGCCTTGTACAGTGTACACACATACGCGCTCCGAAAGAAAGGCGCCAGTTCTCACGTTCCCTCCCACCCCGAGAGAGCGGACGAGTACTCGGCCGCTCGTTTCTCCGGAATCCATGCCGGGTGACTGCTTTTTTTCCCCTCGCTCTCGCGCGCGACACACTCTTCTTATTCCTCAATTTTTTCCCGTCCAAGTCCGCCTTTTCCTCCAATCTGGCCCGGTCCGCTCTCCTCCTCCTCTTAGTCCTTTTTTCGGCCTCCCCCTCCCGCTCGTATTATGCCTGACTTCGCGTCGCATCGCAGTGTGGGATCTCGTCTGGCGGCCTGAAGTTTCAAATTCCTCTCCCAGAGATCGAGAGAGAGAGAGAGAGAGAGAGAGAAAGAGAGAAGGGACCTCGCGTTATTAGAAGCATAATATACCTAGGGACTCTGAAGATTCTCTCTCTCTCTCTCTCTCTCTTTGCGGGAGCAGTCAGCTGACGCTCAAGTCTGTGCGACTTCTCGGCGGGAAGACGCTCATACGTGGAATTTCTGCTTCACGGTCGGCGCAGCAGCCGACTCTTCCTTTAATGGACTGCTCTTCTCGAGTGCACGAGTAAAGAAGAAGAAGACGAATGACGCACTGCTTTCTAGTCCCACGGGAGGCTGAAGTAAATTCTCCTCGGAACGAATCGATCCTCCTCTCTTCTTTCACTTGGCCGCCGCCGGATTGATTATCGCTCTGAGAGAA